>JAPDNY010000006.1:2110000-2297500 GCA_029375565.1 Gekko gecko
CCTTCCCCTCCCCACAACAGACACCCTGTGTGGTAGGTGGGGCTGAGAGAGCTTTGACAGAAACTGCTCTTTTTTCAAGAACAGCTCTTGTCAGAGCTACGGCTTGCCCAAGGTCATCCAGCAGGTGCAAGTGGAGGAGTGGGGAATCAAACCCGGTTCTCCCAGATCAGAGTCTGTGCACTTAACCACTACATCAAATCTATGTGAGTTTTTTGTGCCGTGCTGCATCCCATTGCTCCCATAAGCAGGCGTGCGTAGAAGTCTTACAAATCAGCTGTGGATCTGTCTGCCTTAAGGCACAGCAGCAGCTACCCGAGGAACAGTCATTTGCTTATGAACATCATGCTCTGAGTCATTTGTGGGATTTTGTCAGTGGGCCTACCTTTCCCCCCCAAGAAGTGTGGCCAGGGCACAAGACTCCATGGTAGGATCCTGAACTGGCTTGGGAAAGAGGGGGGCGGGGAAGATGACAATCAGCCCAGAGCTTCAATTGCAACAATGGGAGATTCCTGCATTGTGACAGCTTGCAGAATACTTCCTCCACTCTAAGAAATCACCCCCTGATGCCAGGTAGGTCTATGTGTGCGGTTACTCTCTAGTGAGAGGAATGCACTCTGTGCAAGCTCAGAGTGTTTGCAGTCTTGGCATCCAGAGAACTGATGTTAATTAAGGCGCAGGGAGAAAATGTGAAGGGAAAAATGGCTGAGAAGGAATTAGGTCAAAGAGAAGTTAATTCGACATCCAGGTTCCCTTGCGACTTCCCCTCTGCCATTCTTTCCCAGGCAACCTGTTTAAAAATTGCACATTTTCCCTTATATCTCTACAATGAAAAGGAAGAAGAGGAGGAGGAGGAGATTGGATTTATATCCCATCCTTCACTACCCAAGAGAGTCTCAGAGCAGCTTACAATCCATTTCCCTTCCCCTCCCAACAATGGACACATCCGGTGAGCAATGTTCCCTCTAAGCTGTGGAGTCTTGTGAGCAAAAATTCTACTTTGTGAGCTACCGGCATTACAATTGTGAGCGAGCGATTTGGCTACTGCATAAATCAGTTTGCTCTGGAGCCATCCTTCCTGAGCTAGGACAAAAATGTGTGAGCTGGAGGCTAAAAAACTGTGAGCTAGCTCACACTCAGCTTAGAGGGAACACTGCCTGTGAGGTAGGTGGGGCTGAGAGAGCTCACCTGAGAACTGCCCTTGAGGGAACAGCTCGGAGAGAACTTGTGACTGACCCAAGGTCACGCCAGCAGCTGCCTGTGGAGGAGTGGGGATCCAAACCCGGTTCTCCCAGATTAGAGTTTGTGCTCTTAACCATGACACCAAAAAGGGACAGAGCCATACTTTTTAAATGTGTGTGTGTGTGTAAAAAGGAGTGCCTGGAATTCAAAGCAGGGCGTGTGGCATATTTCTGAGGGGGCATTGCCCCCATATGCCTCTGCAGCTATGGGCCTGAGGGTACATGAATTTTGGTATGCAGAAGACCCCCCAACTTGCTCTCTTACGTGTCCAGCTAAAAGGATCCCCGGTTTCTTTCCCTGTTAAGCAGCAATATGGAGTTCAATGAGATAGCTTTGGATGTTCATAGAAGAACTAAATACGATCTCTCCAAGAGTGTCTGGTGTAAGGAAGAGAGTCAGCGAGGCTCAGTCTCACTAAAGGTCCTTCGTTCTGGTCTTGTGCTTTGCAGACCACTTCTGCGCCCAGCCCAGTTGGACGGGAGGTCGAGATTGCAATGCCTCCATGCGCTCTGTTTCGTTTTCCTGATTCAGCATGGCAGAAACGCACGGTGCATTTTTATTATTGATCAGAACAGAAACTGAAGGAGTCCCTCACACACACACACACACACACACACACACACACACACACACACACACGCATCCCGGTAAAAATGAACATCTGTGCCAGAAGAAAAACCTCTAGATTTCCCAAGTATTACAAGCTTTATTGCTTAGTCGTGGATGCAACCAAGGAACGTGGCAATTCGGCTGGAGTTCCTCCACTGCAAAGGGTTGCTTAAATGTGGGGTAGGGGCCCTAGTCTCTGCTTTTAGTGGAGAATTTGTTTCTCCGACCATTAGATCCTGCTACCGGCTCTGGCTTCTATTCACTTTTTATCTGGTGTTTCGACTAAAATTACCCCCCCACACCGCTTTTGAGTCAGGCTAGCCATGCTTTTTCTTTGTCACTTCCTGCCATTCGAGAGACCTGTGTGTTTTGGACCTCTCTGGTATCCAAATGTCATCTATGGCAATCTGCAGCACTTCCTGGATCCCCATTTATGGAAGTTTATCCCACTTGAGCTGCGGTGGCTCAAGTGGTTAAGACGCTGAACTGCAGGCTGTGGACGGTCAGTAGTTCAGCAGTTCAAGACCCGTGAGTGCCGCATGACGGGGTGAGCTCCCGTCTCTAGTTCCAGCTCCTGCCAACCTAGCAGTTCGAAAGCAAGAAATTGCAAGTAGATAAATAGGTACCACTTCAGTGGGAAGGTAACAGCGTTCCGTGCGCCTTGGTGTTTAGTCATGCCGGCCACATGACGCCGGCCACATGACCACGGAAATGTCTTCGGACAGCGCTGGCTCTTCGGCTTTGAAATGGAGATGAGCACCGCAACCCTAGAGTCGGATTCGACTGGCTTTCGAGCAAGGGAACCTTTACCTTTACCTGTCCCAGTGCCAGGAGGCAACATCAGAGGAAGGCCTTGGCCTCTATGCCCTGTTGTTGGCCCTCCAGGGGAACTGGCTGGCCACTGTGTGAGACAGGGTGTTGGACTAGAGGGACCACTGGTCTGAGCCAGCAGGGCGTATGTTCTTATCAAGGGAAGGCCTCAGCCTCTATATCCTGTTGTTTGCCATCCAGAGGAACTGGTTGGCCACTGTGTGAGACAGGATGCTGGACTAGATGGACCACTGGTCTGATCCAGCAGGGTTTGTCTTATGTTCTTATAGATAGATTAATGGAGGATAAGTCTATCAATGGCTACTAGCTATGGTGACTGAGGGGAACCTCCACTGAATCCTCTGAATCCAGAGCCAAAAGGCAATATCAGGGGAAGGCCTTGGCTTCTCTGCCCTTTTGTTGGCCCTCCAGAGGAACTGGTTGGCCACCGTGTGAGACAGGATGCTGGACTGGATGGACCACTGGTCTGGTCCAGCAGGGCTCTTCTTAAGTTATTAAGTTTTAGACTACAAATCAGAGGGTTGTTTTATATGGTCTTATGTGGTTTTAACTGTATTTTATGTACTGACTGTGAGCCGCCCTGAGCCTGCATTGCGGGGAGGGCGGGGTATAAATGTGATTAGTAAATAAATAAATGCTGCCAAACCCTCCCTCCCTCTCTGTTCTGTGGAACTTGAAACTGTTTTGTGGAACATTTGTTTTCTGGCAGTTAAAATTACAACATGATGCACACATGCATGCAAATTTTTGGCTGTGTTTCTGTGTAAATACCCAGCTCTGGAACTGTGTTTATCTCCTGAGTAGAAGAGCAGTCCACCACAATGCCTTGTACAGGGACTCAAGAAGCATCTTCTGTTAAGGGCTGATGACTGGCTGCATACCACAAGTGACCGGTCAACTGCAGTAAAAAAGGGCTCTCAGGACCGAAGAGTAGGCTGGAGCAGTAAGCATGCAGAGATACAACGGGCAGCCTCCACCACAAGGGGCTGCTTAGAGCTCAGGGGGTGTCTGACTAGTTCTTTAATTTCCTGCAGCGTGTGGGTGAGAGATTTCCCAAAATGTCATCAAGGGAGAGAGGGCAGGTCCTTTGCTGCATCTCTGTATGACTCACCGTTCTTCTGACTGGGCTAACCCTGATTGGTGACTTCTGCAGCAACTCAGGAGAACGGCCTCCTCCTCCGAGAGGTTATTTTCAACTGTTAACACCTGTTGGAAAGCCAGCGGAGGTGTCGGGATTGGAGCCCGGAACTGGAGAGATTCCGAGTTTGGCCTCCCACTGGGCCAGGGAACTGATCTTCTTGGGCCACTTTCTCTTGGCCTAACTCTCTTGGCAGGGCTGAAGGAGAGGAGGAACCCCACTAGGTCTTCCAAGGTAGGTGGGGATTTCAGTCCAATGGGTGGCTGGGGTTTCTCGATTGCCAGGTCTCTGCCCGCAAGGAGCCTACACTCAAATCCCAACTCTTTCCAGTTTGCACTGGGCAGAAAGCATTTTGCAAAAGAAACCTGACTTGGATGGGATGTGTGTGAAATCGGTGTACGTCGTCGGGGGGGGGGAGTCGAGAACCCGCCGTTGTCTTAGGAGCGGCTGACGCAAAAAGATCCTCCCGGGGCTCCCTTTCTGGGGAAATGGGTGCCATGCCAACGAAGGGGCGGGAGGGAGAGAGGAGAGTTTGGAGGGGGGGTACCCTCCTGCCCTGCCATGGCTGCCCGGTCTGTGCCTTGGTGCCCTCCCCGGGCACTCACCTGGGCAGCTTCAGGGACGGGCTCGCCAAGGGAGCGCTTCCAGGAGAGGGACGGGGTGGGGTGTGGCGCTGCCAACCCCTCGGCGCCGCCGTTTAAAAAGCCTCCCGTGCCCCGGGCATCGCCGTTGCCTCGGTGCCAGCGCCAGGTCTGCAAGAAGAGAGGCCCCGAGCTGACCCCCCGGCGGGTAAGGACCCCTTGCCAACTCCCGGTTGCTGGGGACTTCGCCTAGCTGCAAAGGCATCCCTAACGAGCCCGGGGGGCGGGGCGGCGGAGACCAAAGGAGGCGTCTTCCCTGCAAGAACCGAGCGGCGGCGAGGGAGCCTGGGGGAGGGCAGGGGGGTGCCCAGGTGGGCCCTGGGGTCCTCCGACACCTGGCGATGGCAGCCGCTGTCCGCCCAGGTGAGCCGTCCGGGCGTGGGAGGGGGTCCGAAGGGGAGACAGACGCGGGAGGATCCGTCTGTCCCCCTGTCTATCTTTCTTCCCACTTTTCCCTTCCACAGCGCGCACCCCCCCCCCTCCCGAAATTGTTGGCACTTTTTAAAAAGAGAGAGAGAGAGTTTTTATTCCGAAGGTGCCGACCGGAGAGGCAGCAGAGGGAGGGGGGGAAGCGGGGAGGATCTTCTCAGCCCACAAACAGGAGCGGTGTGGTTCACGGCGGAGGGGGAAGTCCCCAGGTCTCTGCCCCGAGGGGAATCTTATGTAAAGTATGGGAATGGGGAGGGAAGAAGGAGGCAAGGGGTGGGAGGATGGATGGGGCCTTCTTGTTCTCCTTTTATTATCATATTTAACATATCATATTGCTCCTTCCTTGTGCCTCAGTTTCCCTCTTTCTTTCTTTCTTTCTTTCTTTCTTTCTTTCTTTCTTTCTTTCTTTCTTTCTTTCTTTCTTTCTTTCTTTCTTTCTTTCTTTCTTTCTTTCTTTCTTTCTTTCTTTCTTTCTACCTACCTTTCTTTCTACCTTTCTTTCTTTCTTTCTTTCTTTCTCTCTCTCTTTCTTTCTTTCTTTCTTTCTTTCTTTCTTTCTTTCTTTCTTTCTTTCTTTCTTTCTTTCTTTCTCTCTCTCTCTCTTTCTCTCTCTCTTTCTCTCTTTCTCTCTCTCTCTCTCTCTCTCTCTCTCTCTCTCTCTCTCTCTCTCACCCCCCATGTCTTTCTTCTTTCCTTTCTTCCTTCTCACTGTACTTCTGCCTGCCTGCCTTCCTTCCTTCTCCTCTCTCTCTGCTACCCATCCACCCTTTCTTTGATGGACTGTGGTTTACCCTACCAGTTTGATGCAGTGGTTAAGTGTGCAGACTCTAATCTGGGAGAACTAGGTTTGATTCCTTCCTTCTCCACTTGCTCCTGCTGGATGACCTTGGGTAAGCCATAGTTCTGACAACAGCTGTCCTTGAAAAAGAGCAGTTTCTGTCAGAGCTCTCTCAGCCCCGCCTACCTCACACAAGGTGTCTGTTGTGGGAAGGGGAAGGGAAAGGAGTTTGTAAGCCACTCTGAGACTTTGAGTGAAGTGTGGGGTATAAATCCAATCTCCTCCTCCTCCTCTTCTTCTTCCTGACAAGAGCTGGGAGACCCGGATTTGGTTTCCCTACCCAGTTCAGAAGCTTGACCAGGCATCCTGGGGACAACCGCAGTTGCCCAGTCTAGCCCACATCACAAGGTTGGTGTGAGGAGAAAGGAGAGGGGCTGCAGAGAGGTGAACCTGTCTGCTAAGCCCTGACCCCCACAGAAGGGGAGGCTGGACACAACTGTGGTGGACAGCAGACGTGGTGCCGTGATTAGACTAGGGCCTGGCAAACCCGGATTCAGATCCCTGCTCTGCTGTGAAGCTCACCAGGTGATATTGGTCTAATCACTCTCTCCTCTTACCTGATCTCTCAGGGTTGTTGGACAAATCTGGAGTCCAGTGGGGCACCTTTAAGACCAACCAAGGTTTATTCAAGGTATGAGCTTTCGTGTGCACGCACCCTTTCCCTAAATAAAGTGGAATGGAAGAGAATTCAAACTTATGGGCCAGATGAGCAGCAAAGTTATGTAACACGATGAAGATGCTCTAAGTTATGCAAAAAAAAAAATATCTCCGTCATGTTACATGTTAATTTGCTGTTCATTCTCTGGTTATAAGTTTGAACCTTACCTGCCATTCCACTGTATCTGAAGAAGTATGCCTGCACATGGAAGCTCATGCCTTGAATAAGACTTGGCTGGTCTTAAAGGTGCTGCTGGAATTTCAGTCTGTTCTACTGCTCCAGACCAACACAGCTGCCCACCTGGGACTATCTTCACAGGGTTGTTGTGTGGCTGGAAATGGGGAAATGGGTATGCTTTGCCCCACTGCCATTGGCCTCTTTTTCCTCAGGCCCCCTCAGGTGCTGGGCCGCATTCATGGATTCACTTACCCAGGCCCGTAGCCAGGATTTTTTAAGTCAGGGGGCATTTAAATTTCTCAGGGGGCACTGGCTAATCAATTTAATCCGGGAGAGAAGGCCATGACACCCTGGGCTAGATGGAAAGTCAGGGGGCCTTGCCGGCAAGTCGGGAGGGGGGCTAGCCCCAAGATGCCCCGCTGTAGCTACGGGCCTGCACTTACCTCTCTCCCATTTCATTCCTCCCCACCTGGGAGGCTCATAGATGGCCCTGTGTGTGGACAAGAGGATGGGTTGCTCGGTCCAGTCCAGCAAAGGCTTTCTGGTGTTAGTTAAGTGTCTCAGTGGCTCTAGCGGCTCAATGGAACCTCCTGGTTCAGAAGCAGTATACCCCGACTGCTAACTACTGGGGAGATCAGTTGTCCTTATGCCTCGCTTGGATGCTTTGGGCATCGGGAGGTGGGGTCAAGGGGAATTTTTCAATCTGATCCCGCAAAGTGGTCCCTGTGTAACTGTTTTTACGAGGACAGGCGGGGAGAAGTCCGTTGCGCCCTGAGCCGGGTGGCCCCGGACTGGCCTGATCTCACCGGCTCTCAGGAACTGCTCCCAATCAGTCGCTGGATGAGAGGCCACCAGGGGAGTCCAGAGTCCCTGCACCCAGAGGCGGGCCCTGGCAAACCACCTCTGAACGCCTCTTGCCTTGAAAACCTTACGGGGTCTCCATAAATTGCCTGTGACTTGGCGGCGCTTTCCACCCCCGAGTCTATTGATGGCCGACAGCTTAGTGGAACCTCCATGTTTAGAGGCAATCTACCTCTTATTTGTTAAATGCTATATGCCCTGCTTGCAGCTTCTGGACCTGTCTGCTTGGCCGGTTTGGTGTAGTCAGTTTGGTGTAGAGAGCCAGTATGGAGTGGTATGGAGCCAGCTAAGAGTGGTGGACTCTAATGTGGGAGAAACAGGTTGGATTCCCCACTCCTCCACTTGCAGCTGCTGGTGTGACCTTGGGTCAGTTACAAGTTCTCTCCGAGCTGTTCTCTCAAGGGCAGTTCACGAAAGAGCTCTCTCAGCCCCACCCACCTCACAGGGTGTCTGTGGTGGGGAGGGGAAGGGAAAGTAGATTGTAAGCCACTCTGAGACTCCTTCTGGTAGTGAAGGGCGGGGTATAAATGCAATCTCTTCTTCTCTTTTGGGGGGCATGGGTGGGGGGGGGTAAGCGATGTACTGTTTGATACAGCATCCTCTGCATGCCCCATGATTTCCTCTTCTCCAGGGGCTCTGAAAGGGTTAGGTATCTTGCAGCCTTCCTTCCTTCCAGGAAAAGGAGCTGCAGGATGATTCTGTAAAGATGGTTGGAAGAAAGCGTTTCTTTTTTTAAAACGATGCAGAGAATCAGGTAGGCAGACGAGGGCCAGGCAGGGTTCAGCTTTGATGTCTGTCCAGTGCTTTGAAAGGGCAAACCATCCAAAAATGTCATTGGCATAGACAGCAGAATGCAGGAATGGTGGAAGGTGGCACTCATGCCAGGCAAGCGGTGGGGGGGGGGGAGGTGACACGTGAGCTCATGCAGTGCTCCCTCCAAGCTATGGAGTCCTGTGAGCAGTGCTCCCTCTAAGCTGAGTTAGTGTGAGCTAGCTCATAGTTTGTTAGCCTCCGGCTCACACGTTTGTGTCTTCGCTCAGGAAGGAGGGCTCCAGAGCTAACTAATTTATGCAAATCGCTCGCTCACAACTTTAATGCCAGGAGCTCACAAAGGAGACTTTCTGCTCACAAGGCTCCACAGCTTAGAGGGAGCATTGCCTGTGAGCAAAAATTCCACTTTGTGAGCTCCTGGCATTAAGGTCGCGAGCAGGTGATTTGGCTGCTGCATAAATCAGTTTGCTCTGGAGCCCTCCTTCCCAAGCGGAGGCAAAAATGTGTGAGCCGGAGGCTAGAAAACAGTGAGCTCGCTCACACTAACTCAGCTTAGAGGGAACACTGGAGCTCAGAAGTCTTTATACCTTCTCCTTTCAAAAACAAGTCTCCATCCGAAGTCTTGGAAAAGGACACTAATTTTTCTCAAACCCATGAGCGTAAAAGAGAAGAACTCTGCGATTAAAAGACTCCGACCCCGTCGTCGTTGCTTGTGTCCAGAAACAGTTTTGAAAAATTAGGACGCTGATCATGTTCGGGTAATAACCGCAGCATTAATAGTACATGAATGACCTTGCCTATGAACTCTTATTAATACATTTGGTTAATATTAATGTCATGTTGGTAGTGCCCTGACCTGGGTAGCCCAGGCCAGCCGGACCTCGCCACTGCTCAGAAGCTAAGCAGGGTGGGGCCCTGGTTAGTACTTGGATGGGAGACCGCCAAGGAATACCAGGGCTGTGACACAGAGGCAGGCAATGGAAAACCACCTCTGAACGTCTCTTGCCTTGAAAACTCTATGTCATTTGTTACAAGGGCCGGATCTGACATAAATGAGACTTTGTCGGGCCGGGCCACGTATGTCATAAAATGTAATGCCAGGTAGCGGGGATAGAAACTTTATTAAAGGACACAAACACAATTTTTAAAAAACTCAAAATAAAAACATGCTTAAAACATTAGCGCTCTTGCAATATTTTGTTTATTTAACGGTGTCTGATAACTGACACTTGCTCTGAATTCTTGCATCAAAATGCCTGCGCTGTTGCAATCTTGAGTCTGCTGTTCAGGTGTGTCTCTGTAAGCTGCAAACCTATGATGACGCAGCAGCAGCAGAACTGGAAGAAGAAGCAGAAGACAGCCAGTTCCACTGCAGGCCTGACAGAAGCCCTCTGGGGGCCTCATCCAGTCCCCAGGCCGCATGTTTGACATCCATGCTCTATGAGGTCACCATAAGTTGGCTACGATTTGATGGCACTTTCCACCAGCCGTGTGGGCAAAGATAGTGTTGCCGTACTACACAATCCTTGCAGCAGTGTTGCTGGTTTTATATATTTGGCAATGCTTCTTTGCTTCATTTTTCGAACTTTTAAAAAACTCATCTGCTGAATGTTTTATTCCTCTTTCTCTGGTCAAAACTGAAGTTATATTTGGCGTTCAGATCCTTTTACTATTTTCTCAGCGAGCAGTTCGAAAGCAAGAAATTGCAAGTAGATAAATAGGTACCACTTCAGTGGGAAGGTAACAGCGTTCCGTGTGCCTTGGTGTTTAGTCATGCCGGCCACATGACCGCGGAAATGTCTTCGGACAGCGCTGGCTCTTCGGCTTTGAAATGGAGATGAGCACCGCAACCCTAGAGTCGGATTCGACTGGCTTTCGAGCAAGGGAACCTTTACCTTTACCTTTTTTACAGCGAGAAAGGTGGACTATAAACAGGGCTTTTTCCCTGGGAGAAAGCACCGCAACAGAGTTCCGGAACCTCTTCGACAAAATTCTTTTAAAAACGTTTAAAAGTTCATGAGTTTTCAGTGTACGGATTGAAAACTTCATTTCCCTCTTGAGAGTTCCAGCGCCTCTTTTGAAACACCCCCCCCGAACCCTGTCTAAAAATGAAGTCCGTAAGACAAACAAGCAAATTTTTAAAAAAGATACGCTGATTGCTGCTCAGTTTCAGGTCAAGAACCAGGATAAGACAAGTTTTGTATGATAAATGTCACAATAAATAATTTACGGGAGGGGCCATGGCTCTGTGGCAGAGCATCTGCTCGGTATGCAGAAGGTCCCATGTTCAATCCCCAGGACTGCCAGTGAAAAGAACCAGGGAGGATATGAAAGACCCCTGCCCGAGGCCCTGGAGAGCTGCTGCCAGTCTGAGTAGACAGCACTGACTTTGATGCACCAAAGGTCTGATTCCGTATAAGAAAGCTTCATGTGCCACTGTCTGTGACAGAAATCCACATCTTTGACTGACAAAGCCTGACCCCAACCCTGGGCCCTAGAATAGGTTGTTTGCACTTCTCAGGGACACCCTTGACACTGTAGGATATGGTAACTCTTCATGCCAGAGGATCTGGGAGTGAAAGGGTTAAGATAATTCTCTCACTGGGGTACACTTGGCGGTTAGCCCCCAACCCTCTCTTTGGTTAGATGTTGAGTCCCTTTGGCCCTTGCTTGCCTTCTGTTTCATCTTCTCTCTCTCTTCTTCCCTCTCTTACCTGGGCCTGGAGCTGTAGCAACTAGTTAACCTTTTTGGAAGTCAATCTGTTCACAATAAGTTAAATGCCCCTACCTGAACATGTCATGTATGATGTGCTTCTGTTTCTGTTGGTAAAATGTCTTTCTCTTATTACTGCTGGAGTCAGATCATCGTTGTCATTTGTTTGACCAGCATTCTTCCCTTGACTGGGGAACACGGAGGATCGGGGCTACTGTGAAAAGCTTGGGTGCTTTCGAGTCAAATGATTTTTTTAAAAAAACATTTAACTTATTAGACACAAGGATTCTTCAAAGGTCATAGGGCTCCCAACTTTGGGAAATTCCTGGAGAATTTTTTTTGGAAGGGGGACCCTGGGAACGGCAGGGTGGGGGGAGCAGGGATACAACGCTATACATCCCACCCTCGTTTTCTGCAGGGGAATTGATCTCTGTAAGTCTGCAGATCAGTTGTAACTCTGGGAGATCTCCAGTCCCCATCAGGAGGTTGGCTACCCAATCTGTCAGTGCTTTAGGAATGCTGAGGGTGTTTCCTTCGCGTTGAAGCCACATATTTGGAGTTGCCTTCTACCCTCCCAACATCTACACCAGTTTGGTGTAGTGGTTAAGTGCACGGACTCTAATCTGGGAGAACTGGGTTTGATTCCCCACTCCTCCACTCGCACCTGCTGGATGACCTTGGGCAAGCCATAGTTCTGTCAGAGCTGTCCTTGAAAAAGAGCAGTTCTCAGAGCTCTCTCAGCCCCATCTCCCTCACAGGGTCTCTGTTGTGGGGAGGGGAAAGGGAAGGAGTTTGTAAACCACTCTGAGACTCTGAGTGAAGGGCGGGGTATAAATCCAATCTCCTCCTCCATCTAGCTGCCTGTTGCTTCCTCTCCCAGTGGACTGCATCTGGTGCTTTCGGCATGTAAAGCGAGGGCTCTGAACCTCAGCCTCCCTGCCTGCAAATTCGGGCAAAGGGTGAGTGGGAGGGGCCCCAAAGCCAGCAGCTCAGCACCTGCTTTGCATGGGTGAGGGCCCAGGTTCAACCGCCAGCAGCTCCATGAAAGCCACAGGGTCGCCAGCCTCCAGGTGGCGACTGAAGTTCCTCTGGAATTGCTGCTGGTCTCCAGGCAACAGTTCCCCTGGAAAAAATGGGCTGCTTTGGAGGGCAGACTGTGGGATCACATCCCTGCAGAGTTCCCCCCCCCCTCCCAAATTCTGCCCGGAGTTACCCAACCCAGAGTTGGCAAACCTGTGGTAGATCAGCAAGTACTAGGGAAGGCCATGTTTGGACTCAGGCTTGGGAGAACCCCCACCAACCACAGGAGGCTCTGCTAGCCCAAACATTGCTCCTGTGTTGGACTGTGGCCCTCTTTGGCTGATTCTGCACCCATCTGTTTCCTCGCTGTTTTCCCACAGCCACGTTGGGAGGTTAATCTCCGTCTGCACTGCATGCCCCTTTCACTTTCTTTGGAAGAAGGAGGAGGAGGAGGAGATTGGGTTTATACCCTGCCCTTCACTACCCAAAGGAGTCTCAGAGCGGCTTACAAACTCCCTTCCCTTCCCCTCCCCACAACAGACACCCTGTGAGGTAGGCGGGGCTGAGGGAGCTCTAAGAGAAACTGCTTTTTCAAGAAAGCTCTGACAGAACTATGGCTTGCCCAAGGTCATCCAGCAGGTGCAAGTGGAAGAGTGGGGGAATCAAACCCAGTTCTCCCAGATTAAGTTCTGTGCACTTAACCACTACACCAAACTGGCTCTCATTGGGTTTTATGGTACCTTCTGCATAGATTTATGGCCATTCGGGGTGACTGCAGTCAGTATGGTTTTGAGTGGCACCGTTTTCTTCCTCTGCTTCCAATTCAAAGGGAACTATAAGCAGATAACTTGACAGGGCTTCACTGATCTCCATCAGTTCCCCTGCCCCTATTTCCCCCTCTGTATTTATCACCTCACCATGAATTACTTGGCTCCGGTAGCTAATGACCGCCGAGGCAAGTACTGACACAGGGAAATCTGCATACCAATGATCCGAGCCAATGCAATGGAAACAGATATTCCGAGGCAAGGGGGAACCAGGTCGAGTGCTGTTAAAATGTGGAGCGAATGCCAGATGCAGAATGGACCTTTGAGGTACCAGGCAATAATCGTTTGCTTCCCCCTAGCCCCACCTTTTAGCGCTTTCTCCTTTTTATGATTTCTGCTCTGACTCTTGGATGTTTCCCGGCTTGCTCTTTTGCTGCCCCCTAGAATTGTTTTGTAGCGCTACTTCTGACTCCCCACCCACCCAGAAAGCGTGACTGTTCATGCAGCAATTCAGAGAGGCAAAACCTCTTGGGCCCAGCCCGTAGGGTCCAAAGTAGGATTCTTGAGCTGGTGCTTTCTCTGGGGGATGTTTTGCACCTGTGGCGATGGTGTCGGTGCCTGCGGTGGTGGTGGGAAATTCCTGAAGATTTGGAACCCGGAGAGGGATCTAATCATGGATTGTGATTCCAGAGAGTCCACTCTCTGAAGCAGCCATTTCCTCCAGAGGGACTGGTCCCTGTCGTCTGGAGAACAGGTGGCATTCCAGGAGAACCCCAGGCCCTACCTGGAGGATGGCAACCCTGTACGATGCCCCAGGCTGGCAGCAGAGTCATGCCTGGCCAGATACCCGAATCCCCCCTGGAGCCTGCACAATGCCAAAGACCGAGATCAGTGCCAGGTTGTCTGATTTGTCATAATATTTTATGCCGCTTCATTCCCTGGTCGATGAGTGATTGCTCAGCAAGGACGTGCCAGCTTTTCCTCAGCTTTCCTCTCCCCTTTCTTTCGCTCAGTGTCTATCCACTTTTGCCTTACAAATGTCTAAGAGGCTCAGTGGGGTACAATGCTATTGAGTTCACCCTCCAAATAGTCTAGAGATGAGCTGTAATTCCAGGTGATCCCCAGGTCCTACCTGGAGGTTGGCACCCCGGGTATAGTGAGTCTTCCATTCTGTCCTCACAACAACCCTGTGAGGTAGGTTAGGCTGAGAGAGCATGAGAAGTCTGAGATTGTCTGGAAAAGCCTGGCGGCCATTGGGGGATTTGAACCCGGGTCTGTCTCCAGTCCACGTTCGGCACACCAACCAGGGCGCTCACACACCCGACTTAGGGCTGGCGATGTCACATTCTAGCTGTTAGAGCAGGGCTGTCAAACCTGCATCCCGGGGGCCGGATCAGGTCCCCGGAGGGCTTCCATCAGGCCCACAGTGGAACTGGCTGTCTTCTGCTTCTGCTTCCAGTTCTGCTGCTGCTGCGTCATTGTAGGTTTACAGCTTACAGATACACACTTGAACAGCAGACTCAAGATGGCAACAGCACAGATATTTTGGTGCAATAATTCAGAGCAAGAAGTGTCAGTTATCAGACACTGTTAAAGAAATAAAATATTTTAAGAGTGCTAATGTTTTAAGCAAGTTTTTATTTTATTTTTGTGTTTGTGTCCTTTATAAAGTTTATATCTCTGCTACCGGGCATTACGTTTTATGACACACGTGCCCAACAAGGTCTCATTTATGTCAGATCCAGCCCACATAACAAATGAGTTCGACACCCTGCGTTAGAGATTCTGCAGCGAGAGAGCTGGGGGGATAGCACAGCTCTTGCCTTTCTGGGTGTAATGTCGCCTCTTTTCCATGCAGGATTTTGGAATGGCTAATTTTAGGAGGGGGGAGGGCTGAATACCTGTCCCCCTCCCGATCCCTAGCATGCCTGTGTAGCACTGGGATTTCAGCAGGCAAGGCCTCGTGCCCTTTCAAAGTATAGTTCTTTAAAAGAGGACGCATACCTTGTTTCAAAAGCCTCGAGATTCTCAGGAAATGGAATTGTTCTGCATGCTCTCTTGCCTGAACATTTATTCGGGCCTTTCTGGCACAAAATCTGAATCGGTTGAAGACACAATTTAGTTCTCTGTATCTGTCCTGGGTGTAGGCCTGATCTCATCAGAGCTCGGAAGCTAAGCAGAGTCATGCCAGACCAACCTTATCTCCTTTTTTTGACAGAGTTACTAAAATGGTTGACTCTGGCAGTGCTGTGGACATAGTGTATCTAGATTTCAGTAAAGCATTTGACAAAGTTTCTCATGATATCCTTGAGGATAAGCTGGTTATGTGTGGGCTGGATGGCGCAACCGTTGGATGGATTCATGGTTGGCTGAAAAATCGTACCCAACAAGTGCTCGTAAGTGGCTCTGCGTCGACGTGGAGGGAAGTCTCGAGTGGAGTGCCACGGGGCTCGGTCCTGGGCCCGGTGTTGTTCAATGTTTTTATAAATGACCTGGAGGAAGACATAGAGGGGATGCTTATCAAATTTGCAGATGACACAAAGCTGGGTGGGATTGCTAATTCTGAAGAAGACAGAGTCAGGATTCAAAATGATCTAGATAGGCTGGAACAGTGGGCTGAGGCAAATAAAATGAAATTCAATAGAGATAAGTGCAAAGTCCTACACCTAGGCACAAAAAAATCAAAGGCACAGAATATAGAATGGGAGAGACTTGGCTTGACAGCAGCTCATGTGAAAGGGATCTGGGTGTTCTGGTTGATCACAAGCTCAACATGAGCCTGCAGTGTGATGTGGCTGTGAAGAAAGCTACTGCAATCTTAGGATGCATTAACAGAAGCATTGTGTCCAGATCACAGGAGGTGGTAGTTCCGCTGTATTCTGCTACGGTCAGGCCTCACCTGGAGTACTGTGTCCAGTTTTGGGCACCACACTTTAGGAAGGATGTTGACAAGCTTGAGCGTGTCCAGAAGAGGGCAACCAGGATGGTGAGAGGGTTGGAATCCAAGTCTTATGAGG
Source organism: Gekko gecko (assembly GCA_029375565.1). NCBI lineage: Eukaryota > Metazoa > Chordata > Lepidosauria > Squamata > Gekkonidae > Gekko > Gekko gecko. The sequence goes on from JAPDNY010000006.1 coordinate 2,125,710, forward strand.
AAAGGCTGAAAGAGTTTAGCCTGGGAAAGAGAAGGCTTAGAGGGGACATGATTGCAGTCTTCAAGTATTTGAAGGGCTGTCATGTAAAAGATGGAGCAGATCTCTTCTCTCTTGCTCCGGATTGCAGGACTAGATCTAATGGGTGGAAATTACAAGGGAGTCGTTACCGGCTAGATATCAGGAGAAACTTCCTAACTGTAAGAGTGGTTGAGCAGTCTGCCTCGGGAGGTGGTGGATGCTCCTTCGCTGGATGTTTTCAAGTGGAGGCTGGACGACCATCTTTTAGGTATGTTGTAGGTATGTAGGGCTATCTTTCAGCTATGCTCCTGCAGAGTGCAGGGGGTTGGACTAGATGACCTGCAAGGTCCCTTCCAACTCTAACATTCTATGATTCTATGATTCTACGAGTCAGCCCTGGTCTCTCTTTGGATGGGAGATCACCAAGGAAGTCCAGACTTGCGGAGCAGAGCCCCTACGCAATGGCACACCACCTCTGAACATCCCTTGCCTTGGAAACCCAGCAAGGTTGCCATGAGTCGGCTGTGACTTGAGGGCCTTTCCCACCTCCGTGGGTTCTTCCCCTTCCACTTTATTCCTCACAACCAGGGCTATTTTGGGGCAGGAACGCACAGGGACGAAGTTCTGGCTGGCTTCAGAGTTGGCCACGCCCAGTACAGCCAAAACCTCTGCGTGCCTGGCTACAGAGGGAAGGCCTGGAGGCCCCCCCCCCGGTGACTCCAAGGCAGGCAGGCCAGGGGGGGCCCTGGAAGGATCCAGGAGGCATTGAAGATCGGTTCTTTGCCTGTCCTGTCCAAGGGCCGGCTTGCCCCGGGCTCCCTGCAGCCACAGGGTGCCTGGGCAAGCCAAGGGAAGGCAGTTTAAACTGCCTTCCTTTCCCTCCAAGGGCCGGCTTGCCTGGGCTCCCCACAGTTTAAACTGCCATCCCTTCCCTTCAAGGGGGGGCTTGCCTGGGCTCCCCGCAGCCGCGGGGCACCCGGGCAAGCCAAGGGAAGGCATGGAGTGTGTGGTCTAATATGCTAATGAGCTCCTGCTGGGCTTTTTCTACCAAAAAAAGCCCTGCTCACAACACCCTTATAAGGCAGGCCAGAGAGAGAAAGAGAGAGAGAGCAATAGATCCCCCAAGTTGCTTTGCACCTGAGCGGGGGTTTGAAATCAGGTCAGATCCTCTAACCACTGCACCACTGCACCCTTCCTTGCGGTTTGGCCTCCAGCACATGCAGGCTCTGCCCACAGGAGCCCAAGCAAAACTGGCTGCGTTGCCTCAACAGGGGCAGATGGATAACACCTACTCATTAGTTTTATTTTGGAGGCAAAGACCTTGGCCGTCATCCACGGCTCTTGGGCACGGCAAGGAAAAACAAAACCCTCGGAGAAGGTCAAGATTCCAGAGAGAACCTTTGGGCACATTTCTATCCGAGGAAGTATGCGTGGACGCGAAAGCTGATACCCAGAAATAAACTTTGTTGGTCTTCAAGGTGCCACCGGATGCCAACTTTGTGTTGTTGCTTCAGACCAGCGGGGCTACCCCACCTGAAGAATCCATGTTAGAGAAATTAGTGCTAAATGTGAACTTGGGACCAGTGTGGGTCCTAGGGACGCCAGCCTCCAGGTGGGACCTGGGGATCCCATGAAATTACAGCTCATCTCCAGACTACAGAGATCAGTTCCCCTGGAGAAAATGGATTCTTTGGCGGATGGACTCTGTGGTATTGCACCTGACCTCCTCAGAAGAAGACGAAGAAGAAAAGCTGGTTTTTAAACCCTCTATCCCCTACCTTTTCTCTCCCCAGGCTCCATCCCCAAATCTCCAGGAGTTTCCGAGCCTGGATCTGGCAACTCTACCTCCCCCCATCCCCTGCTGGTCACTGGGGAAGGGGGACCTGGTAACCTTAGCAGGCTTCCTCAGTAGGAGAGCCAGTTTGGTGTAGCGGTTAAGAGCATGGACTCTAAGCTGGGAGAACCGGGTTTGATTCCCCACTCCTCCACATGCCTCGGGTCACTCACGAGTTCTCCCAGAGCTGTTCTCTCAGGGGCAGTTCTTGGGAGAGCTCTCTCAGTCCTGCCTACTTCACAGGGAGTCTGTTGTGTGGAGAGGAAGGGGAAGGAGATTGTAAGCTGCTCTGAGACTCCTTCGGGTAGTGAAGGGCGGGGTATAAATCCAATCTCTTCTTCTTCTTCTTCATAGGGCCAGAGTCCCCTGAGTCTGGGGATTTGGGGTGGTTCAAAGCTTATTTTGAGGTGTAAAGCTTTTTTTTTTTTTAGTATCGTCAGAATTTGTGGATGGATTCACAAATGAGGAACTAGGAACTCTAAATGAATATGGGAACTGGAGACCAACTTAACCATTGTCAGAGTTGTTCGAGTTTGCTTAGAATTCTTGTTCTGGTAAAGGGAAGAAGGACTAAAAACCAACCTACCCCCCAACTTCACCCTCTTCCTCTTCCTCTCAACAGAGATTCTTCTCTCATGTAGTGGGAGGAAATCTGTGAGGTGGTGAAAAGTGTTTTGTAGCGGGAACTGAATTCTGCAGGCGGGTTTGAGGGGTTTCAAAAGGAGTGAAGGGCCAATAGCATGTTGAAGACCAGCACGATTTCCAGGAGATAAGCTTTCAAGAGTCAAAACTCCCTTCCGACAAAGGGATGTTGACACTTGAGGTCTTTTATCTCCTGGACATTTTGTTAGTCTTCAAGGTGCTAAGGGAGGCAAATTTTGCTCTTCTACTAAAGACCAACATGGCTACCCCACCCGAAACTATCTTCATGGAAAGGACCTAAGTTGTTCTGCTTTAAACAGAAAAGGAGACAAAGAGAATTAACTTGTGGAACTCACCGCCCCACGTATGAGAATTCTCACATGTCTGAGAACCCAGATTCAGGGCCCCCTTCCAGAACAGGAGAGAATACTGATTCATATTTGGAGGCAAATTTATTCTTCTGTAAATGTAGAATGCAGAATTAACTTGCGGAACTCACTGCCACTGGACGGAGTGAGGGCCAGGGGTGAGAGGTTAGGGCTGCCATCCTCCAGGCAGGGCTGGAGCTCTCCCAGAATTAGAACAGAAGTAGATCTCCAGATTACAGAGCTCCGTTTCCCTGGAGGAAGGGGCAGCTTTGAAGAGTAGAATCCAGTGGCAAGGTGCATTGAAAGTGGATTGGAAATGCCATATTCAGCGTGTGTGGAAGTGCAATTTGAGGGTGGAGCCTGGGGAGGGCGGGGTTTGGGGAGGGGAGGGACCTCAGGGGAGGATAAGGCCACAGAGTCCACTTTCCAAAGCAGCCATTTTCTCCAGGGGAACTGTCCTCTGCAAGTCTGGGGATCAGTTCTAATTCCAGGGATCTCCAGGCCCTACCTGAAGGTTGGCACAGGCAGCCCTAGTTGGATAGACTAGTCCCCCCCTATAATAAAAAAATATTAATAAAGCCCCCAAATCCAAAGGACTCTGCTCTGCCTAAGGAAGGGCAAGAGCGGACCTCAAAAGCAACCAGCAGAGGAAAGATCTGCTGTCCTGTCACGGTGCAAGAAGAACCGTAGGGAGAGGCTGAATAACTGCCCACGGAGTCAGGAATCGCAAGAAGTGTCCTGCTGGCTTGTGATTTGTGTGCGTTTGTGTGCGCGTCTGCAGGGTTGGCTGAGTCACTCAATTCATTTGCGCAAAACTAACGGCCGTCACGAAAAGGAATCTAATAAAGGAGGATATTGAACGGTTGGATGCCCCCCAGATATGCTAACGCCGTCAGGTAATCTCTGCATTCGGCCCACCCCTTTACCTCAGGTTTGGCCCTTTGGAAGAACCGTGAAGGTTCGAGGACACCTCCTGAGGGGCCTGTGAGAAACGTCCCGGCCTGGATGGGCCAGGCTAGCCTGATCTTGTCAGATTTGGGAAGCGAAGCAGGGTCAGCCCTGGTGAGTGTTTGGATGGGACCATTGCTCCCTCTAAGCTGAGGAGTCCTGTGAGCAAAAACTCTACCTTGTGAGGTACTGGCATTAAAGTGGTGAGCGAACGATTTGGCCACTGCATCAGTTAGTTTGCTCTGGAGCCCTCCTTCCTGAGCTAAGACAAAAATGTACGAGCCGGAGGCTAAAAAACTGTGAGCTGGCTCACACGAGCTCAGCTTGGAGGGAACACTGGAGGGGACACGGCCAGGGGAGGCCAGGGTTGCCACACAGAGGCAGGCAATGGCCAGCCACCTCTGACGGACTCTTGCCTTGAAGACCATAGGTTGGCTGTGACTCGACGGGGCTTTATGGACACACCCACAGAAACACACAATGCAACGGGGGCTTTCTTTTAATTGCACTCCCTCCCGCCCTGTGTCTGAGTAATGTTGGCCCCGTCCACACGGAGCATTTGCCCCGCTGAAGGCACGGGAGCCCTGCGGAGTTTCCGTGCGCAATCATACAAGCACATCTGGGAGGCGTAGCGCTCCCGTGGCCAACCAGTGGCTTCCCTCCGAAAACGCGGGGTAAAAAACTAGTAGGTCCGAGGTACTAGTTTCTGGAAACCCCGGGGCAAAGGCTGGCGTCTGATCGCGGGAGCGCCGGTATCCCGTGGCTTCCGACGCCCGCCCATGTCCCTGGGGTTTCCGGATGTTGTAAGTTCCCCTGGGATGCGCACCAATGCTGGACAGAGCATGCGCACATACAAGTCACCGCCAGCGGCCCGCCCCCCCCCAACGGCGCATGCGCACTTCGCACTTCGCACTTGCGTGGTGGTCTGCTGTGCTGCTGTTCTGCTACGCTGCAGCAGCGCAGTGTGATCGCGGCGCGGAGCTCGTGCGTGGCAACCCGGCGGCCTGTGAGATCGGGCTACCGCGCCTTATTTAGCTCTGGGGCAAACTGCCACGCCTCCCCGCGCGTTTTCTGGCCCGTGTGACCAGGGCCGTTGATTATTAATTGAGCATTGCAGCACCTCCCCTCCCCCAGCCCTCCTGTCCCCAGGCTCCACCCCCAAATCTCCAGGAATTTCCCAACCTGGAGTTGGTAACCCTACTCTCAAATGAGAGGGTGTTGTTGTTTTTTAATTAGGCGACCAATAGAAATAACATTAACTAATGTTCAAGATTCTGAGTTCCCCAGAACTCATCTGGCTGGATGTTCAATGACAAAAGGGAGGAAGAGAAAAGGTAGGGTGGCCAGCCTCCTGGAATGACAACTGATTTGCAGGCAATAGAGATCAGTTCCCCCTGGAGAAAATGGATGTTTTGGAGGGTGGACTCTAGGGCAGGGGTGTCAAACATGCGGCCCGGGGGCTGGATCAGACCCCTGGAGGGCTTCTCTCAGGCCCGCAGTGGAACTGGCTGCCTTCTGCTTCTTCCAGTTCTGCTGCTGCTGCATCATCGTAGGTTTGCAGCTTACAGATACACACTTGAACAGCAGACTCAAGATGGCAGCAGCACAGACATTTTGATGCAGTAATTCAGAGCAAGGGCTGTCAGTTACCAGGCACTGTGAAATAAACAAAATGTTGCAAGAGTGCCAATGTTTTGAGCATGTTTTTATTTTAAGTAAAAAACCCACCTTTGGCCGAATCTGCATTTGCATTTTTAAATCAGTTTCGTGCTGCTGTGACGCCATCTTTCTCTATGCTCGTTAGAAGAGTTGTTTGGAGAAGACTCATTTAAAGCAATGTGGAGGCACAACGACAGTGGAGCTGCCATGAAAGGGCTATAAAGATATGCAGACATGCAAAAGTATGCTAGCACTGCTGAGTGAAAACAAAAGCAAATGTAGACAGCTTTTTTGAAGACAGAGTCAGAAGGCTGGGACACCGGTGGGAAAGACAAATGCAGATTCAACCTTTGCGTTTGTGCCCTTTATAAAGTTTATATCTCCGCTACCTGGTATTGCATTTTATGACACAAATGGCCCAGCCCAACAAGGTCTCATTTATGCCAGATACAGCACTCATAACAAATGAGTTCGACACTCCTGCCCTAAGCTGAGTTAGTGTGAGCTGGCTCCCAGGTTTTTTAGCTTCCGGCTCTCACATTTTTGTCTTAACTCAGGAAGGATGGCTTCAGAGCAAACTGATTTATGCAGTAGCCAGATCGCTCGCTCACAACTTTAATGTCAGGAGCTCACAAAATAGGATTTTTGCTCACAAGACTCCACGGCTTAGAGGGAGCATTGTAGCCGACCCTGCTTTGCTTCTGAGATCTGATGAGATCGGGCCATCCTGGGCTATCCAGTTCAGGGCTACTCAGCTCCTCCAATTATAGAACCCTTTTGTCGGACGTCTAAAGTTGGTATTTCCAGCGTACACAAAGATTGCAGGCAGTTACGTTTGAGGAACAGCAGCAACAATGATGACAACAATCACGGCAACAACAATAATTAATAATAACTTATTGCTATGATTATAGCACCATAAATATAGATGTTGTTTTGTAGACGTTCGGTCTCTGCTCCAGGGAGTTTCAAATCAAAAACTTGACACGGAGCAAGCCGAAATAGGAGGCAAAGCTGATGGAGGATGAATTTGCATGCAACTGTTTTGCATGCAATACAGTTTTGGGTTTAATTTCCTCGCAACTTTGTTCTTAGAAGCATTCTTAAAATAATATCTGTGACACAGGGAGGTTTCCCTGAGACCTTGGAGAGCTGCTGCCAGTCTGAGTAGGCGATACCTAACTTTGATGGACCGAGGGTCTGGTTCGGTAGAAATCAGTTTCATGGGTGAAATGTATCTTTTCACAGTGTTGGACACTGAGTTGCTTCCTTTCCAATTTTACTTCATTTTGCTTTCTCAGACTGATTCTGGGATTGCAACATTGGAACACGGCGGCTTTCCTTTGATTAATCTTTGCACCCTCCTCTACGTTCAGGCAGTGAATATGTACACTGGGGGTGGGGGACCCAAATCCACTCTGCCCTGACCTGGATAGCCCCAAGACAAGTCCAATCTCATCAGATCTCGGAAGCTGAGCAGGGTCGACTCTGGCAAGTACTTGGCTGGGAGACCTCCTTGGGATACCAGCAGTTGGGAGGTGGGGGCAGGCTTGACTCAGCCACCTCCAGGCGCCTCGTATGAGTCAGTCACCAGAGGTCGCCATGACTTCCTGGTGCACACACACTCACATGCACACACACATGCACATATGAAACACACACGCAAACAAAAAAAAACAAAACAAAAAGGGGAAAAAGAAGAAAAACACTGTGAAATTAAAAAAAACAAAATTGTGATTGTACAATAGTGCACAGTGTTTTACTGACATGCACAAATGCTCCCATGCGCTGGTGAAGCACGACAGAGAAAAAAAAATACTTTCACACAATGTTTTATCAAGCTGTGCATGGAAACATGCAGAGGGGAACCGGGAACTGTGTTCAAGCAGGCATGCAGAGTGCCCTCTACAAAGTTCAGACTTTTAAAAAAAGAAAAAAAAACCCTGAAGAATTCCTACTGTATCACTGAAAACAAGACTTGGTGATTTGGAACTCTAAAGCGGCCAGAGAGCAGTTTGGAGTGGGAGAATTTGGAAGCATCCCCAGTCCATCACCAGAGCGACGTGGGATGACACATCAGAAGCAGGGTGAATGATGGTTGTTTGGTTTGTTGCCTTTCTAGATTTCAGAATGGCAGGCACGGAATCTCCTGGCAGTTACCAGAAAGCAAGAAAAGCACAGCAAGGTATGTGAAGGGGGGCGGGGGAAGGATGATTGGGTGCATTTAATTCTGCTGCACTGATGAAATGCTTGTTTTAATCACTGTTTTAGATCTCTGCATTGTTTTTAAGTGGCTTTTAGTGTCTTTTAAAGTCCTCATTGCCTTTAGGGCCCTAATTGGGTGGAAAGGTGGGATACACATGCATCAAATAAATAAAACAAAGGAAGCACTGATTTGGGAGGTTTCCTGTCCCACTCCACAGCACAAGCAGAACCCTGACAATTAAATATGATGATGAAATCAGTCCATTGGCCAGTGCTCCTGCACATCAGGAACAAAATCTGACCGCACCGCAAGCTGGGATGCTGCAAACTTCACATCAACCGTGTTCGGGGTCGAGCCATGTTCAAACATGTTGATCTGATGAGGGCCGATGACCAGGTGACACAGATCCCTGTCGAACAGTTTGGCATTCGGTGTTTTCAAAACACCACTGCCAAAACACCATTTATCCAAATAGATTGGTAGCTATTAACATCACTAAAAGAACTACTTAGGCCCTGACCACACGGGCCGGATAATGCCGGGGGGGGGGCTTTTTGCAGCGGCGCAATTAAATGCGCGAGAACACGGCAACATCGGGGTTTCTTTGTCCGGGAGTGCCTTTGACACGCGGCAAGGAGTGCGCTTGCGCGATCACACGTAAGTATCCTGTCGACGGCCCATAGCAAACCGTTTGCTAGTAGGCCGTCCCCAAGCTTTCTTTACTCAGGATTTTCGGGTGGCTGCTACGGGTCGTCGACGGTTGTGCTATGGTTCCCAGATGTGGTCCTGTGATCATGCCCCAAAACTCCGCATCACTTTCGTATCTCTCTTGCCACAAATTCTCCATGTGACTGGGGCCTTAGTTAAACAACAAAACAGTATCATTTTTTAAAAAAACAACAACAACAACACAGCAGGTATTTAAAATAGGGCTGCCAAATAAATAAATAAGTCTGCGTTGGGAAATTCCTGGAGATTTGGGGGTGGAGCCTGGGGGAGGGAAGGAGCCTCAGTGGGGTAGAATGCCTTAGACCAGGGGTGTCAAACTTAAGGCCCGGGGGCCAGATCTGGTCCGTCCAGTGCTTTGATGCGGCCTGCAAGCATCTGGAGGGAATGAGAGACTTCTCAGGGGAGAGTGGGCGGAGCCACCCCAATTTTGGCTTCAGCATGGCAGAACAACTTTGACTGCAGCAGTCAGACAGTGTAGGAGCATCTGCCCAGTGCTGCACCGCTGGCTGTCCAGTCCTTCCGTGCAGGTTTTCCTTTGTACCTCCTTCTTAACACATGAGGGCTTGCAGTGAGGATACACCAATTCAGAGCTTATCAGCTGCTGTCCTTACAGTTTATATCTCCTGTACCCAGGGGTCTTTTAGGGGGGGAGCGCACTGGAGCACAGCTCCGGGAGCTCAGGAGCCAAGCCCCGCCCCCAGCCGGCGTCCCAGGGAGTCTTTCAGGCAGCCGAATGTCAATTTCAGCTCCATTCAATCCTGTGGGCCATTGAAGTCAATGGTGAAAACATAGGGTATATTCTGGGGGCTGGAGGGGAGGGGGTTTGAGGGAGAGGCTCCAAACTCACAGGGTAGCTGATGGAGCCTCTCCCCAAGATACCCACCAAGTTTCAAAAACATTGGATCAGGGGGTCCAATTCTATGGGCCTCCAAACAGGTTGCCCCTATTCCCTCCATTGCTCTCTATGGTGGGAAAAAGTTACCTTTTAAAAAACTTTCTGGAGTTTAGAGAGAGATAAGTAAGACTCTCCTTTTCCTCCCCTTTTTCTGACATGTAAATGCTGTATTTTTTTTTTGAGGGGAGGATATATATTATTAAAAATAATTTTTAAAAAGACAGCTGCAACCTCTGGACATCTATGGCACCCCCCAAACCATGCAGAACAGCAGCACCACCCCCACTACCGCAGAAAGCCAACCAAGTAGGTTTGCCAACTTCCAGGTGGTGTCTGGAGGTCTCCGGGGATTACAACTGATCTCCAGGCGAGTTTGGTGTAGTGGTTCAGTGCACGGACTCTAATCTGTGAGAACGGGGTTTGATTCCCCAGTCCTCCACTTGCACCTGGCTGGATGACCTTGGGCAAGCCATAGTTTTGACAATAGCTGTCCTTGGAAAAGAGCAGTTTCTGTCAGAGCTCTCTCAGACCCACCCACCTCTCAGGGTGTCTGTTGTGGGGAGGGGAAGGGAAAGGAGGTTGTAAGCTGCTCTGAGACTCCTTTGGGTAGTGAAGGGCGGGGTATATATCCAATCTCTGCTTCTTCTTCTCTTCTTCCCCTGGAGAAAATGGCCACTGTGGAAGGTGGACTCTACGGCATTATGCTCCATTTAAGTCTCTCCTCTCCCCCAACCCTGCCACCCTTAGGGTCCACCCACCAAATCCCCAGGTGTTTCCCAGCTCAGGGCTGGCAACCCTATTTAAGCGGCTGCCATAGTCCAAGTTGACAACTTCAAGCGCACTGTGGCATTGTATCCCATTGAAGTTCCTTCCCTCCCCAGACACCGCCCTCCTCAAGCTCCACCCCCAAAATCTCCAGGTGTTTCCCTCTTGGGTTCCAACTTTAAGTCATGTCGTCTAAGGCTGCGGTCACACACGCCGGTGGGAGCAGAAGGGAGGGGAGGCTATCTCCTCTGGAGGAATTTGACACTCAGTTGCGAGATCACACATCCCTGTGTAGCTGCGCAGCCCATCACTGTGTGATCAGGCACAAGAAGAAGAAGAGATCGGATTTATACCCCGCCCTTCACTACCCAAGGGAGTCTCAGAGCACCTTGCAAACTCCTTTCCCTTCCCCTCCCCACCACAGACACCCTGGGAGGTAGGTGGGGCTGAGAGAGCTCTGACAGAAACTGCTCTTTTTCAAGGACAGCTGTGCCAGAACTATGGCTTGCCCAAGGTCATCCAGCAGGTACAAGTGGAGGAGTGGGGAATCAAACCCAGTTCTCCCAGGTTACACCAAAATGGTGAGTCGGGGGGTTTGGGGGGGTTTGTTTCCCATGCACATAAATGAGGAATTGCACCTCCGCACTGAGAGCCCCCTGTAGAGTATGTGATGATGCGCATACTGTGGGGGGGGGGGAACGGCACAGAGCTGGGATGGTCTGATCAGACCATCCCGCTGGCACGAGAGCATGCTTCTGCAATCAGATAGGGGAAAGTCTGTCCATGGCCCATTGGAACCCATTTACTACTGGACTTGCCCTGCTGTCTTTTTACTCTGCTTCCGTAGCGGAGCAGCACGGGTTGCTGATGACTGCGGGACGCTTCCCAGCTGTTGTGGTCTGATCGCGCCCTTTAGATCCACCAGGCACTTGCAGCTATGTTGGATCTAAAGGCCCGTGTGATCACAGCCTAAGTCTGAGTTCTGTATGGGTGTGTCCTGCTTCGATTCCCCATGCCTCTTTGTCGAATTATTCCCTACACCAATTTAGTTGCCTATGGTTATAGGTGATTGGAGGGTCTGGGAGTTGTGTTTGAATGTCTTCCTTCCTTCCTTCCTTCCTTCCTTCCTTCCTTCCTTCCTTCCTTCCTTCCTTCCTTCCTTCCTTCCTTCCTCCTTTCGCTCCCTCCCCCCTCCACTAACAAACCCAGGCCCCATAACTTCTTCCCTCAGCTGGGGCTGGAGAAACTGGGGTTTCAGAGAGATGCTTTTGGAAAGGCTGACCCTTCCTGGCAGGGATGATATCTTGAGAATTTGAGACCTGCCTTCAGTGACGGCATTGTATTGTTCCAGATTTCACCTGGATTGTGAAAGCGAATGACCGGGGTTATCATGAGCAATTCCGGAAGAGGTATGCCTACTGTCTGAAAAAGAAAAAATATGCGGTAAGGAAGGATTTATGGAGTCTTACTGGGGTGGGGGGGGATTTCTGCTCTCCACACCTCTACATTCCTTCAAAATTCAGTTTTGGAAGCATGCCTGCTGCCCAGCGTTTCTGCCCGTGAGGAGGCTCAGTGCCACTACCTGTAATTCTGTCCACTTTACCAATCCCCTAGGAAGAAATTTCTAGGCCCAATTTTGGCCACCCTAGGCACTAGAACAGAAACAGATGTAGAGGCCGAGATTTCACACAAGGTGGCCCTCTTTGCCCTCACTGCAGAGAAAATTCGGGAAAAAATAGTAGCAGCACCACAGCTCGATTACTAACGGAGACCAGGATGGAAGAGTTGGAATTATTAAGATGTTTTATTCTGTATTAAATTAGCCTTTTATTTTTTTTGGTTTTAGTAGTTTATATCTTGTTTTGTCACTGTCATGGCCTATGGCCAAAGGCAATAAAAACTGAACCTGAACCAGTTTTGGAAGCCATATATAACAATGAGTAATTTAAAAAAGCAGAAATCTGAAAATTTGCCAGTTGCTTGTGAGACGCGAATAAACCTTCTTGTCCACTCCATCTTAAGTAATGAGGATGATTACAGAGTCAATACTGTGTAGTGGTTAGAGCCTGGGAAGTCCAGGTTCAAATCCTTACACAGGGCTAAACTATACATTTGTTTACAAGTTGTATCCAGGTTTACCACTTTGATCAGAGTCAAACATCAGCTCCGAGAATGCTGCTTTATAAGCCTCAGAAGCTGATTTTGCTGATGATTGACAGCATGGGTGGTGGAGGAGGGGCTCCTCCTTCACCCTCCGCCTTTCCCCTGAGCCTAAAGAACCCCCAGTGGGAAGTTATTTGCGTAACTTTAGAGCTGTAACTGCATGGACTACAGTGCAGTCCTTTCCTAAGCACACTGTTGAATGCTCACCCCAAACCCACTGAGCATTTCAGATTGTCCAGTAGGCATGCATGTGTAACCTTAGTTTGTGGGTTCTGTGGGGCAGAACCTGGCATGAATCTTGTAATAATGCAAAGAAAATAAAACATTTTTCTTTTCACTTAACATCGCATCGTGTAAAAAAAACATAGATCTTCGTAAAACCGCAGAACAGTGATCTTTTAAGGTCCAAACAATTAACTTCTTTTGTATGTGGATTGGCTGTTGAAATTCTAATCTTATCTGTAGTGCTATTGTTTTTCAGGACAGGAGACCATGCCCTGTTTATTTTTAAACTCTCTTCTTTCCTGTTGAAATTTGTGTTTATGAATTTCAATGGCTTCCCTGTGTAATCTGACATGGTAATTGGAAGTGTTGTCCAGCCTTTTCAGTGTCCTGAAAAACAATAGCACTACAGATAAGATTAGAATTTCAACAGCCAATCCAGACACGAAAGAACCTCCTCAGGAAACAGGAAACCTCCTCAAGAAACAATCTATATGCAAAAGAACCTCCTCAGGAAAGCTCCTCCATTAGCATGTTCATAGCCGGGGGAACTCCTACAAGATAATGACTCAGCCCTACCCCACCTTCCGAAGTAGATATAAATTACGTGCCTATCATTTTTCTTCTCACCTTGACACAGAGAGTACTCTATCTTTCTGTGTTATACCTCTGAGGATGCCAATCACAACTACTGGCAAAACGTCAGTTCCTGCAATGCCAAGACCACGGCCATACAGCCCGGAAAATCTACAGCAACTAATGAACTCTGGTCATGAAAGCCTTCGACAATGTAAATTAACTTTTCCCTCCTTCACGGCTTGCCACTCCCAAAGGCCATCTCTTTCCTTATACTGGTGGCCCAAGATGTCTCCAGCTGAACACACTGTACGCCGGCTTCCAAGAGGAGGGTCCTCTCAAATAAACTCCCCGCTAGATAACGCAGCCCTGAAACAGTAATTATTACAATTTAGAATAGAAGTCTCCCTCCCTTGCCAGTTTCCACCCACAAATTATGGTTACCTTAAACAAGGCATGAAGAGCCTATGGTTAAGGTTTAAGCTCCCCAGCAGGGTAGTCTGGCTTCTCGCCTCTGATTTCCACACAGTTTGCACCTTTCTGCATCTAGAGCAGGGGAGTCAAACATGCATCCCGGGGGCCAGGGCCGGCCCCAGGTGTCTGGGTGCCCTAGGCAGGACAGCCTGGGGTGCCCACCCCACCAGGGATGCCAACCTCCTGGTGGGGCCTGGAGATGGCCCAGTGCCGTTGTCCTGGGCGCCTCGCAGCTGTGAGGCGCCCAGGAGAGCCGAGGAAGGGGCGGGGTTAGAACCCTCGCCCCTTCCTTCCCATCAGCGGCGCCGGCTCTCCTGGGCACCTCGCAGCTGCTAGGCGCCCAGGAGAGCCGGGGAAGGGGCGGGCTTAAAACGCCTGCCCCTTCCCTCCCAGCGGCGGAGCCGGCTCTCCTGGGCTGCCGGCGCTGGGCGGGAAGGGGGGCTTTTCACGGGGGGGGCATTTTGGCACCCCTGCAGGGCCGGTGTCCTAGGCGAGCGCCTAGCTCACCTAGTGGGCGAGCCAGCCCTGCCAGGGGCCACATTAGCCCCCTGGAGGGCTTCTATCAGGCCCACAGTGGAACTGGCGGTCTTCTGCTTCTTCTTCCAATTCTGTTGCTGCTGCTGCGTCATCGTAGGTTTGCAGCGTACAGATACACACCTGAACAGCAGACTCAAGATTGCCACAGCACAGACATTTCGATGCAATAATTCAGAGCAAGGGGTGTCACTTATCAGACACTGTTCAATAAACAAAATATTGCATGGGTGCTCATGTCTTAAGTGTGTTTTTATTTTAAGTTAAAAAAAACCCTTTGTGTTGGTGTCCTTTATAAAGTTTATGTCTCCGCTGCCAGGCATTACATTTCATGACACACGAGGCCCGGCCCAACAAGGTCTCATTTATGTCAGATCCGGCCTTCATAACAAATGAGTTCGACACCCCTGATCTAGAGGCTCTACCCTTCCTGGCTCATCCCTAGCTAGGGGTTACACTCCCAGAAAGGGGTGTGTGTGGGCGGGGCGGGATTGTTGACACCCATCAGAAACAAAACCAGCATTGGCCTAACTAATTTCATTGGCAGAATGTCTCAGTGCAGAGTTTTGGCACAGTGCGCTCAGATCTGCTAATTTTCCTCCAGGGCAACTCGATCAAGACAGCCAAGTACAACGTCCTCACTTTCCTCCCTCTCAACCTGTATGAACAATTTCACCGTGTGGCAAATCTCTATTTCTTGCACGTCATTTTATTACAGGTGAGAACTGACCAGCCAGCCGCTTGAGGTAGCCTGTGGGCGGGCTTTGGGAGTGGATGCCGTTGCAGGGTATCGTGTTCCTAGCAGATTTGGGACTTTGGCTCTGCCGTCTGCCCCAAGCTTGGCAATGTTGACCATGCAGGTTAGGGCTACATCCATGTTGACTTCAGGCCAAATGTAGCTTTTGTGGGGGGACACACATAATCTTTCGTGGAGACCTCATCATGGCCACCTTGATGGCAAGAGCCAGTATGGTGTAGTGGTTAGGAGCACAGACTCTAATCTGGGAGAACTGGGTTTGATTCCCCACTCCTCCACATGCAGCTGCTGGTGTGACCTTGGGTCAGTCACAAGTTCTTTCAGAGCTGTTCTCTCAAGGGCAGTTCTCGAGAGAGCTCTCTCAGCCCCACCTACCTCACAGGGTGTCTGTTGTGGGGTGGAGAAGGCAAAAGAGATTCTAAGCCTCTGAGGCTCCTTTGGGTAGTGACGGGTGGGGTATAAATCCAATCTCTTCTTCTTCTCTTCTTTCCAGTCTTGTTCACTAGTCTTAGTCTCCCACACCCTGGGCCACAATTTTGGGGGGGGGGGGGCTTTGGTTGCAGCGTCTTTCCCCCTTCCTTCTTCCTCCACCCAACCAGGGATCACTTAACCACCCTCTTTCAGAATTCCAAAGGCTCAAAAAGGTTGGGCACCTCAGATTTGGTTACATGATGTGGGCAGATTGGGCTGATGGGGAGCGAAAGGGTTACTTCATGGTCTCATGGGTGACCCTGGCTGATAAGGCCACCTACTCCTCTTCTTTTCCTGGTTGAACAATTTTGCCCTCTTTTTGATCTGGTACCCACACAAGGGATCGAGATGCCATTGAAGAACAGGTGGATGAAGTTATCTCTTGCAACTTCATCTTAATTATCGCAGGCATCCAAATAGCTTCCCCTTCATTTTAGACTGTACCGGAGATTTCCACTCTGCCTTGGTTTGCCCTCCTGCTCCCTATCAGCATCCTCCTCGGCATCCGAGGCGTCCGGGACTTAATCGATGACATTGTGAGTACCAGTTTCATTTTGAGGCTGTAATTTCTTGCAGAAGCTGACTTCCTTTTGACCAAGAAGCCTCTGCATCTAACCCAGAAAGGTTGTGAAGAAGGGTAGTAGTAACAATGTTTCCCACCTTGCTAAGCTGTCTGTCTGTAATGTGGTTCTTATCCAGATAGGATTGTCAGGCCTCCTGCTATGCCAGGAAGTCTGGCAGAAATTGGAGAAATTTAAAAACAAAACGGTGATGTTGTTGAGGTTGCTACATTGCTTCCAGGGGGGGACGGACCAGGGAATGACATAGGATAGCTCTAGGAATCGCTGGAAACTCTTTGGAAAAACCTGGAAGTAATGTAACAGCATTGCTGATGTCACACACCCCAAGTTGCCACTCCCAACCAAAGTTCCTTCTAAGCTGAGTTAGTGTGAGCGAGTAAAGGTAAAGGTTTCCCTTGCTCGAAAGCCAGTCGTATCCGACTCTAGGGTTGCAGTGCTCATCTCCATTTCCAAGCTGAAGAGCCAGTGCTGTCTGAAGACATTTCCGTGGTCATGTGGCCGGCATGACTAAATGCCGAGGCACACGGAACGCTGTTACCTTCCCACTGAAGCGGTACCTATTTATCTACTTGCATTTTCTTGCTTTCAAACTGCTAGGTTGGCAGGAGCTGGAACCAGAGATGGGAGCTCACTCCATCTTGCAACACTCGGGTCTCGAACTGCTGAACTACTGGCCTTCCAGCCTGCAGTTCACCACCTTAGCCACTTGAGCCACCGCAGCTAGCTCACAGTTTTTTAGCCTCTGGCTCACACATTTTTGTCTTAGCTCAGGAAGGGTGGCTCCAAAACAAACTAATTTATGCAACAGCCAAATCACTTGCTCACAACTTTAATGCCAGTAGCTCACAAAGTAGAACTTTTGCTCACAACACTCCATGGCTTAGAGGGAGCACTGCTCCCAACCCTCTTGCCAGTTGGCAGGTTTGGTCTAGCAACCCTATATAGCGAGGAGTGGGGAGAACTTTACTGCTCATCTGCCAGTTATCAGGAATTTGAACCCACAGGAAAATCCCAAATGCAAAAATGGAGGAATAACTTTGATTGGGGCCAAACAAAACATCATAAAAACAGTGTGCAGTTGGGTTGTCGGGTCCTCCCTGTCAATCATCGGGGGTGGGTGGGGACTTACTGGTGATGCCCTGACATTGCCAGTGATGTCCAGAGATCACTTCCTGTGTGCACCAGAAGTGATGTCAGCTTGTCGGGACGCTGCTGACACCCCCCTTCATTTTGGCACTGCTTCCCCCCTGCCAGGGAACAACCAATGACACAACAATATATATGTTGAGGCGCAGAACACAGGAAATGGTACAACATATTCATTTTATTCATTTATTTATGGATATGTATGAATTTATGAATAAATGCATATCTCCTCAGTCTCAGAGTGTCTAGTCAAACAGCAAAAGCTATGAGGATACAAACATCAATAGGGAAGAATTCATTTTTTTTCTTTTGCTTCTCAGGCACGGCACCGGAGCGATGGGGAAATCAACAGCCGGCCCTGTGAGATCTTGACCGGGGGAAGGTGAGGAAGGGCTGAGCCAAAACACACTGAGAGATTGGCAATCAAATATACTCCCTTCCCCCGCCCCTAGGAAAATGTTCCTATGAAACCTTCCTTCCCGACGCTCATTCAGAGGGAGGCAGTTTGCCTCATTCTGAATTGGCTTCATGACATCGTCCTGCAGCCAAATCTGATTGGCCAGCTATTGTCATGCTCTCATTTCATTCACTGTGTGATTCCTGATTGGCTGGGATCACATCATTTTTTTTTTTTTTACAAAGGTGGCACTGAAGCGGCTGCAGCTATATATTTATTTCCCAAGAAATCTTTGCAAAAGGCAGAGTGTCTCTGAACATAAGCAGAGACCGCAGAAGAACATGCCAAAAACCCTGACAGCTCAGTCCCAGTGTTCACTGTTTTCCCACAGTAGACAACTGGATGACCCTGGAAATCCCATCAGCAGTGCTCAGGGGCCCTAAATGCCCCCTGTTGGTATATGGAGGTACACTGCCTTTGAATATGGAAATTCCGCTTAGCCATCACCTTGACCTGGATGGCCCAGGCTAGCCTGATCCTGTCAGATTTCAGAAGCCAAGAAGAGTCAACCCTGGTTAGTATTTGGATGGGAGACCACCAAGGAAGTCCGGGGTCAGGATGCAGAGGCAGGCAATGGCAAACCCACCTCTGTTCGTCTCTTGCCTTGAAAAGCTCTTGAGCCGGGACCACCGTTAAGTCGCCTGCAACTTGTGCGAATTTACACACATTTAGCAATTGCAGCCAATAGCTGTTGATGGACTTCTCCTCCTCCATGAATTTCTCTAATCCTCATTTAAAATCACTTGTCACCATATTCTGGGGCTAGGAATTCCACATATTAATTTGCTGTTGAGCCAGAAAGGACTTCCTGTTGTCAGTCCTGAATCTACTGCACATTCCCAGTAATGGCAAGAAACTATTCATAGCCTTCCCATCAAGTGAGCAATGGCTCCCGTCCTGTATATCTGGTACCTGTAGCCGTCTCTCTGCTCTCCTTGTGGACTCTTTACCAGGTGCATCTGTCAAAAGGAGATCAGTGACAGATTTTATGCATGGTCTGAGGCATGGTGGCCCAGCCAAGCCCAACCTTGTCAGATCTTGGAAGCTAAGCAGGGTCGGCCCCGTTTGGTACTTGGATGGGAGACCACCAAAGAAGTCCAGGGTCATTATGCAGAGGCAGGCTAGTCTGATCTGGTCTGATCTCAGAAGCTAAGCAGGGTCGGCCTTGGTTAGTATTTGGATGGGAGTCCACCAAGGAAGTCCAGGGTCGCGATGCAGGGGCAGGCAATGGGAAACCACTTCTCCCCTGTCCTGGAGGGTCCAGGCTAGCCCAGTCCTGTAGTCTCTGGCCTTGAAAACACCACGGGGGTCATCATAAGCCGGTTGTGACTTGACGGCACTTTCCACCACCCCACAGGCATAACCACTACCAAGGGGAGCATCCCCTGCCCTGTGTTTAGGATGGTTTGGGGTGGCTTCAGGGAGAACCGTGAAAGATGCATTTAGTCCACCTTCCAGCACTATGTCTTGTGGCAGTGAGTTCCGCAAGTTATTTAGGTGTTGCGCGCACTCTGAAGCTGTTGTCAGTTGCCATCATTGGGTACTCCAGAGCCCCTTTCTCCAGAGGCTGACCAAAGTTTAATTTTTTACAAGAGGAACAACAACAGACAGAAGGATGTGTCTTCTCTGCCCCCTTGAGAGTGCAAGGTTGTGTTTTGTCTTGTTTGTCATAGATTTCGCAAGAAGCAATGGAAGGACATACATGTGGGCGACATAGTTTGTCTCTGCAAGGACAGCTTCGTGCCAGTAAGCGAACTCTGCTCTTCACCTGTATCTGGCTTTGTCCGTGTCTGGCGATACCTCTCAAGAGGACGGTGCACGTTATCCTGGAATAGGGATGCCACGGATGTCAAGACTAGATGATGGTTCTTCTGGGGGAATTGCCCTAGAATGGATTGGTGGAGTATAAATAGAATAATCCAGGTTTGTGGGTGGTCCCTAAATCGATGATCCAGCAATATGGTCGGTGGTGGCTGAATGGGAGACCACCAAGGGACTCTATATATCTATATCCCCTTCACCTCTCCCGGTATATCCTCCAAAGAGCATTACGCTCTGGAGAGAAGAACCTCTTGGTGGTCCCTAGCCTGAGAGACATCCGGCTGTCCTCGACCAGAGCCAGGGCCTTTTCTGGAACTCTCTGCCTAATGACCTCCACGCCCCGTGGGACCTCAAGCGGTTCCGCAGGGCCTGTAAGCCAGAGGTGTTCCACCAGGCCTATGGTTGACGACAGCAATGGTTTGTCATCAAGCCTTCCACTCCCACTCTCCACATTGTTTCTCTCTCCCTCATGGGGTAAGGATGGAAACTGGTTTTGAAACCCCATCTGAGGCTGTGGTCACATGGTCATTTTGATCAGGTTTCCTCTCGCTGTTCCCTCTCACATTTAAAATTGCTGACCAGATGCCCACGTCCGTCTCCCGCACTGAAGTGGGCTCAGTCACGCGATCCTCCCGGTTCCCTTGCGAGTTTTCCGACACCGGGAAAATCAACTACTTTCCGGGTACTTGCACTTTGAATCCGCGATTTGCCTATCTGGACAGCCATCGCTCGCAATGATTGCGATTAGGTCGTCTGAATGTCCTTCTTCGGGTAGGGGTTTTTTTTGGTGACTTTTTTTTTAAAAAAATTGTGCTGCGCCGCCACTGTTTGGACAGTGCCTGGGGCATTGTTGCACAAAGCAAGAGTTGGGCAAGCGATATGATCATCTGAACCCGCTTAAAAATATCCCCGATCAAATCTACAGCGGGAACAAATTGCAGTAGGCTTGCCACGTGACCACAGCCTGAATAGCTCTTGAATTGTTTACTGTTTTAATTGTATAGTATTTATTGAAAGGTATCGTTGGAATTGTTCATCGCCCCAATCCATATGCATGGGGAGGGCAGTCTATAAAATGAATAAATAAATAAATAAAATAGGCTGACTGGGGTCCTGAAAAGGATAAGGTTGCCAGCATCCAGGTAGGGGCTGGATCTCTCAAAAATTACAACTGATCTCCAGAGATCTGTTCCCCTGGAGAAAATGGCAGCTTTGGAGAGTGGATTCTATGGCATTATACCCTGTTGAAGCCCCTTCCCTCTCCAAACCCTGCCAGGTTCCTCCCCCCACCCGGAGTATTGTGTGCACTTCTGGAGGCCTCACTTCAAAAAGGGTGTGGACAAAATGGAGCGGGTGCAGAGGAGAGCGACGAGGATGATCGGGGGCCTGGAGACCAAGAAGCCCTGCGAGGAAAGGCCGAGGGATTTGGGAATGTTCAGTCAGGAGAAGAGGAGGTTGAGGGGGGATTGCTCTCTTGAAGTATGTGAAGGGCTGCCACTTAGAGGGCAGGGAGATGTTCCTGCTGGCAGCAGAGGACAGGACTTGTAATAATGAGTTTAGATTCAGGGCAGGAAGGTACCAGCTGGATCTTAGGAAAAACTTGTTGAGAGTAAGAGTTGTTCAACAGTGGAATCCGCTGCCCAGGGAGGTGGTGAGCTCCCCCTCACTGGCAGTCTTCAAGCAGTGGCTGGACAAAGACTTGCCAGGGATGCTCTAGGCTGATGCTGCATTGAGCAGGGGGGTTGGACTAGACAGCCTGTAGGGACCCTTCTGACTCTGCAATTCAATGATTCTAAATCTCCAGGAATTTCCCAAGCCGGAGCTGGCAATACTGCCTCTGGTAGAAATTCCTCCTCTTTCTCCTTTGCTTTTTCCAGGCTGACTTGCTCTTGCTGTCTAGTTCAGAACCCAGCAGCCTCTGCTACGTGGAAACGATGGACATAGATGGGTAACGTTATTTTCTAGTGGTGGGAACTGGGGAGCCTTGGGCAAAAGCCCCGCATGCCTTGCGAGATACTGGGGGCGGGGTGCGTGGGATTGGAGGGATGCATAGCACGGGAGGCCTGTTCAGGCCTAGAGGGTGCCTTGACCAGGAGGAAAAGCTCGGTAGCTCAGCGTCACTGCCCTTGGTGTAACGGTGCTTTGGAAATCGGGATAAGGAAAAGAAACCCCCCAAGAGCTGGTTCTCTCCCCAAAGGAGCCTGCAGTCTACATTTCAACGAGGGGAAGATAATGCGGAGGGAAGGTAAAAGGCAGGGCGGGAGGGGGGAGCCAGGTCTCCAGCTACAATGATCTCCCACTGCTTACAACCCATTCTAGAGTTGCCAACTTCCAGGTTGGGCCTGGGGACCTCCAGCTGATCTCCAAACTACAGAGATCAGTTCCCCTGGAGAAAATGGCTGCTGTGGTTGGTAGACTGTGGTCTCTCCTCTCCCTAACCCCTTCCTCAAGTTCTATTTCCAACTCTCCAGGAATTTCCCATCCTAGAGTTGGCAACCCTACGCCATCCCCAACTGGTATTTCCAAGGCCAGCAGAGGGATATTGGGGGGAATGGGAGAGAGTGCCAGTGTCTCACCAGTGCATGATCTTCCTGTCAGCATAAAACTGAAAATGACGTCCTTATGTTTGGTTGATGGAATGATGTGGGTTTTGGTTCTGTGATGTCATGCACTGGCATGATGCAGGCTGGCCTATCTTGGTCCCCAGTTCCTCCTGGGAAGTTTCTAGCTGTGGCTGGTTAGCCTAGCTCAGCAGAGGGAGGGTGTTAATGGCATATCTCCTGCCTGACCAACAGATACTTAGGAAACGGATCACACTTTGTGGAAAATACCGCCCTTATACTGTGTTTTAGAAAAGATTCCAGAAAGGTGGAAGCAGGTGTAACATCGTAAACCATAGAGTTTCTCATGATTCCTAGAGATGATAGATGTTGCTTCCAGGAAGTAGCATCACTGTTAGATTTTTTTTAAAAAAATTTAGGTTGTTCTTCTCTGGCTGGCTGCAGCAGTGGGGGGGCAGGGAGTGGGGGCTCGGTAGCTGTACCCCTAAACTAACCCTTTCGTTTTCAGAGAGACAAATCTGAAGTACAGGCAAGCCCTCCTGGTAACCCACCAAGAGCTCGCCAGTGTGGAGAACATGGTGTCCTTCGATGGTCAGTGACAGTCACCATCACTTGTATTTATTTCCTTATATGGGTAGGCCTGAGATCTGCTATGAAGCAGTGTGAAGTAGAATCTGAGGGTTAAAACAGCAATGCACAGAACTAATTATTGTTGATTCCATTTTTATCCTCCATCATGAAACTCAAGGAAGTATACATGATGGGAGTGGGTGCTCATCCAGGCACTAAGGTTGCCAATTTCCAGGTGGGGCCTGGAGATCCCCACAAAGTACAGCTGATCTCCAGACAACAGAGATCACTCCCCTCGGAGAAAATGGCTACTTTGGAGGGTGGACTCTATGGCACTGCACCCCACTGAGATCCCTCCCCAAACCCTGCCACCCCCAGGCTCTACCCCAAAATTTCCAGGAATTTTCCAAGCTGGCGACCCTGCCTGGAATACCACTTTTCAGTTCTCCCTTGTGCAAAATGGGTCTCACAGTCCTTTGATTCCAAGGTTTTTTTTGTTTCCTCATTATTGTTTTGTTCTCACAACAAGCCTGTGAGGTAGGTTAGGTTTAGGGGGGAGGGGGAGGGAGAGAGAGAGAGAGAGAGAGAGAGAGCGCCTGAGCAGACTCACAAAGTAAATTTCATAACAGAGAAGGGATTTGAAGCCAACAGTCCAACAATTACTCCCATCTGGAATGTAGGTCCTGAAGGCCAGTCCTACATCCTATGTGGTATGACATAGGGCTGCCAATCTCCAGGTGAGGCTTGGAGATTTCCCAGAATGACAACTTACCTCTAGATGATCAAGATGAGTTCTCCTAGAGAAAAAAGGCTGTTTTGGAGGGTGGGCTTTATGGCATTATACCCTGCTGAGGGCCCTCCCCTGCTATTCCTGGGCTCTACCTCCACACATCTCTTGGAATTTCACAACCCAGAGTTGGCAATCCAAGGGTGTGTGTGTGTGTGTGTGTGTGTGTGTGTGTGTGAGAGAGAGAGAGAGAGAGAGAGAGAGAGAGAGAGAGAGAGAGAGAGAGAATTGGCCCTGCCAGGGAGAGTAGTGGACAAGTGGAGAACCATGTACAGAGAGAAGTTGGCAGACGGCATCTTGTGTTTTGGTGGCTCAGGGAAAGTGACCTGTGAAGAGCCAAACAGTCGACTGCATAATTTCATTGGCACCCTGGAATGGCGTGGTGAGACATACCCACTGGACACTGAGCAGATCTTGCTGCGCGGCTGTAGGATCCGGAATACGGAGATCTGCTATGGCCTCGTCATCTATGCAGGTGAGCCGAGTGGCTGAACCTGGGCATGGCTGTGGGATACCCCAGATCCGCAGCTCTCTAGCAAGTGCTTACCTTTATTTATCTGGTTTTTAAAACATTTTTCTTTCCTGAATCTCCTTGATGCAGGTTCCGATTCCAAAATAATGAAAAACTGTGGCAAGATCAAACTGAAAAAGACTAAGCTCAACCGTCTAATGGATCGTATTGTACTGCTGGTAAGCACAACTCCCTTTGAAGAGGTTGACAAGCAATCCAGGACAAGAATGTGGGAGTGAGAAGTAGGTGGTGGGGAAATGTGGTCGTAGCCATAGAGGGTCTATTATTTATTTCAGGGGTCCCCAAACTTTTTGAGCCTGCCGTCCCCTTTGGAAGTCTGACACAGTGCAGTGGCCTCAGCCACAAAATGGCTACTGCAGGAGTTGGAGCCAGCCACAAAATGGCTGCCACAAAATGGCTGCTGCAGGAGGTGGAGCCAGCCACAAAATAGCTGCTGCCACTGACCTTCAGTCACCAAGTGAAGATCCTTGTGCTATGGTGGCAGCTGCTGCCAAAACGACATGTTAAAAAATCTGTACCACCAATCAAACCTCCAATGGCTGATGAAAAACTTTCCTGGGCAAAAGCCCCACCTGGCCCTGCCCCCAAACACTTAGTGGGCACCAGAAAAAGTGCTGACTGGTACCATGTATGACGGACCCCTGCTTCTTCTTTACTGTGAGGCAGATTTTCCCACTAAAACACTGTTCCCCACTCTGACTGAGCAGCCTCTTAGTAGTGTATTTTAATGACAGAATTATAACTTTCTGCATGTCCCACCCTGTGATTGAGAAGTTATTTGGCCTTTGCCCAGGCCAGAGATTTATTGTAGTTAAGCAGGAGCCCTCTTTTAAATCCCTTTGGAAATGGCACTTGACATGAAGTAAAGTTCAAACAAGAATGTTGATTTTATTGAACAGGTACAGTAGGGTTAGGAATAGGCAGGGGATGAAAAGTTGAGGTAAATTTTGATGTTTATATAAATTATAATATCTTGAACAGGCAACAGAATTTAGTTGAAATTCATTTTCTTAGTGATTCAGTCCTTAACTATGAGAGGTTTGTTGGTCTTGGAGATTTTGTTCAGCAGCAGTGTGTCTTAATAACTTTCATATAACTATCTGAGTTTCCTGGAAGTTAGTTCTAAGTACTAAATTAGTATTATTAAATACTTCCCTTGTGGGATTATAACTTTCCCTCCCTCTTAGGCGTCTAAGACCATTTCCCTTTTTACACAAACCAGGGGTCCCTTCTGAGTTGAAACTATGGAATAAATAGATTAGACATATCCTCCTCTTTCTAGGAGCTAGGGTTGCCAGGTCTGGGTTGGAAAATACCTGGAGACTTTGGGGCCGGATCCATGAGAGGGTGGGGTTTGGGGAGGGGAGGGGAGAGGCCTCAGCATGGTATAATGCCATAGAGTCCACCCTTCAAAGCAGCCATTTTCTCCAGGGGAGCTGATCTCTGTCAGCTGGAGATC
Source organism: Gekko gecko (assembly GCA_029375565.1). Classification (NCBI taxonomy): domain Eukaryota; kingdom Metazoa; phylum Chordata; class Lepidosauria; order Squamata; family Gekkonidae; genus Gekko; species Gekko gecko. Next base: position 2,150,885 of record JAPDNY010000006.1, read on the forward strand.
ACTTGTAAAAGCAGGAGATCCCCAGGCCCCACCTGGAGGCTGGCAACCCTACTAATAGCAATAATCCTTTTCTGTTTGGCTAGACTGGCAGTTTCAACCTCCTCTCCAGTCTCTTCTGTCAAACTTAAACCCCAGTTCTGGAGACTCTGAATAAATGGAATTCAGCTAGGGCTGACACTTTTAAGTTCTAATTTCTGAACTTTCCCTCAAATGTGATGGTACACAGTAAAGGCAAGGAGTGGTGTCCCTTCATTTCCCAAGGGAACTTGACTGTTTCCCTCAGACCAGCACAGACACACTCCTCCTGACTGGCTATTGCCAAGCCAAAGTCCAAATGACTACTGACTCCTTCTGACAAGACTGACATGACTTTTGAAAGCTCTTCTCAGCCGGTGCTGAACAGTGGGGGGATGCATGCAGGCAGCCTGTCAGTCAACCTGTGCTTTACAGTGAGGCATTAACCCCTAATCTCCCAGCTCTCTGAATCTGATGCACTAAGCATCCTGGTTTGGGAGGTCAGTTCCTCACACCATGGTGCCCATGCACACCACATTGGGAACCCATGACTTTTTTATCCATCTATGGCACTGTTTGATCCAGCTCTTTGCTTCCGAATCAGCTGTTTAGTGAAATTAGATATATCCTGCACCCATGATCAGAGAACTCCAGGAGTCTTACAGACTGATAAAACACACACACATCCCATTAAAATATCAAATTATCATAAAATATAAAACATGTGATGCAAATATCAAAAGCCTATCACTCAGACAACAAAACAGTCACCACAACACCAACCCGAGATTCACGTAAAAGCTAGAAGCATCGAGGCATCAGCAGAGAGGAGGGCATAAGCTAGCAACCCTCCCCCAGTCAAAGTCCAAGCAAGTCACCAAATCTACCAAAAGCCCTGGTTGAACAAAAGCTGCCTTTACTAGCTGCCAGCTCCAGCCAATCAGCAGGGGAAAAGACAATCCAAAAGTGAGGTCCAACAGCTGAAAAGGCCCTAATTCTGTTCGTAGTCCATATAGAAACTTTTCAAGAACACCACTTTCAACCGTGACTTGGATAGCCCAGGTAAGCCAGATCTCACAAGATCTCGGAAGCTAAGCAGGGCTGGCCCTGGCTATTATTTGGATGGGAGACCTCCAAGGAATTCCAGGGCCGTGATGCAGAGGCAGGTGATGGCAAGCCACCTCTGAACATCCCTTGCCTTCAAGCCTCACTAGGGGTTGCCGGAAGACAGGGCAAAATAAATAAATACATAAAGTTTTGATTTTGTTTTTTTAAAAAGACCACCACTTTCAGTCTCAAGCACCGCAGTCCGTGGGAGCTCCCCCCACATGATTTCTTGGCCTGTTGGATGAGCTTAGGCTCCTGTTTCCCCTTTTCCTCACTGCAGATCTCCCTGGCGCTCATACTGACTTCGTTTGGCCTTGCGGTGGGCTCTGGGATCTGGGTGACCAAGTTCCACCAGGAGCACAACTACCTCTCCGTCTTCTACACTGACATAAGCGCTGCCAAGCACGCCTTCTATGCCTTCTGGGGGTTCATCATTCTCCTGAGCTTCGTGCTGCCGATGGCCATGCTTATCACGTATGTTTCAGCAGCCCCTCCGCTTGCCACGCAAACGGGATGGTACTAGTAGATCACTTGGAAGGGGTTGCCGTTCAAGCTGGCCACGCAGGATCTTCCCAAACAGAATGTCAATTCCCAGCAGTGCCTCCGTTTTCATCGGTGAGCTCTTTCTGGCCACTGTCAAATGATTAGGCTTGCCGTTTGCCCAGCCATACTTGGCACCAGTGTTCCCCCGAAGTTCCACAGAGCAAAAATTCTGCCTTGTGAGCAAAAAAAAAGCTAGTGGCATTAAAGTTGTGAGTGAGTGTACATTTGACTATTGCATACATTAGTTTTTTAGGAGATTATTTCCATAACCTTGTAAAAATCTCAGAACGAATTCTTTTAAACTATATTAAAACTATATTTGAAGAATAATTTAAACATTGTAAGAGAACACAGAATCAAGTCAAATTTTATTCTAGAAAATGTTGTCCTTTATGCAGGTAGATCATGCCTCTGGAGAACAGGTCTACCTGCCCCGTTCCACTATATCTGGCCTCCAAAGAACAGATCTACCCACCTGTTCCACTATATTGGTAGACCTGGCCACAGACCGTCGCCCTGCACTGAGCCCTAGAAAACATACCAGCACTTGGGGGGAGGACTCTTGCAGTCTACTTTGTTTTTTTTTTAGTGAAATATGACAAATTTACAGGTCAAGTATAACAGAAGTGGAACAATCACTGTCAGAAAATGTCCTCCAACTCCAAATGTTATCAGCCTGCCCAAACTACTTCTTTATTCAAATATTTATATCTCACTTTTCCTGTGACTCAAGGCAGCTTTTAGATCACACTGAAAATCATAATTATTTATTATTTAATATATGGGTATACAAAAAAAATTATATTTTTTCCTGCTCCATTATAGCCTATGGGGACTATAATGGTCAATGGGCCCCATAGGCTATAATGGAGAATTGATCTGAAGGTTTCTGGGGCTCTGGGGGAATTGTTTTTTGTGGAAGAGGGATCAAATTTTCAGGATAGCTGCTGGTTCTTCTCCTCAAAAAACCCTCCAAGTCCCAAAAAGATTGGACTGGGGGGTCCAATTCTATAGGCCCCAGAAGGAGGTGATCCGAGGTTTGTGAGCAACCAGGTAAAACTGTGTGCCAGTGCCCCCTAGTGCAGCTTAGAGGGAACACTGGGTAGCACACCCCCGCCCTTGGCCCCAGTCTCCTACTTGCTCGATGATTTGAGGAGTGGCAGAAAAAATGGGATGGTGTTGATGATGATGCTCTAGGGATTTCCCCAATCACAATGGTACAGACCATAGAAGATTGTAGGGACTTATGGAGCATCCCCCAGATGCAAGGTCAAATTCTTTGAACCTCTACCCAGAAGTGACACCACATCCTCTGAGAAACTCTAAAAATCCCCCCAGTCTCTATGGCATGTGACACTCCACCCTCCCCACGCTCTGTGCCCAAATCCATCAGTGTTTGCCATACCAATGGCAGTGATATGATTATCCCCACACAATGTGGGTAGAGCTGATCTTTCTGCTGACTCTTCTTTTAATATAACACAGGTATGGTGTCCTTTTTTAAATTAAAAAATACCATTTCAGATTAGAGAAGAGCCCATTTTTCCATATTGTGTTTGTTTGGTGAGAGCCAGTTTGGTGTAGTGGTTAGGAGCGTGGACTCTGATCTGGGAGAACCGGGTTTGATTCCCCACTCCTCCACTTGCAGCTGCTGGTGTGATCTGAAGTCAGTCACAAGTTATTTCAGAGCTGTTCTGTCAAGAGGAATTCTCTGTCAGAGCTCTCTCAGCCCCACGTACCTCGCAGGGTGTCTGTTGTGGGGAGGGGAAGGGAAAGGAGTTGGTAAGCCGCTCTGAGACTCCTTCAGGGAGTGAAGGGTGGGGTATAAATCCAGTCTCTTCTCTTTCTTGTTGTTCCAGACTCTTTCCCTCTCTGCCATGCGTACTGCTACTCAGTAATTCCTGGTGGATTTGGAGGTTTTCTAAGATAAAATCTGGAATTGGCATTCCACCCCGCCATGTTCCCAATGCACACTTTCACAGCGGAACAGTTAGAAGATTGTTTCCCTGCTAACTGACATTGATGGCCACGTCTCTTATAGAGCTTCCCTGTTTGCCTTTGTGGCAAAGAAGATAAGGTCCAAGGCAGTGCTGAAAGGGGCAGTTTTTTAGATATTGTAGCTTTATATATTTTAACCTGTATAAATCACTATGGTTTTATCTGTTCCCTGTTTCCTGTGGTTTTACCAAATCTTGTGGTGGCCAATGGCTAGACACAATAAAGTACTACTACTACAGACTGACGTGGCTGCCCTCTGGAACTTTCAAAGAGGTTACACATGACCTTTCTTGATATGATCCTACAATGAGCTCCCCCTCTACATCCTGCCTTTCCCCACAATGGGGACCCAAAGCAACCAACATCATTCTCTCCTCCTCCATTTTATCTTCACAACAACCCTGGGAGGTAGATTACGTTGAAAGTGCGTGACTGGCCCAAGGTCACCCAGCAAGCTTCCGTGCCAGAGTGGGGATTTGAACCTGGGTCTCCCAGATCCTAGTTACTAAATTTTTAATGGATTCTAGACTGGCAAATGTTCTTTTCTTAACTAAACTTTGAACAGCTTGTGAAAAACATCTTACCTAATATGACTATCCTCTCCGGCTCAAATGCTTCCTTTCTCCCTTTTATTCCTAGCTGGGATTGACTGGTGCCATCGAAGACCTGTAGGTCAGAGGGGAGAGGGAGAGGGGGACAGAGAGAGAGAGAGAGAAGTGATGCTACATACGGATGCCACCAAGATCCTTTGGGGGCAGTGTTCTGCTGAAGCTTGCATGGGTTCTGGCATTTGGTTAAAAGTACTATACAAAGGCCGAGGACAGACTGGCAATTTGCCGCGGGATGGGACCTGGGCTGACAACGACTCAATATCGGATTAAATGGAATGTTCACACAGGCACATCTGCCTGGCGTCCCCCACCCGTAGCCTACCGGTGCTCTCGCGCTTCACTGCCGGATTAAAAAAACGCCTGATAAAAGCCGGCGCAAATCTTGAAAGCCTGCGTTCGTCGCGCGTTTCTCCGCTTCCGGGGAGTCTGAACGCGCAGCCGAAAAGCCGGGAGCAACCCGCGTTGGGCATGAGGCAGCAGCGGTGTGATTGGCCGCGCTCCGCTCCACCGCCCAATGCGGTGCCGGCGTTGCAGGGCAAAAAAAAATCGGCAAAATACGCTTATGCGCATGAACGCATGAGCGCTCATGCGCTCATGCGCACATACACCCACAGCCGAATTAATGGGGAAACGGCGAATATAGCACGCCTCTGGTGCGGCATTCTGAATGCTCCCGCGCGCCTCCGTCCCGTATCTTCCGGCAGAGGCCCCCGCTGTGTGGACGGGAAAACCCGATATCGTTTACTCCGGGTTTTTTTTGCCACGACTGGCTACCGGGGCAAATTGCCAGTCTGTCCTCGGCCAAAGAAGAATCTTGATACCTCTGAACATGCAAATTCAACTCGGTTTATTTATTCATTTATTTACTTTATTCGACTTATATCCCGCTCCTTTCCCCTCAAGCAGGGCTCAGGGCGATGGCATCTTTCCCCTAATGTTTTACCAATGAATATATCCCTTTATTCTTTCTTTATTTACTTCCTCTACATCCTGCCTTTCTCCTCTGTGGGGACCCAAAGCAGCTGACATCATTCTCTCCTCCTCCATTTTATCCTCAGAACAACCCTGTGAGGTAGATTACGTTGAAAGTGTAAGACTGGCCCAAGGTCGCCCAGCGAGCTTCCACGGCAGAGTGGGGATCTGAACCTGGGTCTCCAGATCTTGTCCAGCACTCTGCCCAGGCATTACGCCACACCAATTCTCAGTATATACACATTAAATGTCTGGAAGGAAGAGATGTGCCTGACCTGAAGGAACAGAAGTGTGTGGGGACATGCACTTTCAGAAACAAAACTGGAACAAAGTAGTATTCCATCCTAACACATCAGTTCCAGAGGAGACCAGGCCATTCAGAACTCAAAAATCTGGTGAGGCAAGGAGAATTTCTGGAGCATCCCTTTCCAGGACCCCCAGATACTGTACTCTTTCTTTAAACCCCCAGTCTCCTGGCAACGGTAGACATTGGCACATCGATTCAAAACTGGCTATGTTGGCCTTCTGAAATCCATATCTTAGTTCTGGCCAGGAGGTGGATACTCAAACCACACTTAGGAGCATAAGAGAAGCCATGTTGGATCAGACCAATGGCCCACCCAGTCCAATACTCTGTGTTCACACAGTGGCCAAAACCTAGTTGCCCTCAGGAGGTCCATCAGCGGGGCCAGAACTCCAGAAGCCCCCAAGCACCAAGAATACAGAGCATCACTGCCCCAGACTGAGTTTTCCCTCTATATCTTGTGGCTAATAGCCACTGATGGACCTCTGCTCCAGATGTTTATCCAGTCCCCTCTTGAAGCTGTCTATGCTTGTAGCTGCCACCACTTCCTGCGGCAGTGAATTCCATGTGTTAATTACTCTTTGGGTGAAGAAATGTTCCTTGCATAATTGACGCTGTTTCTCTTTCCCTAGTTTTGAGTTCATCTACCTGGTCAATAGCTGTTTCATCAACTGGGATTTGGAAATGTATTACGCGCCCAAGGATATGCCTGCCAAGGCAAGGAGCACCAGTCTGAATGACCAGCTGGGACAGATCCAGTACATCTTCTCCGATAAGACAGGCACCTTGACCCAAAACATCATGACTTTCAAGAAATGTTGCATCGACGGGAAGATATATGGTAGCGTTAAGTCACGGAGATGGCTGGGATTAAAAAGGAAGGGGGGCTGTACTGGAGCAGGGGATTGGGTTTTACATGGCACACGATTCTCTGCAGGTGGTGCTGGTGGGCGCCACAAAACCATTGGGAGGGGCTATGCAAAGACTTGGCCCAGGTTAGCCTGATCTTGTCAGATCTTGGAAGCTAAGCAGGGATGACCTTGGTTAGTACCTAGATGAGACGCCACTAAGGAAGAACAGGGCTGCTACCCAGAGGCAGACCATTGCGAAGCACCTCTGAACATCTCTTGCCTTGAAAACCCCGTGGGGTCGCCATAGATTGGCTGTGGTCTGATGGAACTTTCCAACACCAGACAGTATCACCCGTCCCTCCCCTCTCCTCTGCCACAGAATGCAAAGTACCGCAAGTAGCCAATCCCACTTAACATAGGTTGAAGGAGGAGTTATAGGGAGGGATGGTTTTTAATCTCTTCCCTGCTGTTTCAGCCTGAAAAATCTGCTTTGATTTTGCTTCTCCCCTGAGCAAACCGATTGCACAAGATGGGTAGCCGACGTAGTCTGTAGCAGGAGAAAAGAGTAAGAATCTGGAAGCAGCTGAAAAACTGACAAAATTTGCAGCAGGCTAGGATGACCTTTTGTGAGCACCTGAAAAACTGAGTCGTGACTCACAGAAGGTCACTCTCTGCCACAGATCTTGTTAGTCTTTAAGGTGCGACTGGATTCTCACTCTTCCCAATTGCACCAGTCTTTGTTTTCATTTATTTTCTGTTTCAGAAATTCCTTCTGTGAAATGTATGCCTGTGTGGAAAAGGCTCAGACCTGGATGGCCCAGCCCAGCCTGATCTCATCAGATCTCGGGAGCTAAGCAGGGCTGGCCCTAGTCAGTACCTGGATGGGAGACCACCAGGGAAACCCAGACAGGCGATGGCAAACTACCTCTGTCAGTCTCTTGCCTTGAAAACCCTAGGGGGTTGCTGTAAGTCACTTGGGACTTTATGGCACTTTACCTAAGCATGCCTAGAGAAGATTTAATATGTTGTCGAAGGCTTTCACGGCCAGAGTTCATTAGTTGCTGTAGATTTTCCGGGTTGTGTGGCCGTGGTCTTGGCGTTGTAGGACCTGATGTTTCGCCAGTAGCTGTGACTGGTATCCTCAGAGGTATAACACAGAAAGATGGAGTACTCTCTGTGTCAAGGTGAGCAGAAAACTGATAGGCAAGTAATTTATTTCTACCTTGGAAGGTGGGGTAGGGCTGAGTCAATTATCTAGTGTAGTTCTCCAGGCTATGAACATGCTAATGGAGGAGCTTTCCTGAGGAGACCCTTTTGTCTTTGGATTGTTTCCTGATGAGGTTTGAGGAGGTTCTTTTGTGCGTGGAATGGCTATTGAAACTCTAATCTTATCTGTAGTGCTTTGCCAGCTGTAGAGCATTTTGTGTTGTTCAGGACAGGAAACCATGCCCTATTTATTTTTAAACTCTCTTCTTTCCTGTTGAAATTGTGTTTATGTTTATGAATTTCAATGGCTTCCCTGTGTAATCTGAATGGTAATTGGACGTGTTGTCCAGCCTTTCAGTGTCTTGGAACAAAATGCTGTGTCCTGTTTGGGTAGAGGTAGAGAAGTTTGTTGTCGTTAGCCACATCCCAAGTCATTGCAAGTTAACAATGCCACTCTTCGTAGAGGATAAAGAATAAGCTTTCGATTTAAATATTAAATTTCTGGTCATTGTTGTTGATTCCCTTTATTTGTATTAGAGAAGTACACCTCTGGATTATGCCCTTAATATATTTCCCTCTTTTCAAAAATATTTGCAGGTTCGAACAAGAGTAGCAACAGCAACCCAATGGTATGTGAAACATTCCTGCCTCAAATGGGAGGGGTGGTTTAAGGAGAAGGGCTGGCAGGAGCGAGAGAGAACAGGGGATCTGTAGGGCCTGTATGAAGCTGACAGAAGGGGCAGGAGGTTTACAGACACTGGGAGGAAGTCGACCTCTGTGCAATTCACTAAGGGGTTTCCAGCTTCACCTCTGGAATGCAATAAACAGCCGCAGAACAACAACGCACTGCACAAATGATGTGAATAAAGTGCCCAAAAGTATGCAAACAAATAACTCTCTTTGGCCCCGGTCACACGGAGCATTTGCCCCGCTGAAGGCACGGTAGCCCTGCAGAGTTTCCGGGCATGATCACACTGGCACATCTGGGAGGCATAGCACTCCCGTGGCCAACGCGCGGCTTCCTGCCGAAGATGCAGAGTAAAAAACTACCAAGGAAGGAGCACTAGTTTCTGGAAAACACAGGGCAAAGGCGGGCGTCTGATCGCGGGAGCGCCAGTATCCTGTGGCATCCGGCGCCCGCCCACGTCCTGAAGCAAACCGGATGTTGTAAGTTTCCATAAGATGTGCACCAATGCCAAACGGTGCATGTGCACATACAAACAGTGAAGCTTGTGTGATCGCGCTGCACCGCTTTATTGCCATGCTTCAGCATCGCCATGTGATCGGCGCTAACAGTCGGAGCGTGGCAACTCAGGGGACCGTGTGATCGGGCTACCACGCTTTATTTTACTCCAGGGAGAACAGCCACACCTCCCCCCCCCGCATTTTCTGGCCCGTATGACCGGGGCCTTTATACTATAGGAAAATAACAAAGCAAATCTGAATAAATAATGAACAGCAAATGCAAAACATACATAAAAAATGCGGTCAAACAATACTGAAAAATATACGATATGAAACTAGTACTAAGAGCTAATGCTCAAAACTGTGTATATGAAACAGTTTGCTGAATAACTTATAAAGACCAAATAAGCAACAAAGCACTTGAATACAGAATTAATTTCCAAAAGAACAAAATGTAATACAAAATAGTAATCATACAAATGATGTGAGGTAAAGTAGGTACTAAAGGCTTTCGCTCAAAATTGTAGTATAGAGCTGATAACTGTAGGATAAAGCTGAGATGAAGGCTCCGGAATTTACTCTTCGTTTCAATAATTCTTCCTCAGAAAACTGACATGAGCGCTAATTATCTAGAGAAGCCTCCAAGACAATAAGAACAGGCTAAAGAACTAACCTATATATCGAAGTAATAAAGAATGGGCAGCTGATCCGTAGCTGAACATATTCTTACATATCAGCATGCCTCGTGATTATCACCTTTGTTTTTCAATGCAATAAACAGCCAACATGAATGGTGTCGCAATTCCACAGGCTGGGGGTTGCCAATATGTGGCAACTGGTGGGAGCTGAAGGAGGGCAGGTACATGGGGGGTGCTGGCATTGTATGCACCATGACATCACTTCCAGGAAAACCCGAAAGTGAATTCCTTTTAGGAATTGCTGGAAGCTGTGGTAAAACCAAATGGTAAAACCACAGAGTTTGCAGTGATTCCTAGAATAAACTGACTTCTGGTTTTCCCCGGAAGTGATGTCACACCATGCATCACAGCAATTTTTTAAAAAATTTCTTCTGCCGTCACTCTGAGTGGTGGCAGGTAACAAGGGGTGCTGGGAGGAGGCTTGCCGCCACACTGGGAGCCCTGGCAACCTATCCACAGGGTGGTTGTGTGTACTAGAACCAAAGATAACCTGAACAGCTGCCAAGCCTTCTTCAGAGCAGGATCTGTTTTGGCTGCCAACTTGTGAATAGGGTTGCCATCTTGAAATTGGGAAATTCCTAAAGATTTGAGGATGGTGTCCAAGGAGGGTGAAGTCAGGATAGAAAGCTCAGCAGGGGTATGATGTTACATCCTGTGATGTCACATCCTGGTCAAGACTCAGTTTCTTTCCTTCCCTTCCCTTCCCGTGAAGTCACTTCCTAACACGAAAATTCAAATTTTAAATTTAAATTTCCCAACTCATAACTTTTCCACTTCCGTCTTCTACCACCTTATAACAGTTGTAGGCCTCTGTATATATGTGTTCTATATAGCGTACTTACCTTGTGATCCTAAATATCTGTGCTGGTATACCACTGGGGGCATGAGATCACCCACCCCTGGTTCCCTGGGGGAAAAATAAACAAATTGCCATTGAGCCTACAACACAATATCGCTTCCGAGGAAAACCTAGAAGTGACATCAGTCCTCTCTAGGAATCCTTGGAAACTCTGTGCTCCCCATGGCCCAACCTGGCTGCTATCCAGTTACATTCCACTAAAAACCTTTCAAAATCCTCTTCAGATTTTTCTCAGTGTTAAGGAGAAGAATTCTCTCTGAAAACCCAATAGAAGGATGCCAGCATGCGGCAGTCCTAACGTTCTCTCAATTCCCCAACCAGCCTCTGCCTTTAGTATTTTTACGGACTCTGTTTGTCCTAGTTTCTATGCTATACCATAGGAGACATGGAAGTCCTAGAGTATCTAGACAGCAAGCACGCTTCCCAGATGCTTGGGCACAGTAGGGAATTCCCCACCCCCAGTACCAATCTCCTGTCCTTGATAAATTGAGGAGTGAGAGGAAAAAAAGGTCTCCATAATGATGCTCTAGGAATTTCTCCTAGTCTCTATGGTCTTTACCATAAAGATTACAAGAAAATCATAGACTGTCACCCGGAAGTGACATCATATCTTCCCCAGACTCTTCTGTCCCCAGACCCCACTCCTCAGATCTCCCAGCATTTGCCTAATCGGTATTTAGAACCTTAGGAGCTTTTGAAGGTCATAAGGTGGAACTGGGTGGATCTGGTTATATCAGGCGGTGGAGTATGGCAGATCTGGAAGTGTAAAAGGAAAAAAAATGGATTCCCCCAGATAAAAAGAACTGCTTTATGCAATACAATTTTAAATTATTTATTAAAACATTGCTACCCGGCCTTCCCTCCCCGAAAGGCTCAATACCCCTAATACCTAAGGTTGCCAGCCTCCAGGTGGGGCCTGCAGATATTCCGCTTTTACAACTGATCTCCAGCTGACAGATATCAGCTCCCCTGGAGAAAATGGCTGCTTTGAAGGGTGGACTCTATGGCATTGTACCATGCTGAGGCCCCTCCCCTCCCCTCCCCAAACCCTGCCCTCTTGTGGAACCCCCCCCCAAGTCTCCAGGTATTTTCCAACCAAGACCTGGCAACCCTACTAGTCCCTGGCCTGATCCATCCCTTATCCTTCTTTGGCTTTTCTTTCAGGAAGACCTCTTAAGTTGGAACAAATATTGGGATACGAAGCTGGAATTTTACGACCCTTTGCTGATGAGTACCATCCAGCAGGACGACAACCCCATCTTGAGAGAATTCCTGCGGTTGTTGGCCCTCTGCCACACCGTCATGGTGGAGGAGAAAGAAAGTGAGAGGAGAGACATGGAATGCCTTTTTCCCCATTGGCCTTTTCATTGCTGTTTACAAGTATTTACATTCTTTTTAAGTGTATTGGCAGCTGCCTCTAATGGAGAGGGCTAGACAGGGCTCTTTTTGTAGCAGGAACTCCTTTGCATATTAGGCCACACATCCTGTAAGAAGAGCTCTGGTTCTTTCTTGTGTGGTGGTATGGGGAGAAGGAAGCTACGGTAGGGTCCAGTCATGCGCAGAATTAGCTGCACGACAGGGACAAATGTCGGGCAGATTTTACAGGTGCGATCACACAAAAACATCTGGCAAGTGTCCTGCACCCATTGGCAACCTGTAGTGCCCCGCTGAAGATGCGGAGTAAAAAGATACCTGGGGAAGTGCAGTATTTTCTGGAAAACGCGTGGCGTGGGCGGGTGTTGGATTGCGGAAGCACCGGTATCCCATCGCATCCGGTGCCCGTCTGTGTCCCACCAGATTTTTTTTAAAACCTCTGTGGTTTGCGTGCAAATGCGGAACTACGCATGCGCATGAACACGTTACTGCTGAACAGCCTCGCCCTTCTGTGCCACGCTTCACCATCAACGTGTGATCAATGGCTGACAGCCTGAGCACAGAGCCTCGGGGAAATATCTGATCACGATACTGCGTTCCATTTTGCTCTGGGGCAAAAAGCCTCTCTCCCCCACCCCCGGATTATCTCACTTGTGTGACTGGAACCGTAGAGTAGGAAGCTGCAGTGTGACTCACGTGTAGGGGATCACCACATCTGGGACACGGTTTCTGCGATGGGGAGGACAGACAGAAAGGAGCTGCCACGGAGGGGCCCATGGAGCCCCCAGTGCTCAAGGGTCCCTGTTCATCCACAACTCCCCCCCAGCTGACACCGCCAAGCATGGCTCACCTGTTGCATCAGATTCTTGGCCTTTGGATGACCTGGAGTTTGCTCCCGGTCTGCTCCAGGTAAACCCCCCACTTGTGCAGGAACTGGAATGCTCTCTGTCCTTATGGCTCCCAAAGATTCTCCCAAGTTGTGTTGGGCTACGGCCCCTTGTAGGCAGCTACCTTCTGCTGAATCAGTTAGCCCAGCCGTTCTACTCTGACTGCCAACACGGGGGATAGATTTTGGATTTAGTGCTTCTCGCCCACTGCCCCAGACGGGGGAGCAAGCAGGTGGGAGGGGGCTCAGTGGGAGAGCATCTGCTGGCGCACAGAAGGTCCCAGGTTCAATCCCCAGCATCTCCAGTTTAAAAGATGAAGCAGTGGGTGATGTGAAAGACCTGTACCAGAGACCCTGGAGAGCCGCTGCCAGTCCGGGAAGGCAATACTGACTGTGATGGACCAAGGGTCTGGTTCAGTATGAGGCAGCGTCCTGTAGGCATGTGTTGGGATCACTCCCAGGGTCTGGACCACATCACGCCAACCCCTCTCATGCTACGGAGTTGCATCAGACCCCTATTACCTGGATTACTCCAATGCAGGACAACAGTGAAAGAATTTATAAATGCGTTTATTCGAATAAAGCGGAGAAGCCAGTTGCACAATAGGCAATCACCCAAGCTTCTCAGAGGGTGCGCCTCTGAGTCACTGTTTTTATCCTAACCCAGCCGGTCCCGACCACCCCTCTTTCCCTCTCCTGGGTGGAGGAGGGTGGAGTTACAATCTATTTCCCGTTCCACCTATTACATGCTTCTTCATACGTCATATGTTCATGTTAATAACCTATTTATCTATGTGGGGTGTGTGAGTAAATATAAAGTTATTACGCCTGTGTATTAACAAAAAGCCTCTTGACCTTTTCTGTCACTAGGCAGAGATTGTGGTTAAGGTTAAGCTGTGATTTTTCCAGTCAGTGAAGTTCCCATTAGGTTATTTCTGTAGGCCCCTAGACCCTGTGGTTAGGCCACAGTCTCTTTCGTTGCTTTCAGACACTGAGCACATTTCCTGTTATTCCTATTTCTTTTTCTACACATGTATTTATTTTTTATTTATTTATTGTTTTAACTTTTACCCCACCCTCCCGCCAAGGCAGGCTCAGGGGGGCTTCCATTATGTAAGCATAACGTTAGCTGAACCCACTTAGTCCTGAGGGCTGGAAGGCCTCTTGAGGAAGCCCAATAACTGATTTGTTGTGCTGTTTTCACCAGTCCATGGCAACGCCTTTACACAAGTCTGAGGCCAGACATCACATGCAAAGAAATTAACTGTCTCTGCAAAAGTGGGCCAAGCCCAAGGAAAGTCGATCTCTTTCTTCTTGCTAATCCATTTGCACTCATACTGAAGCAAGAACATGAAACTGCAGGGTGTCTCCCTGTCTTAGTTAACTTAGGTCTATCCCTCAACGCCTCCCTGAACCTTTTAAGAAATGAAATTGTGCCATGGGCAGCATAGCATTACTAGTACTGTGACAGCAAAGAGAAAGCAGCTGCAGTGATCTGTGCTCTGACTGTATCTGGGCTAGATTACTGCAATGTGAAGGCACGCGGCTGTCCTTGGGGGCTGTTTGGAAATGTTAATCACCTGGAAACAATGGTGTAAGCTGTAGGTTACAATTTGTTTCTGGGCACAATTCATGGTTCAGTTTCATACCTTTGTCACTATGCATGCAAGACAAATTCCAAAGCCAGAATCATGATGAAGTCAAAGCATCGGGAACATCTGGGCTGAGGAAGCGGAAAACGGAGCAGGGGAAAAATTTGTTTCCATTTGTACCCGGGAGAAATGGAAGTAGAAACAGAAGTTCTTCATAAGGTCCAAAACAGCAGGCATGAGAAATACATAACTGTCCCTGTTTTGGAAGTCACAAATCCAGAAGGAGAACTTCAGATGAGAATTTTGTTATCTTCTCTGTTAGTACCCCAAAACCATGTGTGTCTGCCTCTCTCTCCTGATAGGTCAGCTGATTTACCAAGCTGCGTCACCAGACGAAGAAGCTCTCGTGACAGCGGCCAGGAACATGGGATACGTCTTTCTTTCCCGGACTCAGGATACCATCACTATCAGTGAGCTGGGCAAGGAGAGGACCTATAAGGTGTTAGCGCTTCTGGATTTCAACAGCGTGCGCAAACGGATGTCTGTTCTGGGTAAGCGGTTCTGGAACCGGGATCCTTCCGGAAGTCAGCCTGTATTTACTGCTTCCCAATGAGGCAGAACTCTCCTTTGTGAATTTCTCTCAGCCCCTTATAAGCCAGTGGCCACCATGACACCTTGTGGCTGTGAGTTCCACAACTTAACCCTGCATTCTGTGTGAAGAAGTACCTCCCTTTTGTCTGTCCTGAATCTACTTCGTTGGGTGCCTCCCAGTTCTAATATTTTGGGGAGGGCAAAGAAAAAGTTCTCTCTCTCTCTCTCATTTCTCCACCCCAAGTATCATTTTATACTCCTTGATTATCGTGTGTCTCCTACCCCACCAACAGTCGCCGTTTCTCTAAACTGAAAACAATTCTGTCTTCTCTAACTTCTGGGTGTGGTCTCTTGGCTTCAGTCCGAGATCCTGAGGGGTGTATCAAGCTCTACACCAAAGGGGCAGACACCGTGATCCTGGAGAGACTTCACAGCGATCGGTCCTCTGAGGCCTACACAGTCAAGGCTCTGAATGTAAGTCTGGCACAGAAATAGGGTTCCCGTTTGAGAGCCAGTTTGGTGTAGTGGCTAAGTGCGTGGACTCTAATCTGGGAGAACCAGACACTAATCTGGGAGAACTGGGTTTGATTCCCCACTCCTCCACTTGTACCTGCTGATGTGACCTTGGGTCAGTCACAAGCTCTGGCACAGCTGTTCTTGAAAGAGCAGTTTCTGTCAGAAGTTCTCTCAGCCCCGTCTCCTTCACAGGGTGTCTTTTGTGGGGAGGGAAAGGAGTTTGTAAGCCACTCTGAGACGCCTTTGGGCAGTGAAGGGCAGGGTATAAACCCAATCTTTTCTTCTTCTTCTGCCTGCTTGTGGCAGGAGACCTCCAGCCAATTGTAGCCCTTGCCAGCTGATGCTCAGCTGACTGGTGGGCAGAAGCTGGGGCCAAAGGGGGAGCACAGCCATCCTGGGGGGGAATATTTAAAAAGAAAAAGAAGGCCTCAGCTATTTACAGGAAGTTTCCTCAAGCTACCTGGAAGTGACAAGAGTAGCTCTAGCAATCTCCAGAAACTCTCTGGTAATCTTACAACAATCCTGCCAGTTGCATGGCCTGGCGACCCTACACAGAAAAGTATACAAAAGAGGTCACAGTTCTACTGATACAATTGAAAGGACAAAAAGAACGGTGAAAAGGCTACAGAATTCCAATACAAAGTGTACTTTTAACAATATATATTATTTTCAGCAACAACAAACAGTTTTAAACTGAAAATGCAGAGTCACATGCAGAGTTGCTTTTACTTTTAACAATATATATTATTTTCAGTAATGTATGTGTTATTTTCAGCAACAACAAACAGTTTAAACTGAAAATGCAGAGTCACATGCAGAGTCGCAACGGCGTCCTCCGGAATGATTAAATCCATTTCAACCAATACAGTGGTCTTTCTCCAGCCTGAAGACTCTATAAATTTCATATAAAAATTCAATATACATACCTCTTCATAAGTGCAATTCAAAAAAATTATTCATATAACAATAAACTTACTAGCACAGCTTCCTAGTTCTCTTAAGATCTTACATCAACATTGCCAGGAAAAAGTTTATCTAGAAAATATAATCATAGAGTAAGCAACCCAAATTCAAAACACTATTGCAGAAAAAATTACAGATAAAGCATATAGTTCATGGGGCTCACCAATCCATTTTCTAGAGAAATTTCTTACAAGGAAAAAGTCCTCATCAGCCCTACACAGAAGTCAGTAATGAGTCAGAACCAAAAAGAGGCTTACTGTCTTTCCCCACCCCCCATTTTGGCATGGATGAGTGCAGGGCCTAAGGGTTGCCAGCCTCCAGGTGGGGCCTGGGGATCTCCCGCTGTTACAGCTGATCTCCAGCTGACAGAGATCAGCTCCCCTGGAGAAAATGGCTGCTTTGAAGGGTCGACTCTACAGCATTGTACCATGCCGAGGCCCCTCCCCTCCCTCTCCAAACCCCTCCCTCTCCTGGATCCACCCCCAGAGTCTCCAGGTATTTTCCAACCCAGACCTGGCAACCCTACTAGGGCTGCCAGGCCTGCCACTGTGGCGGGAGACCTCCCATTGACAAGCTGCTTCTGCCCATTGCTGCTTTGAGTGACAGCAGCAGGGAACCCCCCTCCCTGAAGATGTTGGCATACTGTGCACTACTGCATCACTTCTGGGGAAAACAGTTCCTGGTAATTCCTAGAGCCAGGGCTTTTTGTCTGGGAGAATGTGCCGGAACAGAGTTTAAAAGTTTGTGAGTTTTCAGTATACAAACCGAACATTTCATTTCCCTCTTGAGAGTTCCGGCACCTCTTTTTCCAAAAGAAAAGCCCTGCCTAGAGCTACCCTACATAGGGCTGCCAAGTCCCCCGAGAGGGTGGGGGGTTTCCTGCTGAAAGCGCCCCCAATCTGCTGGTCCGGATCAGGCCAGCAGGGGGAATCCTGCCCCCAAAGTGCCCAGTTCGGGCCGATGTGCCCGGAGGTGATGTCGTCGCACTGGGCACATCGCTGGTCAACGCTCTACCAATCAGCCTGAAAACTCTGTGGTACCATAGAGTTTCCAGGCTGATTGCTAGAGCATTGGATGGCGACGTGCCCAACGTGATGACATCACTTCCGGGTGACGTCATCGCACTGGGCATGTCGGCCGAACCCAAATGTCCCAGGCTAGGACCAACTATTCCCTGCTGTGCCAAGTAAGCGACTTGGCAACCCTAACAATACATCACTTCTGGATTTTCCCCAAGTTGGGAAATACCTGGAGATTTGAGGGTGGAGCCTTTGGAGGGCAGGTTTGGGGGAGGGAGGATCTCAGTGGAGTATAATGCCATAGAGTCTGCCCTTCAAAATAACCCTTTTCTCCAGAGGAATTGATCTTTTTAGTCTGGATATCATTTGTAACTTCAGGAGGTCTCCAGACCCCCACCTGGTGGTTGGGAACTCTAAGGTCCACCCTCTGAAGCTGCCATTTCCTCCAGAGGGTCTCTGTAGTTTGGAGATCAATTATAATTCCAGGATAACTTGAGCCCCCACCAGCAGGTTGGCAACCGTACTTGTTATAGTTCCAGGGATTCTCTCTGCCCTGCATGTAAAATATTTATTACATTCATATCTAGGGTCCCTTAGATATACTTCAAATTTCAGGGGACTTGAGTTTGGGGACAGTAAGATGTTACATCTGGGTGACATTCTAGTCTGCCTCCCCTAGTCTCTATGGTCTTTACCATAGAGACTAAGGAAAATTCCTAGGGTGTCACTATGTGGAGGCAGTTTTTTCTTCCACTCCTCAGTTCCTTGGGGGCGGGAAATTGTAACTGAGCAAATTTCTGCCCTGGGCGGACAAATGGGAGGCCTACTCATATCCCATTCTTTGCAGCTTATAATTCTTTAGCCTCTCTGAATAGGATTGGTTCAGGCACCTGAATGGGATATACAGCGTTCCGTCTTGCAGAGGCTGATGGGAAGGAGGCATGGTCAATACAGTTGAGCTTATTAATTAACTGTCCCTAAGAATGCCCCTAAGGTGGTTTATAGCACTGTAACATAAAACAAAAATTAATACAAAAAACTTTAAAAGTGCAATAAAAATTGAGTTAAAAGAACATAAGAAATCAATACAATAAAAAAATCAGTTTCTCAGTAGTGCCCTCCCCCTTGTAACACCATTTCTTATCAGTCTAGTTTCAGACCCTCCAGAAAAGACAGGTCTTCAGACCCACCTGGAAGGTCTTCAGGTAGGGTTGCCAGGTCTGGGTGGGAAAATACCTGGAGACTTTGGGGGTGGAGCCAGGAGAGGGTGGGGTTTGGGGAGAGGAGGGGCCTCAGCATGACACAATGCCACAGAGTCCACCCTTCAAAGCAGCCATTTTCTCCAGGGAAGCTGATCTTTGTCAGCTGGAGATTGGTTGTAAAAGCGGGAGATCCCCAGGCCCCACCTGGAGGCTGGCAACCCTATCTTTAGGGAAGTGGTTGTCCTCACCTCCTCTGAGAGAGAGTTCCAAAACTGGAACACCCTCTAAACATCTCCTATGCCTGGTTCCCAGAACAGGGAATCATGCAGAGATGGAGTGGGCAGCCTCCTCTGTGACTGATTTCTTGGGCTTGTCTAATGAAAATTCAAGGGAGCGCAAAGTTTGAGGTGTGAGGCGCTGCCCGCCCGCCCCAGAGCTGCTGGAGTTTCTTTGCGACAGTGTTTGTGGGATACAGAGTAGCCAATATTGTCCTCTTCCCCAGAGCTTTGCAGAGGAGACCCTCCGGACTTTGTGTCTGGCTACCAAAGAGGTGGAGGAGAAGGAGTATGCCCAGTGGAGCAAGAAGCATCACGCTGCCAGTGTCTTGCTCCAGAATCGTGCCCAAGAATTGGACAAGGTCTATGAGGAGATAGAACAGGATCTCCAGGTAGGTGTTCAGTTTGGGGCGGGGCCTAGTCACAAGGGTGCTTTTTTGCAGACTGCATTGATTCGTGCGTCCCCATTTTGACATTGCCTCTCTCTGGGGAGTAAAAAATTTGTGGATTGACTTCCACACCATATTGTGTGTGCTCAGAAACTGTCCTTTCCCAGGAAAACCTTGTGAAGTAGGTTAGGCTGAAGGGCTGTGACAGGCCCAGAGTCACATGGTGAGCTTCCATGATAAAGCTGGGATTCAAACCCGGTTCTCCCCAATCTTAGCACAGCACTCTAACCACTATGCCACACCAGGTGACGTAGTGGTTAGAGTCTCACTTGACCGTTTCCCCTAATGTTTGGGGGGCATTATTCCTAATATCTTTTGACATTCTCCCCCCCTTCAAACGGAGATTCCCCTGTGTTTGCAGAACTTTGAACTGTAGCTAGGATTGGCCTCATTTTGTAATTTTTTTGATCCGTGTTGTGGCAATTTGTATATATAAATGATGTATATTGCCTGTTTAAACCCCCTCTAAATGGCACATGAAAAATTACAATCTGCATAATTGTAGCAGATGGACAAAACCAACAGCGGCAAGCAGAGAACCGAAACTGTCTATAAAAGCATAAATGGATGTGAGAAGAAACAGAAGAGGGAAGATTCACCTTTTCCTGCTTCAAAAGCCTGGAAGAAGTTTGGGAGCAAGAGAAAAGTGGGGATGCAGACAGGGCTTTTTCAGTGGTGGCATGTCACCTTGAGAAAGCCCCTTCCCTTTAAAGCTCACTTGGCACTTACTTTGCTGTCTTTTAGACACTGGGCCAAAATATTTCTCTTTCCCTACACTTTGAACTGAGATGTGCTGTTTTTGTGATCTGCTTCTAGCATGGGGCTCTTTAATGAACATTTCTTAAAATGTGTTTTTATGTCAGTGCAGGCATTGTTTTATTGTTGGTTTTAATGCTGATAATTTTAATGCTTGCTTTTATCATTTTGTGGCTGCATTTGTTTTAACTTTGTGCATTGCTTAGAGTGGTTCTGTAAAAATGCCACACATAAATTTTCTGATCAAACAAATAAAACATCAGATTAAAACAGTCTCAGTACAATTGCATTAGGGCAGAAAAGAGTTTTATAAGTGTCTTAAAATCAGACAACCCATCCATCAATAAATTATGAGTGCAAAAGTCTTGATTTTTTTTAAAAAAATTGAACTTTTTTAATCTGATTTTTTTTTAAAAAAAACCACCCCGAATTATGGAGTTTTTGGCCAGATTTCAAACTGTTATGCACAGTCACCCATCTTGCTTCTGGTTTCAGCTCCTTGGGGCCACAGCCATTGAAGACAAACTCCAAGAGGGAGTCCCAGAGACCATCCACCTCCTCAAAAGGGGGGGCATGAAAGTGTGGGTGTTGACCGGAGACAAGCAAGGTATGTCTGATTTGATTCTCGGGGCTCGGGTCTGGTATGAAAACTACAGGAAGCAGGGCAGAGTTGCCCCTCCCTTAATGCCTCCACCCCATGCTGAAACAGAAACCAGTTTGTTTCCTTCTGCAAGGCAGAGTCCGTGGCTTAATGGTAGACCATCTGTTTGGCATGCAGAAAGTCCTGGCTTCAATTCCTAGGATCCTTAGTTGAAAAAAGAACTTGGCTGAAGGTGACATGGAAGACCTTGGCCCGAGACCCTGGAGAGCCGCTGCCAGTCTGAGTAGACAATATCGATTTTGATGGACCGATGATCTGGTTCCGTATGGGACAGCTTCATGTGCTGACGTGTTCAAAGTTTCGGCAGGCATTAGAAATTTTCCTTCCTGCTCCAGCAAACCACCTCCAGAGATATCTTGGACAATTATCACTCATTTGACGGCATGCTGGTTCAGAGTGTGGCCGATGGGTTAAAAAGAGTCCAAGTTCAGCATATGTATTATGCATGCAGCTACCTTATACTGAATCAGGTCATTGGTCCACCAAGGTCAGTATTGGTCCACCAGGGTCAGAGGCTCCCTGGGGTCTCAGGCAGCAGTTCTCCCCTTCCCCTGCTGTGTGTTTGTATTAGCATATTAGGCCACACCCCTGACAGCATGGCTCATTAGCACCATCCACTAAGTCAGGACTCTTTTTGTAGCAGGAGCTCCTTTGCATATTAGGCGACACACCCCTAATGCAGCCAGTCCTCCAAGAGCTTACAGTAGCCCCTGTAAGAAGAGCTCTGTAAGCTCTTGGAGGATTGGCTACATTAGGGGTATGAAAAGGAGTTCCTGCTACAAAAAGAGCCCTGCACATAGTAACCATGGCCAACCCTACTTAGCTACCAAGTTCTGAAAAGTTCTGGTTAATTTGTGCTGTTCAGGCTGTAAAAGAGGCAGGGCCACGTCACAGTGGCAGATCAACTGCTTGGCATGCTGTCCCAGGTCCCAGGTTTGATCCTCGGGATCTCCAGGTAAAAACCAGAATTGGATTGTAGATTATGTGAATGCCAGCCTGAAGCACTGGAGGGTAGGCAAGATTGAAAGCATTTCTTGGTTTACCTAACCAGGAGGTCCAGGGGTGGAGGCTGCAAGGCTGTTTTCGCTCGTCCTCTGGCCTCCACATTCCATTTGGGGTCTACTTTGCGGTTTCAGAGACGGCGGTGAATATAGGCTTTGCGAGCCAGCTCCTGTCGGACAACATGACCATCCTCGGGGAGACTGAGATCTGGTATGGAGGAGTGGGGGGTAGAGGGACAGAAGGCCTGACCCCGTGGGTTCCTGCTTGACCTCCCATTGCCAAATGGCCCACACTGCCCCACCTGCTCAGCTTGTGCTAGGGCTGCCAACCTCCAGATTGGACCTGGAGACCTCCCAGAATTACGACTGATCTCGAGACAACTGAGGTCAGATCCTCTGGAGAAAGTGACTACTTGGGAATGTGGACTAGAGGTGGCCTGGAAATACATTTTTGTGGTTTGTTTCATAACTAAACCACAAACTGAACCACAAACTGATACTAACTGGGCGGATGGTTTGCAGACTGAACAAGTTCATATCTGTTTGTGTCCCCTGCTTTCTGCTCCCATCCGCTTTTCACCATCTAAACCGAACAGCTTAGTGGAGGGGAGCAGAAAGCAGGGGTTTAAATGGCTCCAAACCATTTTAACCCCTGCTTTCTGCTCCCCGCCACTCAGCTGTTTTTTGTGAAGAGCAGAAAGCAGGGGTTTAAATGACTTGGAGACATTTAACCCCCTGGTTTCTGCTCTTCACGAACTGCCATGAACTGCCTTAAAATTCATGGAAGTTTGTGGTGGCTTTTCAGTTCATGAACATAACTTTGTGAACTACAAACTGGCCAAAATTCATCACAAGCTTTTGTTAGTGATCTGGCTCATACACATCCCTAATGTGGACTCTGTGGCATTATTCCCCACTGAGATCCATCCCCTCCCCAAACCCTCCCCACCCCAGGGTCCACCCTCAAATCTCCAGAAATTTCCAAACAAAGAGTGGGCAATACTAGCTGGCACAGAGAGAAGCATGTGGGCCATTTGCTGGTGGGAAGCAGGTTGCTTATGTTTTCAAAAAGCCTATTTAGGAGCTGCTTTGCCAGTCTGTGGTCCAGGAGCCCCCCCTCATTCTCCTGAACTTCTCTTGCAGTGAAATCCTCAAATCTTCTAGCAGTGGGGACAACAGTATGGCTGGCAGTGGGGAAGCCTTGTTTGGCTGTGACTCGCCTCAGCATTTCCAGGCATCCTTCATACATGACAAGATGGCTTTGGTGGTCTCCGGTGACTTCTTAGTAAGATGGGTTTTTGTTTTGCTGTGCCTCGCGTTAGCAATGCAGATTCTTGAAGTGGGAATAAATTATTGAACTCCTGAAGACAGTGTCCTTATCTACCTAGTGTTGCCAGGCCCATGCCTGCAGATCCTGGGAACTTTTGGAGGGCAGAGCATCATGGGGGGCTGTGGTATCACTTCCGGGTGATAACCTGAAAGTGATAACCACAGCCCAGCAGTGACAATGTGAGGATTCCCCTGATCTCTGTGATGAAGACCATTGAGATTGGGGGGAGTTCCTGGAGCATCATTAGTGGGTGTAGGTTGTTGTCCTGCTACTCAGTTGATTAAGCACAGGCAATTCATTGTGGGGGCTGGAGATGGCCTGCTGTGGACAACAACCTGTTAACCCTCTATCTACAGGTTGTGTACATAATTTAAAAGCAAAATGGGCGCACCGTGGCCTCTCAGTGTTTGTCCACGCAGATTTCCACACGTGTCATAAGTAAGACTCACTGCATTCAATGGGGATGACTCCCAAGGAAAAGCACAGAAGCGTTCCAGAGACTCCAAGAGCTGGGGGCTGAAGAATTACATATTTAACAACTAAGGCAGCATCTGTGGTTTTTTCAAAGGGGCACCCTAAAATGGTACCACTGGGACAATGGAATTCAGATGTTGCAAATCAGGACTGACACCCTCCCCACCCCCATGAAACTAGGGACATTTTAAATTCGTGGTTTCTTCACAGGACAAAATCCTTCATGCTTCAGGGGAAGAGCAGGGAAAGAAGAAGCAAAGCACTTGGGAGTGGTTTCGTGGCTGCTGGGTGAAGGCCAAGGAGAACCACAGGAACTCGGTAGAAGCAGCCTTTGTGGAGCTGGCAACAGCCTGCCAGGCAGTCATCTGCTGCCGAGTGACGCCCAAGCAGAAGGCTCTGATTGTCCAGATGGTCAAGAGACACAAGAATGCCATCGCTCTGGCCATTGGAGATGGGGCCAACGATGTCAACATGATAAAAAGTGAGGCTGGATCCCACCTAGGGCGAGTCCCCTTACCTGCTGCCATTCCAAGCCACAGCCAAAGTAAATTTCTAAAACCCCACAGCCTTGTGTTCTTACTGGAGGTGACAAAGGTTAGCTCTAGGAATCACCAGAAACATTATGGTTTTTGCCATAGAGTTTCTTTTTTTTTTCTTTTGAAATAACTCTCCTAAAAAGGAGAGAATTTTATTTTTTATAAGAAAAGGGTAAGGTAGACAGATGGGAAAAGAAAAAAGAGCGGAGTGAGTTTTTTTCTGTTAGTAAAGGTTAATTTTAGATAGTATTTCTTCCAGTTGTTGGCATCCATCACGGTTGAAAGATCTTCTTTTCAGCTTTACAAAGTCCAAATCAATTCTGTTAGTAAAGTTAGTAAAGTCCACTGGGGTTAGATATTAATCGAATCTTTTCAGATGTTACACGAACAAATTCCTTTTTAAGTCTCTCCAATTATCATTAAGTCCTTTGAACTTTAGTGCCTCCCGTTCCGTCACTTCCTTCCCCCGGGCCGCCGTCTTCTTCAAAAATCCAAATTTTGAGTGCTGCTTCCTCCTCTGTGCTGGCATGTCTCTTCAGAAATTTTTTAATCCATCTTCTTTCGCTTCTTTTTTCTTGTTGTTTCTGGCAGTCAATTCTCGCTGGCTCCATTAACACTCAAGTTGAAATTAGATCTCCATTACTTGCTAAGCTCAACACCCCTTTCAACTGGCAGAGTATATCCTTTTTTTAAAGGCGGATTAGACTTTGGAAGCCTTATCCGCCTCTTCTTTTTATTTATTCGCTCCACTGCCAGATAGAGGTGTCAAGACATTCGTCAAAATAAATCTGAGATCTTCTTTCCCTTCTTCATCCATAGCTTGGAACTTTAGCGTCAAATTAATATCTATACATTTTCTGCCATCAACCTTGTTGATTCCAACATTTGTTTTTGTAGTCTGATGAGAACAATTTCCATTTTAAAAACGTTTCATTGATATTCTACATTTACTCCAGCAGGTGGTGCAGTATCTCAGTCTCTTGTTGATTGACAGCTAGTTCTGGGGGGGGGTTGACTGGAACGGAAGTCCCTCCTCTCTTCTCTTCCATTCTAAACAAGAATTTCCCCAGCATCGACATTTTATTTTTTATTTACTTTTTCAAAGTTCGTGCCACATCCCCCAGAAAGCAACTAAAGCCGCAATCTTCTGTAAAACCCCAACGGTACTTTCACCAACATTTTTTTCTTGTTACCCCCCTTCGCGTTTCCTTTAAAAATTCGCTTCTTCGGAGAGGGTGGAAGCTCCTCCCTCCTCCCATACGCTTATCCGCTTGTGGGGGTTTTTAATTTTCGCTTCAAAATAGATCTTCAACTCACGATTAGATGCCATTTCTTCTTTTCATGGTAATTCATCCACTTTTCCTCACTCCTGGAAGTCGGTAGGGCTGCTAAGTCCCATTCGGGACGCACTACGCGGCGGGGCCGATTGGGGCGGGGAGAAAGCCTCAATTTCCCGGCAGTTTGCCGGCAAAGAGGCTACTCCCCTATGCGCCCCCGGTTCGGAGCCTTTGACTAAGGCTCACTAGGGTCTTTCGCAAACGCGAAGACCCCCCATTCCGCGCGTGGGCTGACCGCCTCCGGGAGCGTCCCGAGAAGCGGCCGCCATTCGCAGCACCGAAACCGAAACCCGCCATAGAGTTTCAAATGATTCCTAGAGCTACCTCCTGTCACTTCCGGGGTAGCTCTAGGAGTTGCTTTACCATAGATTTTTCTGGCAATTCCTAGAGCTACTCTTTGCAGCTTCCAGTGTTTTACCAGCAGTGACCGAGCACTACATGAAGTAGTGTGGCCCAGCACAGCCTTTCCCACAACTCTCCTACTAGTTGCCAGGTACCTAATTTGACCACTCTTGCTCTTTGGCTCTGGAGGAAAGGGAAGTTGGCCAGTTTATCATTTTGAAAAATAACTGGTCTGGTGAACTTCGGGCACATGGAGCCTGCTTAGAGATGTATATATCTGCCAATTTTCATGGATTTGTCTCTTCATTCATTTTTGTCCATTTTTATGCCCGGTGTTCCCAACTTATCCCCCCCTTTTCACCATTTGGCCCCTTTTGTTGATTAATTGCCTTTTACACAAAACAGATACGACAATAATATTGAGAAGGGCGTTGATTTTAATGGAGAAAATTTGGAGTGAGGAAGCTGAAAACAGACTGTCTCACAGGTAATGCTCCCTCTAAGCTGTGAAGTCTTGTGAGCAAAAATTCTACTTTGTGAGCAACTGGCATTAAAGTTGTGAGTGAGCGATTTGGCTACTGTATAAGTTAGTTTGCTCTAGAGCCACCCTTCCTGTGCTAAGGCAAAAATGTGTGAGCCAGGGGCTAAAAAACTGTGAGCTAGCTCACACTAACTCAGCTTAGAGGGAACACTGCTCACAGGCTCCGTTTGCCAAATGAACTGACAAAACTGAAATGGGGGAATTTCCAAGTTAAACCACCAGGGACTGACCAAATGGGGGGCATACTTAAACTTAGTGAGGTTTTGGCAGACCAGAGGTCTGATTTGGGAGGCTTTGGATGGTCAGAGAAGCTGTCATATTTTGGGGGGTCTGGGAGGAGCTAAGCCATGTTTAACAAAGGATCAAACAGGACTGGGATATCATCCATCAATACTGCGTATTTTCAATGAGATAATCTATGGGATGAGAATTCAGAAACTCCCTTTCGTGCTACCCTTACTAACAGAATCAGGGCAAGCGTGTATGGATCCAGTTGCTGTGGCAAAAGGGATGTTTCTGTCCCTCCCCTTCAAGATCTGCCCTGGCAGCTCTAGAATGTATGTTCCAGAGTACATCTCCATGCACATTTTTGGCAGAAAAATATTAATTACAGACTGTGGTGCTCTTGCTGTTGGGAGGGACGGGACTGTTTTTACTTTAAATCATACTCTATGTTGTGCTTGCTTTTAGGGAAATGGTTTTATCTTTAATTCACACTTTGTATATATAAACTTGGTAGTTTCTGCTGCCACCAGGAATTTAAAATTCCAAATCTCTCTCCTTTGGTAATGTAACCCAGGGTTTGGGCACTTCAGAGGACTATGTGGCCCTGAGGAAGTACTGTACTGAATTCTGCGATATTTAAACAAAAATGGATTTATTGAAATAAGAACAAAATAGGTTTCTGGAAAAAGGAACTTGTAAAATATGACTAGTAAGCTTGGTGTCACACCAGTCTCTCAGACACCAAAATTCCACTCTGACAGGATTCTCTCTCTCATATATGTAGTCTCTTTGACTTTTCCACACAATATAAAACATTGGTTTAATCACACAGTTTAGACACAGTTTGTTTCTTTTCCTTATAGACTCTTTCACAATACTTTTAGAGTTCCACAGACTATCTTTAAAGCTTTTCACACTTCACTCTCCAAAGACATACACACACTCTGAACTCTGTCATAAAACACACACATATTTGGTTGGTTTTAATGATTTTAAAGATATGATTATATTATGTATATTTTAATTTGTCAGCCAACTTGATGGCCCTTGTAAGGGCAGAAAGATGGGATATATATACCCTGTATATACCCCAAAAAGCACTACAGTCTGGGGCACAACATCGCTTAGTGGTCCCAGGCCCCAGGGAGGCCCAGCTTGCTGCAACCAGGGCCAGGGCCTACGCAGTGGCGGCTCCTACCTGGTGGAATGAGCTTCCTCAGGGCCTGTAAGATGGAGTCTTCCGCTAGGCTTTTGATTAGGAGCCGCCACTGCCCCCACCACCAATGGAGTGGCCTTATGATGATCATATTCCAGTGGCACAGTGGATCAGTACTGTGGTACGGGGATGGAGGCAACATCTATTGGACACCATCTTGTTTAACTTAAGAGTAACAACATCGAGTACTTATGTGATTTTTGGTATTTATTTTGTTTTATATGGTTTTATCTGTTTTATGCATTGGCACTTGGTGCCCCTGTCTGTTAGCCGCCCTGAGCCCATTCGTGGGGAGGGCGGGGTAGAAATCTAAATAAATAAATAAATATAATTTTTGTAAAATAAATAAAATAATATGTATATCTCACCCTTCTGCTCAAGCCAGCCAATGGCTGCCTAACGACTAAAACCAGAACATTATAAAACCATCATAAAACCGGAAGTAAAATACACACCCATATAAACACAAGATGGGTAGTCATGTTAGTCTGTCTGTGGCGGTAGAAAAGAGCCAGAGTCCAGGAGCACCTGAAAGACTAACAAAGTTTGTGGCAGGGGTGGAGCTTTTCTGAGCCCCTGCTCACGTCTTCAGATATCTGTAAAGTGAGCAGTGACTCACGACAGCTCATCCCCTGCCACAAATTACGTTAATCTTTACGGTGCTACTGGACCCTTGCTCTTTTCTACCAATATAAACACAGACAGAGCAATTAAAACATAGGGCAGGAAGGGATGGTCAGAATGCTGGATGAAAAACAAAAAACTCTTCACTTGCTAGAAGAAGACAGTGAGAGAAGGGGACAGACGAACATCTCCAGCGAGGGAGTTCTACAGTTTGGGTAACTATTAGTTTTATTAGTGGGGATGGGCTGGTACATTCCCTACATGCCTGCCCGCCATCCAATGAGCGATGAGTGGTAGAATTTCATCGGCTTCTCACTAACAAAAAATGGTCTGTGGACGCTCTTGGGTCGTGAATTCGAGCCCCACCAATTGATCCTCTTTCTTTCTCTCCAGCCGCCGACATTGGGGTGGGGATCAGCGGGCAAGAAGGCATGCAGGCAGTCCAATGCAGCGACTACGCCCTGGCGCAGTTCCACTACCTGCAACGGCTCCTCTTTGTCCACGGCCGATGGTCTTACCTGCGCATTTGCAAGTTCCTCCGGTATTTCTTCTACAAGACGTTTGCCGGCATGATGGCGCAGATCTGGTTTGCTTTCTATACCGGCTTCACTGCCCAGGTGACTCTCCCCCCCCTCCAAAAAAAAAATGTTTACAATTTAGGTCTTTTGATTCTGCTGTTCAGCTCTGAGCAGGTACAGTTTAGTGCAGGGGTATCAAACATAAAGCCCAGGGGCCAGAACTGGCTCTTATGTGGCCCGCGGGCTTAAGAGCCCAGGGGCTCTTATGTGGCCCACAAGCCACTAGTGCAAGGGAGGGAACAGGAGGCTGCTCAGGGGGGAGTGGGCGGAGCCACTTTGATTGTGGCTTCAGCATGACAGAACAACCGCATCTGCTGCAGTCAAGCAGCGTGGGAGCATCTGCCCAGTGCTACACCACCGGCTCTCTGGTCCACCCATATGTGTTTTCCTTTGCACCCCCCTCTCAGCCCACGGGGCCTTGCAGTGAGGACACACCAACTCGGAGTTTATCAGCTGCTGTCTTTTATACAGTTTCTATCTCCAATACCTGGCATTATGTTTATGGCACACATCAATGCAGGGCTCTTTTTGTAGCAGGAACTCCTTGCATATTAGGCGACACACCCCTAATGTAGCCAATCTTCCAAGAGCTTCCAGTAGCCCCCGTAAGAAGAGCCCTGCATAAACGTAATGCCAGGTACCGGAGATCTAAAGTGATCCGGCCCTCGTAACAAGTGAGTTCGACACCTCTGACTGTTTAGCATATAAGCATGTAAGTGTTTAGCAAGGATGCCCTGGATTCAAATATCTCCTTAGTCACAAAAAACATCTTGAGGACAGTTTTCACGACCTGTCCTCTGTAACACAGGGAAACCGATACTGGGCTCCTTTTCTGGGCTGCTGTAAGGATTACTGAGAATGTAGCTTCGACTCAAATGGCGGTCTTCATGTTCAAGAAGCAGCTTTCGTCTGGACGGCAGATGCCAGAAGGAAATAAGGGACCAAACCCAGGATCTGGACTTGATAGCAAGATGCCTGGCTGCTTCCGCTTTTCCTTTAGGTGTTAATTGTTCCCTGGGAGGCAGGAACTCTCAGCTGCAGCTGCCTCCAGACATGAATGAAAGGCACCTGGCTGCTTTCTGCCCACCCTCCGATGGCCCCACTAGTGGTCGTTGGAAGCTGGAGGGGGGCACGTCTTGGGGCTTAAGCTGGGCTGCTGCTTCCCCCCCCACTATAATGGGCTCCCAACTGCCCCTGGATCCCCCAGGACAAGGGCCTTTTCTGCGGTCGCCCCCTGTGCCTGGAACCAGCTTCCTGGGGAAGTTCGTGCCCTGCGGGATTTTCCAGCATTTCATAGGGCATGTAAGGCTACTTTGTTTCAGGTGGCCTTTGGTTAGTATTTTCGTTCGGTTAGTTGTTAAGCTGATGTGTCAGTTATAATTATTTTTTTTTATTACATAAATCAAGTGTCAGTTAGTTTGTATTGTTCTCTCAGCCGGAAGCCGGGCGTACATTTCCTAATACGTCACATGAACGAATTAAGTGATGGCCCGTTCAGTGAGGGACACTTCCGTGGGGCCGCTGCCCTCAATTGCCTCCCTCTGTTCTCTCTTGCCTTGCAGCCTCTGTTGGAAGGTTGGTTCCTGGCTCTTTATAACGTCTTCTACACTTCTTACCCAGTGCTCTGCATGGGGATGTTTGAACAGGTAAGGCAGCTGGAAATAAGGACACCTGCGTGTTGATGACACCCCTGGTCTCCCCCCCACCCAACAACTGGTCCATGTTTCTGGAGACTGTGTTTGGCCTGCAGCAGGCGGCATTAGTTTTCTGCAGCAAGACTGAAGAGGCAATGCAGGGTTAAGAGGGAGGGCGTTGAATGGGGTGGGGGAGGTGTCCAAATCTGCTCTCAGCTGCAAAACTCCTTGGGAGAACTTGGGCAGTAGTGGTATATGATAGAGGTTGATCAGATAGGGCTACAAGGTCTCCCACTTTGACGGGAGACCTCCCACTGGCTTGGTGTCAGAGTCCTTAACTTAGTCAGCAAAATACCAGGCCTTGTTCATTGAAGCAAGAATAGTATTTATTTTAAGCTGCAATAGTAGGTTACTGGAACAGAAGCATTGTTAAGAATACCTTGGTTACATGAAGCAAGCAGTTATACCATAAGGGGGGAGAATGGGGACCCCCTCCTCCACCAATAGAAGCATAGCGCGCGCGCGGGAACTGGAGACAGTGATAATTAATGTAGTTCCCGCCGCCCCCATTTTCCCAGCCTAGCTGTTGCTTTGAAAGCGATAGTAAGCTAACAGCCTGTCTCCTCCAAGGTCAGTGTGTTAGGTCTGGGTAAGATACGGCCTGCACGGCCAGGCAGTCTAGGCAGCTCCCCACATTCCATTCAAACACTCCAGGTGCATAAATCAACACCCCACTGTCCCATCCACCCTCCCTTCACGAAACAAAAGCCCATCCGCCCTCCCTTCTCTATACATCATGACAGGGCTACCTGACACTTGGTCTTTGCCCACCATCACTTTTACCATGGCGTTTCCATGATGGTTGCCAATCTCCAGGTAGTGGCTGGAGACCTCCTGGGGTGACAGCTGATCTCCGGGCGACAGGGGAAATGGTTCACCTGGAGAAAATGGCTGCTTTGGAAGGTGGAATCCATGGCTATATACCCTGTGGAGGTCCTTCCCCTCCCCAAACTCTGTCCTCCTTAAGCTCCACCCCTCAAATCTCCAGGTTTTCCCCAACCTGGAGCTGGCAACCCTAATTTTCTGAGATTTCTAGAGCTAACCTACATCACATCTGGATTTACCCCGCCCTCTCGGCCCTCCCCGCCCTCCCGGCCTAAGCTGGCTCAGGGTGGCTTACAACAGAGTAAAATCAGGCAATACAATGCATAAAAATAACATAAATAAATACAATGTTAAAAACTCAGACATAATAAAACATAATAAAGTGCTAGCGGTGTCCTCAATTTACAGTCGGCTCTTCGGTCTTCTTTGACTGTCTTAGGTGATTGGCATGGGCAGTGTTTAAGGGACCGGTGGGCAGCGTTCCCTCTAAGCTGAGTTAGTGTGAGCTAGCTCATAGTTTTCTAGCCGCCAGCTCACAGAATTTTGTCTTCGCTCAGGAAGGAAGGCTCCAGAGCAAACTAATTTATGCAGTAGCCAAATTGCTCGCTCACAACTTTTATGCCAGTAGCTCACAATGTAGAATTTTTGCTCACAAGACTCCACAGCTTAAAGGGAGCATTGCCGGTGGGTCAGGGTTCAGCCAGCATAGCTATTAATTGCTGGCGGTGGAGTATTAGGTGGTGGCAGCTCCAAAAGCCGCGTGAAAGAGCTCCATTTTATCAGGCCCTGCAGAACTGTGAGAGGTCCCGCAGGGCCCTGGTCTCATCTGGGAGCTTGTTCCACCAGAGAGGAGCCACCACCGAAAACGCCCTGGCCCTAGTTGCAGCCAATCTGGCCTCTTTGAAGCTTGGGAGAGCCAGCTGGTTCTGGGTCCCAGATCTCAGCATCTCTGGGGCATATATGGGGAAAGGCGGTCCCTCAGGTATGCTACCAACATTACACTCCCTCTTTCCCCACCCCCAACCCTCCCGCCGGTTGTCAGGCTCAGACTCATAACCTTATCAATCAAACCAGAGGGAGTGTGGGGGAAAGGGGATGGAGAGAATTTTCTTTCCTTCTCTTGTACTGCCAGAGTTCGGTGTCACCCCATGACATCGATGCAGGACAGATCAAAGCAAGTTCTTCGCCCACTGAACTCCCGTTTCCTGATTTCTGGGAGCTGGTGGATCAAGGCCTTTTTAATCAGCAGTGGGCCCTCTGCCAGCCCTTTGGCATCGAGTGCACTGGAGGTAGGAGAGACCCCAAACCTGAGAATGGAAACTTCAGCATGTACACCCAGAGGGCAAAACAGAGACAAAGATTTTCCAGGGACAACCGGGATTATGGCTTTGCCTTACTCACCTTGGCCTGCAGGGGGCAGCAACCACTGAGGGGCCCACTCCTCCAGGCAGGGCTTGGTCCCTCCCTCCTGCCTGATGCCTGAGCCTCTTCTCTCCTTTTCTCTCCCACCGCCCTTAGGATGTGAGTGCCAAGAAAAGCTTGAAGTGCCCTGAGCTCTACAAGGCCGGTCAGAAAGACCTGCTCTTCAACTTCCGGACCTTCTGCCTTTCCTTCATCCAGGGCTCTTTCGTCTCCCTGGCCACCTTCTACATTGCACTCTGGGCCTGTGAAGACAAAGCCGGCGTCAGGATCATTGGGGATTACCAGTCCTTTGCCATGATAACAGCAACCTCGGCAATATTGACCGTCACGGTGGAGGTAGATCTGGGGGAGGGGGGCCAGAGTGCCATCAGCACTGGTGTGCGAAGTGCCCACTTGCAGTGGGTGAACTCCTGCCCCCCACCCTCAATTGCCCCTGCTCAATCGATTAAGAGGCAGGAAATGACGTTGCAGGACCTGTGATGTCACGGTGTCCGTGAAGCTCTAGAAATTTCCCCGAAACTCTGTGGTCTTTACCATGGAGACTGGGGAAATAAGAGTGTCATGCATGCTGTGGCATTTCTCCTGGCCCACCACCTGGAAGTGTTATCACAGCATCCATCATGCTCCTTCTATCCTGGCACTGCCCCAGAAAGCTCCTGGGATTCACAGGAGTGGGGCCGGCGCCCCTACTTGAACCTTATGGATTATTTCAAATTGTATTCAGATCTGAACCCTTCCATGAAACTTTGAAGTCTTCTACAAAATTTTATCTCCAATTTTTAAAAACTTTGTTTTCCTGTGTAGGGGATGTGGGCTACTTGGGTAATATAGTGTGGCGCAGTGGTTAGAGTGTTAGATGAGGAGACTCAGGTTCGGATTCCTACTCGGCCGTGGAAGGTCATTGGGGTGACTTTGGGTCAGTCACTCTCTTTCAGCAGCCCAACCTAACAGGTCATTGTGAGGATAAAATGGAGGGGAGGGAAATGAAGAAGCCTCATTGGGGTCCATTAGGGAGAAAGGCAGGGTATAAATGAAGGAAATTTGGAAAAAATAAATAAATTGAGTATCTCCCATGAAAGAGAGAGGCTGTAGCTCAGTGGGGCAACCCCCAGATTTGCATGCAAAAGTCCCCCAATTTAATCCATGGAGTCTCTAGCTAGGAGCTCTCTGGTAGGCTGTGGCTCAGAGGTAGAGCATCTGCTTGGTGTGCAGGCGTTCCCAGGTTCAATCACTGGCATCCCCAGTTAAAAGGACCAAGCAGCAGATGATGTGACAGACCCAGGAGAGCCACTGCCAGTCTGAGTACATAGTACAGACCTTTATGGACTGATGGTCCAGGAAGGCAGCTTCATGCATTCATGCAGGGTTCATTTCGTAGGAAAAGGAGCTGCAGGAGCTCATTAGCATACCTAATAGGCTATTAGCATAATAGCTCATTAGCATGTGCCATGACCCCTGACATCATCGGAAGTGATGTCAGAACGGGAAGCAAAAAGGGGGGGGCATCTTCAAAAGTCTCTCCTTCCCTTACCCAGCCAGCCTTCCAAGGTGGGCTGGGCGGGGGAAGCGAAGAGAGAAGGGGTTTAAAGTTTAAACCCCTTCTCTCTGGAGTTGCGCTGAAGTGGTGGCATGACTCTAGAGCGAAGGAGCTTGGGGGCGGGGAGCTGGGGGCAGTGCTTGCCACCACCGCCATTTATGCCCATTCCTGGGCTGCCAGAGCAGTGCTCCGGTGCACTCCGGCCCCAAATGACCCCTGCATTCATGTGTTCAAGAAAGACCCTGGAGAACCACAGTCAGTTGGAATAGGGAATACTGAGCTAGATGGACCTGTTGTGTAATCCACTAGAGACTGTGCCAATCTGATGCCCTGTTTAGGAGAGGGAGCATGGCTCAGTAGTGGCACACCAGTAGGGTTGCCAGATCCTCCCCTGTGGAGGCAGGGATCTCCACTGCCAGGTCCTACACGGGAAGGGTTAAAGCAGCAGCGGAGCCTTTGCTAGAGAGGCCGAGCAAGGCATGGGGGGGGGGGAGGTCGGAAGAGAGGGGGGCTCTTTGGCTCGTCGTTTGCGCGCACATGCGTGTTCGTGGAGGGGGTTGGCTTCTGCACTAGGGGAGGGAGAGACCTGGGAGGGTTCCGGAGAAGCAGCAGCAGCAGCAGCAGCAGGCGGGAAAAGCGATGCATCCCCGGGGAAGGTCTCCTTAGAAGTAAGTCGTGCACGGCAGAGGGGGGGTGGGTTGTGCATTGAGAGTAAGCTTGCAGTTCTTGGAAGGGAGGAAGGCGGGGATAGTGCCGGGCCGTGGCTGTCCTGGGTTTCCCACCTCCCGGAGGGCAAATTCCTGGACCATTTGGGGAGTGGGGGTGGACCTCAGATAGGAACCAGGCCGTGGAAGAGCCTGCCCTTCCCTGCCCCAGTGCAAGCCCTTTTCTCTTTTAAAAGGGAATTAGATGAACATCTGGAGCAGAGGTCTGTCAGTGGGTGTTAGCCACCAGGTTTGATTGGGAGCTCTTGGTCTGGGGCAGGTGATGCACTCTATTCTTGGTGCTGGAGGGGGGCAGCAGTGGGAGGGCTGCTGGTGACCTGGCCCTACTGCTGGACCTCCTGATGGCACCTGGTATTTTTGGCCACTGTGTGGCAGAGTGTTGGACTGGAGGGGCTATTGGCCTGATCCAACATTGGCTTCTCTTGGGTTCTTATATGAACTCTTGGTCTGGGGGAAGGGATGCTCTGTATTCTTGGTGCTGGGGGGCAACAGTGGGAGGGCTTCTAGTGTCCTGGCCCCACTGCTGGACGTCCTGAGGGCACCTGGTATTTTTGGCCACTGTGTGGCAGCGTGTTGGACTGGAGGGGCCATTGGCCTGATCCAACATTGGCTTCTCTTATATTCTTATATGAACTCTTGGTCTGGGGCAAGTGATGCACTGTATTCTTGGTGCTGGGCAGGGCAGCAGTGGGAGGGCTTCTAGTGACCTGGCCCCACTGCTGGACCTCCTGAGGGCACCTGGTATTTTTGGCCACTGTGTGACACAGAGTGTTGGACTGGATGGGCCACTGGCCTGATCCAACATTGCCTTCTCTTATGTTCTTACAGCCCTGCAGGTGTGTAACACTTCTGATGCAGGCATACAGAATGAGGCTGGCAGAAGAGCACCTGTGCTGTAGGGCTGCCAGCCTCCAGATAGGTCCTGGAGATGTCCCAGAATTGCAACTGATCTCCAGACCACAGAGATCAGTCCCCTGGAGAAAATGGCTGCTTTGTAGGGTGGGCTTTATGGGAGTATACTCTGAGGTCTCCCCCTTCCCCAAACCCTGCTTTTCCCAGGCTCCACTCCCTACATATCCAGGAACAGGCCCATAGCCAGGATTTTGTGGATTGTGGGGCAATTTTTTTTCTAGTGGGGCTGAAGTTCTCAGTGCAGAAAGAAAACCCAGAAATCTGAGGATTATGACTCAGCTAGTGTGGAATCAAGCCTTTTAAAATCAAAGCATAGAGGCTCCTGCAGATCTTAGCCCCAGAGTGTGACAACAGCAGGCTGAGAAGGGGGAGGGGGGGAATAAATTTTCTGGTAAATTGTAGGTGTGTCACTGGAAATACTTCTGTGGGTCTGGCCAGTACACTCACTCCAAATTTGTATAAAAACACATAAAACTCTATTTACAAAAACAAAGGACAAACAATACATAGATAAGGGAAAGACTGTATACAGTTGAGCAAGGAATAAAAACCAAAATAAAAAATCCAGAAGGCTATTCTGCTCACTACTTTTTTCTATCAGGCGCGTAGCTCTGGCATCTCAACTGGCATTCCTGATGAACAGAGTCTCTGAAAGCATAGCAGCAGGGTAGACGTTGAAGAGAGCTTCGAGGCAGTTTCTTCTCTCTTTGAGTCCTCTCAAGCTGTCTATTCTACATAGGTGTTCTTAACCATTTAGCCGATAGAAAACTGTTACCAGGATAGATCTCTAAATTGCAAGCTGTCAACCACTTTAGATGACAGTTCTCAGCTGCTGCAAGTTAATCACTTCTGCCAGCCTAAGCAACAATTCTGATTACAAGCCGGCAG
The DNA here is from genome assembly GCA_029375565.1 of Gekko gecko. Classification (NCBI taxonomy): domain Eukaryota; kingdom Metazoa; phylum Chordata; class Lepidosauria; order Squamata; family Gekkonidae; genus Gekko; species Gekko gecko. Next base: position 2,187,725 of record JAPDNY010000006.1, read on the forward strand.
GTGGGGGGTGATGATTTGTATAGTCAAGAAAGCTAACACTTAGGCAGAAAAACTCTCTTAAAGGAGACCAGTTTCTTGACACAGAGTTAGAAGGGATCCTAGAGGTCACCTACTCCAACCCCCTTGCTCAGTGCAGGAATCAGTCAATTATAGCACCCCACTCTACTTAAAGGAGTGCACACCTTTTTAAATGATTGAGGAGAAAAGCATTTGCAGGAGAAATTCTTGTGGTGCTTTGCCTGTAAGAAAAGCTCCTCCGTAGCTACTGGCCTTTCCAGGAATTTCCCAACACAGAGTTTGCAACCCTAGGGAACAGATGAATTGTTGATCTAAACCAGCACCCTCATTCACACAGTGGCTATCCATAGGCCTACAAGCAGGACACAGAGGCCAAAAGATTTCATCTGTCGCTGATTTTCAGCGGGTTACTGCCTCTAAACATAGAGATTCCATTCCGTCACTGTGGCTGATAGCCATTGATGGACCTGAGTTCCTTGGAAGATGTGTCCACTCCCCCCTTGAGAGCCAACTTCTGTTCTCGCCTGGCCAACAGAGCACGAAAGGCTTATGCTGTACCTGACTAAAGGCCACCCAAAGGAAACCATGCAGGTATCATGGGCAGGGGGTGTGCCAAGTGATTCTTCAATGCTCTTTTTCTCTTCTTCCCATCTCCCTGGGTAGATCATCCTGGATGTCAAATTCTGGACCGTCTTCTCCATCCTGGCCGTCTTCCTCAGCTTAATTCTCTACTGCCTTTTCTCCTATGTCACTCAGAGTTTCCAGGCTTACGAGACGGCCCCCACCGTGTTCCAGTTCCCTGGTAAGAGGCCTCCTGCTCAGTTGGAAGTTCTTCTTGCCTTCTCCCTTTGCATGCAGGAGGAAAGGGCGCAGTTTGAGTCTGGCTTTCCGTCCACTGTGAGGCTGCCGAGCCCCGTGGGAAAGAGTCACTTCCCCAAACATGATAGGAAACTGCCTGCGTGCCCAGCCCTTCTGGGTTAAGGAGGCGGGGTCCAGTGAGACTGCCTTTTCCTAATTACCTCCCACCAAATCCCAGAGTCAGCTGTAGCTGCGATCTAGCATACACAGCAGTTGCACAAGTCCTTACTGAGATGAATGAGATTTTGTGATGCATAGGAAAGGCACTGCAGGTCTTGTAGCTCCATGGGAAGCAGGGCCCGGCACCATCATAGCCGTACACAAGCTGAGGAGTCTGGGTCTGATGTGAGCCACAGAACTTCTTACCTTTATGGTCAGGGTCCTACATACCTGAGGGACCGCCTTTACCCATGTGTTCCCCAGAGAGCACTGCGATCAGGGTCACAACATCGATTGGCCCTCCCCGGTCCTAAGGGTGCCAGGCTGGCTATAACCAGGGCCAGGGCTTTCTCAGTGGTGGCTCCTTCCTGGTGGAATGAGCTCCCAGAGGAGATCAGGGCCTTGCAGGACCTTATGCAGTTCCACAGGGCCTGCAAGATGGAGCTCTTCTGCCAGGCCTTCAACTAAGGAGCCGCCCCTATAGAGACCCATGTCCCCGGAAGCCATAAGAACAGCCTGTGCCGGCGGCACAAGATTAGATCTATGGTCTGAGCACTACGACGAAAGAAGCCGCCATAATTTAATGATTTGTTAATGTTATGAAATGCTAGCACTTTAAAATGTTTTAAATGTTGAAATGTTTTATCTGTTTTTAGGATGATTTAAATTTGTGTGTGTGTTTTATTTTGTTGTGAGCCGGCCTTGCCTGGGAGGGCAGGGTATAAGTCTCTAAATAAATAAATAAATAAATAAATAAATAAATAAATAAGTAACTGGTCTCCAAGTGGCCATTCCAGGAACTGCAGCCTAGGCCAGGCCAGCAGGAGCATGTGACTCAGGAAGCCAATTAGAGCAGGGCTGAGGCTATCAAAACTCTCTTCCAAAACCCAAGTGGCTTGTCTACAGCGGAAGGATCCAGCCTTGCAAAACCTACCTCTCTGGGACAGCTGCAGCTTGGGATTACAGCTCCTCATTTTGCTACAACTTTTTCTCTTCCCTACGGGCCCTGATGATGCCACTCTCTGCCTTGTGCGGGTGATTTGGCCTGGTCTGGTCCCAGCTGACCCTGGCAGAATAATTGGCAGCAGCGCCACTCCATATGGACATCTTCCTTGTCCTAAGAGCTTGACAGATTTGGGAAGGAGAGGTCTATTAGCTATTAGCCATGATAGTTAGATGGAACCTCCATCTGCTGAAGCGATGTATCTCTGTCCTAGAAACCTAGGACAGATAGGACAGCTCCCACTAGCAGCTGTAGGCCCTGGTCACACTGGGGGGAAAGGCACAGTGGAAGTGTGGCTTTTTAGAGCTGCATCAAAAAAGAAGCGCGGTGGCAGGATCAGACAGATCCCCTGAGCCACCACGCAGTTGCTCCCCGGCATGATCAGATGCCGGGGGGGGGGAAGCCACGGACAGGAGAATGAAGTTAGTCTGCCTGCGCATGCGCAGTTCAACAGGGCCTCGGAAGCTGCGTGGAGACAGGCGTGGCGGCGATCAGATGCCTGCCCATGCTGCACGTCAACCGGTTGGTGGCACTGCTTTGGTGCTACCTTTTTGATGCACAGTTTCACCCAGAAGGGACGGACCGAGGACGGATGCGCTCCACTTGCCAGATGTTGTGGTATGATCGTGCCCGCTTGATGCGCCCCCGATCCGTCTCTCTCGCGTGGCAAATCCTCCCATGTGACCAGGGCTGTAATTACCCTCTGCTGCTGAGAGTGGTGGGAGGAGAAATGTTTTTAAGGTCAATTCTGAATTTGTCATTCCCACCAGTGTCCCAGCCTTCTGACTCTGTCTTAAAAAAAAACTGTCTACATTTGCTTTCGTTTTCGTACTTCAACTGTGCTAGCATACTTTCGCATGTGTGCATATGTTTATCGCCCTCTTGTGGCGGATCCATTGTCATTGCGCCTCTGCACCACTTCAAATGAATCTTCTCCAAACAACTTTCAAACAAGCATAGAGAAAGACGGTGTCACAGCAGCACGAAACTGATTTAAAAATGCAAATGCAGAGTCGACCTAAGGAGATGGCATCTGCAATGCTCTAGGGTAGCTCTAGGAATTTCCAGGGACTCTGTGGTTTTACCATAGAGTTCCTGGCAATCCCTAAAGTTGCCCAACATCGGTTCCAGTTTCCCCCCAGAAGCATGGTAGCGGTACAGATGATTTCATACCCCCAACCTTCCTGCCAGTTGCCAGGCACTACCTGGTAGCTCTAGGGACAAATGGCATGCAGTATCCTATGCCTAATTTGTATGGTGCTCTTCTTATGTGGATCTAAAAGTCCACAAAGTGGAGGCATTTCAGTGAACCCACTCCTTGCGGAAAAATGTAAAAAGTGTACCTTTATATGAGACAACCTCCCTCCCCTTAAAGAACTGGATTCAAAATGAGGAAAATTTCAGGACTGGCAGGGGGTAAGCACATAGTGGAAGGAGGGGAGGAGAGAGAGAAGGAAAGTGCACGGGTCGGAATGGTTGGTGGGGAGGAAGCTGGTTGACAAGGAAGGTATGTTGGGGGGGGGGAATGTGTGACCAGGAGAGTTGACTGGGGGGGGCATATCAAGAAGGGAGGTGGTGGGGCCAACGAGGTGGGAAGGGATTTCCATCCCACCCGAGTCCTTCAGTGTTCCCCCATTTGCAGCCGCTTATTAAGGGATCTAAGCTACCTCCAACTTCCGCTTTTATGCAGATGCCTCTAAGAATGCACTGACGGACCCAACGGCTCTGCTCGTTGTCTTGCTCTCCGTCACCGTCAGCATCATCCCCTCCCTCACCATCCGCTTTCTGCGCAGCATCACAGTCCTGAGAACCATGTCGGAGGTAAGCGCTGTTCTAGTGATGGCCATCAAGCAGCTACTGAGGGGCTGTGTACTGAAGGGCCCTTGAGGGGGAGGAGCCTTTGGTGGAACCTGTTGGGAAAGTAATCTAGAGGACAGGAGAAGCCTTGGTGATTTTGTTGGCACCTCAGCAGTGCACGGAAAGGGCTGGTTAGAACGTTCCCTGCTTTGTGAGGAGTGGGTGTCAGGGGGTGAAAGAAAAATTCACTAGTATAGTAAGCCAGAAATCTGTATCCTATTTAGCAGAGTGCTTCTCTTTGTTCTATGTGTGCTAGCAAATTTACAGAGTTACACAGAGCCACTTGTCAGTTTCAAACTAATAAGGGGTTCTTTATTTAGGGGGCTCCATTCTAGATGGTACAGGTGAGAGATAGGGTTAGAATCTAAGGCTCTGGTCACACTGCAACTGACATGCGCTTTGTTCCCGGTTTATTTAAATCGGGAACATTTTTATTCGCATTGGGCTGTCTACATGCAGCCAGCCCCTCTTTCCCAGCACCTGCTAGCCTACTGCTGCACCGCCCTTCCAGGCAATCCTGCTGGCCACAGGGAGGCTTGGGTGGCTGCTGCTCCTGCCGACACTTTGGGGGGGGGGTGCTGCCGCCGCCGCCATTGACCCACGAAAATAGGCTCCGCCGTCTCCGCCATCCTCCTTGCCGGCCCCATCCAGGCTGCCGTAGCCCCCACCTCTCGTTCCCGCCTCCAGGGCCCTCGTTGTGCGTTTTTTTTTAAAAAAAGCTTCTGGTTTGAGCGCTTGACTAAACATGCGCTTAATAAATCTATTATTAAACTTTAAATGGATTTATTAAGCACAGGTTTGCTCAAGCGCTCAAACCGGAAGCTTTTTTAAAAAAACAAAAACAAAACCCAAGAATGTTCAGACGGCCCTAATTGCAATCCTTGAGAGAGAGGGGCTGTCCATATAGGCGAAATCGCGCAATCAAAGCGGAAGTGCCAGGAAAACACTAGTTTCTCCAGGGGTCAGGAAAATCCGGAAGCATTGCGCGAGTAAGCCCGCTTCGCGGCGGGAGGCGGATTGGCGTGTGTGAACGTGAAACTGACATGCGCAAGTAAACAGCAGCGAATCCCGATCAAAACGGCAGTGTGACCGCACTCTAACCTAACTAGCTAGGATGGATGCAAATGCAAAGATGCATGTCCTGCATCCATGGTGCCAAGAAAGGTGCAGGGCCTCACCTACAATGCGATCCCATTTTCAGTCTTGGAGACTGGCAGCTCAAAGGATCTTAGGAAAGGCCTTTCTCTGCCTAAAACCCTGGAAAACCGTGGCCAGTCACAACAGACAGCAGTGGGCTAGATATGGCATCGTTCTGCCATGGTATGAGGCAGCTTCACATGTTCAAAGCTATCGATAATTGATATGGCGGGAGAAATGGATAGCTATTGTTTTTCCCAGTTACGAAAGTGAGGGGTCTCTGGGTGCTTCCTGCCCTCCCTTTGATGGCACCATAGGTGGCTGTGGGGATCTGGAAGTGGGGGGGGCAGCTCAGTGGGAACAGCATCCAGGCCCAGAGAGCTTTCTGCCGGCTCCCTCCCTCCCTCCCTTGGATACCCCACAGATGACAAATGGAAGCAAGAGAGTAGAGTGATCTCAACTGGAACTCCACTCAGCCATGACAGAGAGATGCCAGTCCAGCGCCTCCCTTCCCTATTATGGATTCTTGTGGGGAAATAAATTTTTCTTTGGAGGTTTGAGCTGAACAAAACCTTCTCTTTGAGGTTGTAAAAAAGTTTCTCTCTCTTTTTGGTGTAGGTGAGCCAGTTTGGTGTAGTGGTTAAGTGCTCAGACTCTCATGTGGGAGAACTGGATTTGATTCCCAGCTCCTCCACTTGCAGCTGCTGGATGACCTTGGGCAAGCCATAGTTCTGACAAGAGCTGTTCTTGAAAAAGAGCAGTTTCTGTCAGAGCTCTCTCAGCCTCACCTCCCTCACAGGGTGTCTGTTGTGGGGAGGGGAAGGGAGAGGAGTTTGTAAGCCACTCTGAGTCTCTTCTTCTTCACAGAGAACCAGAAGGGGGTGGGGTCAGTTGCTCTCCAGCCCCACCCACCACAGCTTTACACAGGTGAACAGTAGGCCTGGCTCGACACAATGAGATAGTCAAGTCACACATACACACACACTCCAGGTAGACAGGTGACATCTAGCAGGAAACAGAGTTTGAGAGTTTGAAAACCCCAGGGAAGTCTTTTCCTGGAGACTTCAGGAAAAGTTCCTTTGACTGGGTCAGTGGGAGGAGAACAGGGCTGCCAGACCCCCCTGGGGAAGACGGGGGGTCCCCCTCCACCCCACCATCGACCAGCTGGCTGGCAGAGGGAACTTACCTGGAAAAAGAGTGATGCCCAGTCGATGTTGCAGTGAAGTGTCTAGGTCACTTCCAACATGACCTGGAAGTGACATCATCACCCAGGCGATGTCGGGGGCGATGCTCTGGTATTTGGGCAGAAACTCTATGGAAGCCAATAGAAGCCACATTTACCACAGAGTTTTTGCCCAGACACCAGAGTGTTGCCCTGTATCGCTGCGTGGTGACATCACTTCTGGGTCACACTGGAAGTGACATAGACACATTGCCGCCATGTCAGCTGGGCCTCCCTCCTGCTCCCGGTAAGTCCCCCCCATCCCCCACCAGCTGCCAGGAGGGGCCTATTAAGCCCAGCGGAGAAAGAGAGACGACCAAACTCCTGGATGTGAGGAGGAGACAGAGACGACTGAGAGGTGACATGGACTTCAAGGATTTGAAGGGCTGCCGTATAGAGTTGTTTTCTGTTGTTTCTGTTTTCTGTTGCCCCAGGGCCAGAACCAATGGGTTGAAAATAAATCAGAAGAGTTTTCGGCTAAACATTAGAAAGAACTTCCTGACAGTTAGAACGGTTCCTCAGTGGAACAGGCTTCCGTGGGAGGTGGTGGGCTCTCCGTCCTTGGAGGTTTTCAAACAGAGGCTCGATGGCCACCTGACAGCAATGCAGATTGTGTGAACTTAGGCAGATCATTGAGGGGGAGGAAGGGTTGCATCAGGGCTTGGTTCTTGTGGCCCTTTCTTACACGCCCAGGGAAATGCCAATTATTACTTTGGGGTCAGGTAGGAATTTTTCTCCAGGCCAGTTTGGCTGGGGATCCAGGAGGGTTTTTTTGCCATCTGGGCATGGTCACTGGGGGTGTGGGGGAAGTATTTGTGAATTTCCTGCATTGTGCAGGGGGTTGGACTAGATGACCCTGGAGGTCCCTTACGAATCTATGATTCTTTGATTCCATCAAGGCAGACACAGCTCTTAGTTGAGGTCTGCTGGAGGCAGCTGTTGCCATGTTCAGGATTCTTGGCCTGGGCAGAGGCCTCAAAGTAATGGGAACCCATTATGAAAATCATCACTTTTTAATCTAAAGAGCCTGCCTTATTTTAACATCCTCATCTTTAATCTAAAGAGCCTGCCTTATTTTAACATCCTTATTTTAACATCCTTATCCTTAATCTAAAGAGCCTGCCTTATTTTAACATCCGCTGGGGAATGTACAGAGAGAGGGACCGAGGAACAGCATTTTACCTTTTCCTTTTTGGATCCCTCGCTCAATCTGGTGCTGTGCTGAGGGTACATGTGTGTGAACGTTCTCTTTGCAATAAATGGTTTATAACTTTTAATGCTGCTAGCAGCCCTCCAGGTCTTGGGAGAACCAGGTGGGTGGCACATGCCAGGCAGAGACCTCACATAGCAGCTGGTGCCCAGATGTCTGAGAGGCCACGGCAGAATAGGGCCCACAAGTCAGAGCAGAGCCATTCCACCACGGTTCCAAAGAGACCCACTTATATGCCTGCTCTTTCTCGCTGATTTTTGGCAGATCGCTCAAGCCAGGGACCTGGAGAAGAAGCCAAGCACGGTGGAGCTGACTTCTCACGTCCGGAGAGATTCCCACTGGAGGCGCTCGAGTTATGCCTTCTCGCACAAGGAAGGTTATGCTGACCTCATCTCCAGGGGTGCCAGCTTGCGCAGCAAGGGCCTCCATGTCCGCGGTCAAATCAATGGCTTCCAGCACACACTGCTGCCCGGCAAAGAAAGCACTGAAGACATTGCCTGCAGTCATGATGTTCTCGCACAACAGAAGTTCCTGACCTGTTGACCCGGCAAGGGGCAGAGGCCGCGGTTGTACAGTTATTTCAATTCCAAGAAAACAGTCCTGGATCTTCAGACCCCGCCAGTCATGGGGCTTGATATTGCACATCCCTTCTGCTCTTGGAGAGGTCTCCGAGCGTGCACAGTCGGGCCATGAGGTTCTGAGTACAAATCCTGGTAGTCCTGGCTTTACTGAGAAGCTGTCCTTGTCTGGGTGCCAGCAGATTAACTCCTGGTCCTTGCCAGGGACTCAGTGGCTTACTCACAAATGACAATCTTCCCCCTGTAGTCATAAAGCAGGGGAAAGCATAAGCACCCAGGTTTGCTAACAAGTGTGAATATCACCCCTCTAGGGATGAACCAACAAGTCCCTTTTTGGGTTTCATTGATCTTTTGGCCGGCTGTTTTGTTTCTAGGCTTTTTGCTGCCGATGTTCTCGACTCGTCTGTCTTGTGTGTATCTCATTGTGTTCTGATAGGCAAACTGTACTGTACAGTTTGGTGTAGTGGTTAAGAGCTGCGGACTCTAATCTGGAGAACCAGGTTTGCTTCCCTACTCTCCACATGCAACCAGCTGGGTGACCTTGGGTCAGTCACAAGCTCTCTCAGCCCCACCTACCTCACAGGGTATCTGTTGTGGGAGAGGAAGGAAAGGAGATTGTGAGCCGCTCTTTGGGTAGTGAAAAGTGAGGCAGAAAAACAAACTCTTCTCCTCCTCCTCCTCCTCCTCCCTCCTCCTCCTATTTATACAAGCACTGTGCATCATTTTACAAGTATAATGCTGTTTAATGAATGCGATGGGGGAAAGTGCATATGGTCGGGGAGCAAAACATTTGGTGAGCGACAACAAAGAATCCTGGGGTTGTTTTGCACAAGGTGGGAAGCAGAACAGAAACAGAACGCTCAAGTCAAAGCAGCAAAGAGAAGCCGTTCAGAGTCACCCCAGAATGTGGCTGTGCTTTCTCACGCCTACCAATGTTTTAAAAGTGCGATTTAATAAGGGGAATGCCTGTGCTGTCTATCGTATGCACACCTGAGTGGTTCATTTGCTAAAAGGAGGCCTGAATCCCCAGGTCCCAAATGCTAGCCGTGGTGGAGGGAAAAGGGTATATATGCTCAGAGGCTAGTGACTTGGACGGTGTCAGCTGTGAGTGCTGGCCAAGAAACTAGCCTACAGGCCGAGTCCTGGGGCTGCTGTGCCAAAAGTTCCAAAGACGAGATTGGCTTCCTAGATTAGACAGTGGGTAGGATCCTGTAGATCTGTTCCACAGAATTTACAGGCACTTCCCTCTCACGCCGGTAGCTTTCTCCTGATACAAGAGGCTCTTGAGTCAGGGAAACTCTCATTGGTCCCCATTGTCTGCCGTTTGGAGATACGCTGCCTCTTTTCATGGAGGTTCTGCTTTGCGATGGGTGACTATCTGTAGGCACTGGAGAACTAGCGTAATGTCACTTCAAATTCTATCTGGGGTCGTGGTCACATGCGCCGAATAAAGCGGGGGGGGAGTGAGGCTATTTCCTCCGGAGGAATTTGACCCGCAGTTGCGAGATCACACCTCCCTTTGAAGCTGTGGGCACAGCCCATCAGTGTGTGATCAGACACAACTGTGGGTGAGTCAGGGATTTTTTTGCCATTTGTTTAAACGAGGAATCGATGAATCGCACCTCCGCACTGAGGGCTCCCTATGGAGTTTGTGATAATGCGCATACTGGGGGGGACGACAACAACAGGACAGAGTCGGGATGGCCTTATCAGACCATCCCGACGGCATGAGAGTGCGCTGGAGCCATCAGACAGGGGAAAGTCCATGCATGGCCCATTGCAACCTGCTTACTACTGGTTCCCCGGTGTCCTTTAACGCCACTTCTGTGGCGGAGCAGCACGGGTTGCTGACTGCTGTGGGACACTTCCCAGATGTTGCTGTCTGATCACTCCCTTTAAATCCACCCGGCATTCATGCCTATGTCGGGTCTAATTGTGCATATGATCACAGCCTGGGATTGCTTTTAAGTAGCAGATGCAATCAAAATCATGTCCACCTGAATTTTCCCCGGGCTTCCAGATTATCTGTCCCTGTTTTCAAGTTGGAGACGGTACATTAGGAACCTCTTGTAGTTTTACTTTTTAATTCTAGATTAAGTGGAGCAGGGGTCGATGGCTTGGGGAGAGCCACATTTGCAAATACCATCAAGCAAAAAATGCCATGTTTACTTCCACCCCTGGCATAAGGCCTGTCCCTCCAAGGGGGTTTGCAGCTTACCCATTCCTATGGCAGCAGCTGTTTCAAGGGGGGACCCACCCTGCCAGCCACAAGCCCTACCAGACGAAGGCCTTTCCAATTTTTCTGAAACTAGGGATGGGTGCCGCTTTGGGGAAACAATGCTCAGAAGAGTCACAGGTGGCACAGCAAAGACTCACACGAAGTTTCCAAGCCACCGAGCAAATATCATGGAGTTAGAGACAATTCACAGTTTGCCATAGCCGTCGGGTTCTTGTCTTCCCCATAAAACATGCGAATGCTAACGTTTATAAGACACATGCAGAAAAAGCACTCAATGCACAGGTGCATCAAGATTGCTTTTGGTGTGATCCTTTTACCACCACCACCACCACCCCGATTTTTTGTGTGAATGCACAAATGCATATTAATCGGATTGCATCAATAATATTTTGTGACTTATGCACAGGAGTGTATTGTGTACCAGTCAAACAATGTGCCAAAAGAAACTTGATGCTATCCAGTGTGCTCTTACAATGAAGACTATTTTCTGTTCATGCCCATGAAGTGGGATCATGAAGGAAGGAATAAAGGAAAGGAAGGAATAAAGAGGAAATTTGCTCATCCCGATGTTTTATGCTTTAATAGCATTTTCAAGCCGTTTTGTTGATAGTTTAACTTGTGAGCTGCCTTGAATTTCTTCTCAAGAGCAGGGGCAGGGATACATGTATTTAACATTAAATAAATAACTTATACGTATAACCTCCTCTCCCAATAACTTAGGTAATAAAAGGATAGATTCAGGCGGGTAGCCATGTCGGTCTGAAGGAGCAGAACAAAGTTTGAGTCCAGTGAACAAAGTTGAGACGAACAAAGTTGTATTCTGGTATAAGCTTATAGCCAGAATAAAACGTTCTTGGTCTGAAAGGTGCCACTGAGCTCAAACTTTGTTTAAGGCAATAAGTAACATCCGTAAGCATTCAGAGTCTTCTCTGAAACTGCAAACCAAGACAAGAGATCATGGGATGGAAGCTGAAAGGGAGCAAAACAACCGTGATATATTATGCCAATTTTTTCCCCATAGATTTCTACGTTATTTTCCCATATCCAGTTTACTTGGAGCAATTCAAACGCATCAACACCACAAGAGACCATGCATATCGCGTCTCGTTTCATATACAAACTTTATTAGAGTGGGTAACATTGAAATTCCTATGTCTAATTACAAAAATAAAATTACTATTATTAGCAAAGAAGTAACACAAGGCTGTACATGCAACTGGCTGTTAACATAGTATACTTACAATTTTGATCCATTTGGCAAACACTATAGTCTTTTCTCATAGTAACGTTCATCAAATCCACTAGTGTTATGCAAATCTCACTCATTCTTCTCGCCTATACATATCTAAAACCAACAATTGCTAACAGTTGTCTGCTTCTTAAAGAGATACAACCAGTCTTCAAAGGCAGAATGCTAATAATAATTTTATTTTTGTAATTAGACATAGGAATTTCAATGTTACCCACTCTGATAAAGTTTGTATATGAAACGAGACGCGATATGCATGGTCCGTTGTGGTGCTGATGCATTTGAATTGCTCCAAGTAAATTGGATACTGGAAAAGAACTTACAAGTCTATGAACAATCTTCTCTGAAACTGGCAGACACTCATCCCAGATGCATTACCAAGAGGAGCCGCTAGTAGACTTCAGAACCACATAGTGGTCAAAACACTTTGCTGCTGTTGCACAAGCACAACTGCCCCCCGCTGGACTGCCAAAGAGCAATTTGCTTTCTCTTCCTGCTTTAGCTAGTCTGAATCACCAAAAATTAATCCCCAGCATTGTTACTGATTTTTTTTTAATATAAGGAAGCTTCTGAGATTTTCCCTGTCTGAATTTCTCCTTGGAGTTTTGAGTTCCAAATTACCCACTCTGGTTTCCGAACTGGAACTGGAACTGATGCATTAGGAATTCTCCATGGATCTGCTTTTTTAAAATTTACAGATGATGTTGAGAGGGCATTTTTCTTCTGCTCTCTGCCTTGCAGAGCATTCTGATCAGAGCAGGGGACAGAGCTGATGAATTGCTGTTTTCAGTATTTTCAAAGGTGGCATCTCCATTTCCCCCTTCCTCCTTCTATCCAGTGCCGTCAAATTAAACAGAGTCTGCGATTTCTGGTGGTCTCCATCACAAGGAGGCTACAAAGGGCAGATTTTCAATCATGTCCTGAACCACCTTTTTCTTCCTCCCGCTCCTTTTCAATTTCAAGCATCCAGCTTAAAGAAGAGTTCTGAAAGCTTTCTTGTTCTTTTGTGACAATTTGGTTGGTCCAGGCATCATACTGCTGCTATTCTGTGGCTCCGTTTGCTGAAGTGTTGTCCAAAGATGTGAATGGAACACAGTCTTCTGTTTCGTGTGTGTTTTGGGGAAGGGGTTTGAAAAAGTCCTGGAGATTTTGGGGTAGAGCCTGAAGAGGATGTGGTTTGGCAAGGAGCCTTAGAGTCCACCTCGAAAGTCACCATTTTCTCCCAGGGAATAGATCTCCACTGTCTGGAGATCTGTTGTAATTCCAGGTGACCTCTGGGACTCAACTGGAGGTGACAATGCTGTTCTGATGCATTGTGACATCAACCCAGTCTTGGTTTCTGTTTGCAAATATTCTTTTTGTGTGTGTGTGATATCCTTCCTACATTTTTCCCAATAAAGCCAGTTCAGTGGCTTTGAAAATCCCAGCTGGTCTTTGGCTCTTCATGTAGCACTGCAGAGAGAAAACTGAGGGGAGGGATATAGAATCATAGAATTGGAAAAGGCCGCCAAAGCCAACCCCCTGCTCAGTGTGGGAACAGCCTAAAGCATCCCTGACCAGTGTTCATCCAGCTGGTGCTTGAAGACTGCCAGTGAGGGGGAGCTCAGCGCCTCCATCATCATGTCCAGCAACTGCTTTATAACCTGGGTTCCAAGGAAACTGGCCAGGGGTGGAGGGGGGCTTCCTCAAAAGCTTATGAGAGACTTCATAAGGTGACAATCGATCATGGTGGACCAATCATGGCATGGAACAAAGAGCTTTACCTAACCACATGACCTGCCTAGCAGCAAGGGAGCACTGGGCGAGTCCCAGGGCCCACTCCCGGAACCCCTTGTACCACACCAAGAAAATATCCTCCGGCTCAGCCTTGAACTGCTTGCAATTTTGCATGCATCATTGCCAAACACTCGAGACAGGCACAATTTGAGAGCATTCTGAGAACTTTAAAAGCATCATCTTTCAAAGTCCGGGAATGATTGGATATTATTTGAGAATCTCCATTCTGCCTCAACATTTTTGAATGACCCCTATGTGGTGCCTTCTGACTTTGTCTGATGACTTTATCGAGGATTTAACTTGTATATATGAGAACTGTGTATTTGAAGACTAATGAATATATTTGAAATTTATATGAGTAATTTGGTCACGATAACCTGTGTGTTTTTGTTGCTATCACCTTGAGGTTGAGGGGAAAAAAATATATAACTCATCGAAGAAAAACCACTATTCTGTAAATTTTAACACATTTTGTTATACTTTTTATATTGCAAATATCATAAGTAACATTCATTGTATAAAATACATTCCATAAGTGTGAGTAAATATATATAGGTCTGTGGTCAAAGACCATAGAGAATGGTACTAGTACAATACAAAATCTTGATGTTAAAAAATGGACTCTTTTTTTCCAAGCTCTTAGCCAACACATACAACTTCATCCACTGTCTTTGGAAAGACATTAGAGAAATTCCGTCGATCCATATTATTGTCATTCCTGTAGTGCTCCACGAAGAGATTGGTAACAAACATCTACAGAGAGACTGAGTTGAAAAAGATACGCGAAACAGCTTCCTAGAAGCTTTGTCCTTTCTCTGTCTCTTACATTCCTTGGATTCTTGCATATTTTTCACATGCATCATTTTTTTCTACGTCATTCAAGTTTTTTCCTTTGTTTAATGGATGACAGTGGATGAAGTTGTATGTGTTGGCTAAGAGCTTGGAAAAATGAAGGCTTTTTAGTCCATTTTTTCCTTCACGGCACTGTTAAGACACCATAAAGTGATAAAGAATCCAAGTATCCAGGAACGTAGCCAGGACTGAGTTCACAATATTTACATCAAAATTTTGTATTGTACTAGTACCATTTTCTATGGTACTAGTACCCTGTTCTGCCCACTCCCTCTGTTGGGTTGCCAGTTCTTGGAGGGAGCTATTCCACTTCCTTCCTTAAAGGTACCACTGCCACCACTGTCCTTTTCAGGTCTTCCTGCCAGGAGGGACAGACTCCTGATCCCCCTTCTCAGTTCTGAGGCATGGCCTCAAGGTCTCCTGCTACCCCAGGGCCTGCTTACCATAGGGACCCAATGCAGCTTTGGGTGCCTCTGGGGGAATAGCTGGTTGCCAACTGCTTGCCTTCCCCTCTCCCAGGGTACCCTTCTTAATTTAGTGTGGTCAAAACATTTGGGGGACCCATGTGGTACAGACACTTAGGGCCACATCCAATATTTAAAAGTTTTTATTAAAAAGGAAGTTCAAGCACACTTTTAGCACGTCATAGATCGGCCATCAGAAGGGCAAAGAAAAGTTGGTTATAAACACATCCTTCCCTCTTGGTACCCAAACAATCAGGGTAGGTGTTTACAGCTTAAAAGGTTGCAAAATGTTCTAAAGATGTCCCATTACCTCAGGCTCCCTGCAGGCCTGCTCCCGACCACATGGTTAAAGATGGCTGCTGGCTTGCAGACCAGATCTCAGCTGTCTGTTTTATTCCAAGGACCAGCACCAAGAGAGACTTCCCCCTGGAATTAAGCACTTTTATTAAACCTCTGACTCCACCCATTTTACATCACTGTCTCCACCCCTTTTGACCTGGTCTGCCCAGGTTGCATAGGTGGATTCTGGGAGATCCAGGTGCATCCTAGGCCACGCAGGTACATCCTGGGAGCCCTCCTGGAAGGCAATCTGGGAAATCTCCAGGAGTCACCTGGAGATCCCTAACACTAAATCCTCAGTTAACTTCGCTAGCTGAGCCATTTGCATAACTATGGCCAGCAATTGACCTACCCTCCTGCCCTTTGGGGGAGAAAAGAAAAAAGAATGGGAGAGTTTATCCGCAAGAAGTTTCTATCTTGTTTCAGTATCTTAGACTTAAAATATCCAACTACTGGTTATTTATCAGTGGAAACTCATTCTGCAAGTAACCTACCTTGCAGGATCGGCTTTCTTGATTAATTCCTAGTAAATTTAGAAATGCCCCCTTCCAGAACAGAAGAGAACATGGATTCATATTCAGAGGCAAATTTGTTCTTCTTTACATATAGAATGCAGAATTAACTTGTGGAACTCACTGCCACTGGATGGAATGAGGGCCAGGGGTGAGAGGTTAGGGCTGCCATTCTCCAGGTGGGGCTGGAGCTCTCCCAGAATTAGAACTGATGTCCAGACTACACAGCTCAGAGTAAAATCCAGTTGCAGAGTGCATTGGAAGTGGATTGGAACTGCCATATTCAGTGTGTATGGAAGCGCAATTTGGGGGGTGGAGCCTGGGGAGGGCGGAGTTTGGGGAGGGGAGGGACCTCAGGGGAGGATAACGCCACAGAGTCCACTTTCCAAAGCAGCCATTTTCTCCAGGGGAACTGTCCTCTGCAAGTCTGGGGATCAGTTCTAATCCCAGGGATCTCCAGGCCCTACCTGAAGGTTGGCACAGGCAGCCCTATTTGGCTAGACTAGTCCCCCCCCTATAATAAAAAAATATTACAAAACCTCCAAATCCAAAGGACTCTGCTCTGCCTAAGGAAGGGCAAGAGCGGACCTCAAAAGCAACCAGCAGAGGAAAGATCTGCTGTCCTGTCATGGTGCAAGAAGAACTATAGGGAGAGGCTGAATAACTGCCCACCGAGTCAGGAATTGCAACAAATGCCCTGCTGGCTTGTGATTTGTGTGTGTGCGTTGATTGAGCCATTCAATTCATTGGCGCAAAACTAACGGCCGTCACGAGAAGGAATCTAATAAAGGAGGATATTGAACGGTTGGATGCCCCCCAGATATGCTAACGCCGTCAGGTAATCTCTGCGTTCGGCCCACCCCTTTACCTCAGGTTTGGCCCTTTTGAAGAACCGTGAAGGTTCAAGGACACCTCCTGAGGGGCTTGTGAGAAATGTCCTGGCCTGGATGGGCCAGGCTAGCCTGACCTTGTCAGATTTAGGAAGCCAAGCAGGGTTGGCCCTGGTGAGTGTTTGGATGGGAGACCACCAGGGAAGTCCAGAGTCACGAGGCAGGCAACGGCAAACCACCTCTGAATGTCTTTTGCCCTGAAAGCCATAAGCTGGCTGCAACTTGGCAGAACTTTATGGACACACCCACAGAAACACACAACGCAACAGAGGCTTGCTTCTAATCGCACTCCCCCCCCTCCTGTGTGTCTCAGTAATGTTAACTATTAATTTTTAGCACATTAAAAATTAGTCCCATTTTCATCTCCCAAATGTTGCACAACCTCTTGGTGGGGCCTGGAGATTTGCAAGCATCGCAGCTGACCTCCCTTCCCTCTCCAACCCCTGCTATCCCCAGGCTCCACCCCCAAATCTCCAGGAATTTCCCAACCTGGAGTTGGTAACCCTACTCTCAAACAACAAGAGTTATTTTTTAAATTAGGGGAACAATAGAAATAACATTAACTAATGTTCAAGCTTCAGAGTTCCCCAGAACTCATCTGGCTGGATGTTCAATGACAAAAGGGAGGATGAGTATAGGTAGGCTGGCCAGCCTCCTGGTGGTTATTTGTAGCAGGACCTCCTTTGCATATTAGGTGACACATCCCTAATGTAGCCAATCCTCCAAGAGCTTACAGAGCTCTTCTTACAGGGGCTACTGTAAGTTCTTGGAGGATTGGCTACATTAGGGGTGTGTCGCCTAATATGCAAAGGAATTCCTGCTACAAAAAAAGACCTGGTTATTATTTTATTAATTATTTATTTATATTTAAATTTATATCCTGCGCCTCTCAGCCCTGGCGGGCTCAGGGCAGCTAACAACATGTTTATAAATATATACATTAAAATTCCAATAAATATACTAAAATAACATTCAGTTAAAGTTACAGTATGAAACACATGATCATAGTTCAAGATGGCGTCGTTCTATCATCATTTGAGTGACCACCTCCAGGTTCCTGCCAGGCTATTAATCATCTAGCTGGTAACAGATGTTGCAGCCAGGTTGTTGGTGATGCTAATATTAGGGCCTGGGCCATGATGTCAAGGCAGCACCCTACTTGAAAGCCTGGTGGAAGAGCTCCATTTTACAGGCCCTGCAGAACTGCAGAAGGTCCCACAGGGCCCTGATGTCATCCAGGAGCTCATTCTGTATTATCAATGCTCCCTCTAAGCTGTGGAGTCTTGTGAGCAAAAATTCTACTTTGTGAGCTGCTGGCATTAAATTTGTGAGCAAGCCACTTGGCTACTGCATAAATTAGTTTGCTCTGGAGCCATCCTTCCTGAGCCAAATGTGTGAGCTGGAAGCTAAAAAACTGAGCCAGCTCACACTAACCCAGCTTAAAGGGAACACTGGAATCCAGAGAGATCCACGGGAACAAGGTATAATAAAAATACAGGAACCATGAAATAATAACTATGGAAAGTTCAATACTTCAATATTTTCTTATTATAGTACATATGTCTTTACAACAGTACATATCTTAATCACAATAAACAATTCATTATCACTGTCAACAGTCCATTCTAATGATGAATGAAAGTGCCTGTAAGTGTTCTTTCCCAGATTAAAGTGCTTGTGCTGTAGTAAACGGTCCTATGTCCTTTGTTCTTTCAAATCCAGTAATTGTGGATGATTTATGGACGTTCTAATGGAGCCTATGACGGACTTGTCGACCTTTAATTTCTGTTTCTTCTCAGCTTCCTCAAAGAGGCAACAGAACAAAATCCATATATCCTAAGATCTATAACACAGAATGTAATGACTTATAACCACACAACAATGATATATGAATAATATTTATGCATTTACCATTCAAAGACGGGCAAACATTTTCCAAACACCGTTTTCACAGAAGGAAAGATATAAGGTATGCCTTCATGATGACATACCTTATAATAATCTATAGCAGTGTAAATTAACAACATTTGTAAAGTTCCTTAAAGCAATACTCCCTTAAAGCAGCAAGCCCTACAAGGAAATTAGCAGAACATAAACCTTCCGATATACAATTATACTCATAAAAACCAGGAATAATCAATATGAGAATTAAGACCAGAAGGGGCCAGTGCATTTAATTTATGTATCCAGAAAGTTTCTTCTTTTAACAGTGCCTTGTATATATTTATGCTCACATCAGGATCACCCTTATATTTATATATGACAGAAAAATTAATGTCATGCACTGTATGATTGAATTCTACAAAATGTTCACTGAGAGGTGCTTCCATAATTACATTCTTTATGTGGGAACAATGTTCCAAAATTAGAACCTTAACAGGACGGGTAGTACTTCTAACATAGATTTTTTTACATGAGGAGATAACTACATAGATCACTTTCCAGGAATTCTTTAGTAACTGTGATTAAGACATGTACTGTTGTAAAGACATATGAACTACAAATAATAAAATAGTGAAGTATTGAACTTTCCATAGTTATTATTTCATGGTTCTTGTATATTTTGATTATAGGCTCAAGGTAGAAGCTGGAGATCTCCTGGAATGACAACTGATCTCCAGATGAAAATGGATGCTTTGGAGGGTGGACTCTAGGGCATTGTACCCCACTGAAGTCCTTCCCCAACCCCTCCCCACTCCAGGCTTCACTCTCACATCTCCAGGAATTTCCAAACCTGGAGCTGACAATCTTAGAAAGAGTAGTTTATAATGGAAAAGCCTCCCAAACTGCAGCTTTGGACAGACCAGCCACATGGTCTCACAACAACTTCAATT
Source organism: Gekko gecko (assembly GCA_029375565.1). NCBI lineage: Eukaryota > Metazoa > Chordata > Lepidosauria > Squamata > Gekkonidae > Gekko > Gekko gecko. Next base: position 2,206,922 of record JAPDNY010000006.1, read on the forward strand.
GAGATTTTTCTTCTTGACCCCTAGAAGGAAATCACCTGAATACATTAACCAATGATTGTGAGTAAACAGACTTAGATTTCATGGGCTTTGCTTTCATTGGCTCTGAGCCAAGTTTCCCTTCCAGGTCAGTCTAAACAATAGCATACAAGGTAAACAGATTAACCCTGTAATGACTGAATTAGACCTTGCAACACACACATATTCCCAACAGTCCCAGCTGACCCTGACAGAATAATTGGAAGCAACACCACTCAGTATAGACATTGTCCTTGTATTAAGAGCTTGACAGATTTGGAAAGGAGAGGTCTATGAGGTATTAGCAGGCCCATAGCCAGGATTTTATGTCTTGTGGGGCAATTTTTTTTTCTGGTGGGGCTGAAGTTCTCAGTGCAGAAAGAAAACCCGGAATTCTGAGGATTATGACTTAGCTACAGTGGAATCAAACCTTTTAAAATCAAAGCATAGAGGCTTCTGCAGATTTTAGCTCCAGAGTGTGACAACAGCAGGCTGATAAAGGGGGAGGGAATACATTTTCTGGTAGATGGTAGGCATGACACTGGAAATACTTATCTGGGTTTGGCCAGTGAACTAACTCCAGTATGTATAAAAACACATAAAACTTTATTTTCAAAAACAAAGGACAAACAACACATAGATGGGGAAAAGATGTATACAGTTCAGTAAGAAATGCAGAACAAAAAACCTAGCTGGCTATTCTTCTCACTACTTTTCCTATGAGGCACGTAGCTCTGGCATCTCAACTGGCATTCCTGATGAACAGAGTCTCCAAAAGCATAGCAGCAGAGTGGAACTTGAGGAGAGCTTCAAGGCAATCTCTTCTTTCTCTGAGTCTTCTCAAGCTGTCTGTTCTACATAGGTGTCCTTAACCTTTTAACCAATAGAAAACTGTTACCAGGATAGATCTCTAAATTGCAAGCTGTCAATCATTTTAGATGACAGTTCTCAGCTGCTGCAAGTTAATCACTTCTGCCAGGCTAAGCAACAATTCTGATAACAAGCTGGCAGGTGAGGGTGATGGCTTCTATAGTCAAGAAAGCTAATACTTATGCAGAAAAACTCTCTTAAAGGAGACCAGTTTCTTGACACAGAGTTAGAAAGGGTCCTAGAGGTCACCTATGCCAACCCCCTTGCTCAGTGGAGGAATTAATCAACTACAGCACTCCACTCTGCTTAAAGGAGTGCACATCTTTAAAAATGTTTAAAAATGATTGATAAAAGCATTTACAGGAAATTCTTGTGGGGCTGTGCCTTTAAGAAAGGGGGCAGAGCCCCCAAAAGCCCCACAGTAGCTATGGGCCTGGCTATTAGCCATGATAGTTAAATGGAACCTCCATCTGCTGAAGCAGTATACCTCTGTCCTAGAAGCTCAGGACAGATAGGGCTCCCAGACATCCCACTATAATGGGAAGCCTCCCACTGGCTGCTAGAGTTGCCCATCACAGCTGAGAATGGTGGGAGGAGAAATGTTTTTAAGGAGGTGGCATCTGCATAACTCTAGGGTAGCTCCAGGAATTGCCAGGAGCTCTATGGTTTTACCATAGAGTTTCTGGCAATATCCAAAGTTACCCAACATCCAATTCCCCCCAGAAGTGTGGTAGCGGTACAGATAATATCACACTCCCAACCTTCCTGCCAGTTGCCAGGCACGACCTGGTAGCCCAAGGGACAAACAGCATACAATGTTATATGCCTAATTTGTATGGTGCTCTTCTTGTGCGGCTCTAAAAATCCACAAAGTGGGAGCACCCAGGGGAAAAGGTTTCATTTCAGTGAACCTGCTCTTTCCAGAAAAAATGTAAAAGTGTATCTGAGATAATCTCCCTCCCAAAAAAGAACCAGATTCAAAATGACGAAAAGTTCATTGGAAGAGTTGAAGAGGAGGGAGGGAAGGAAAGTGCATGGGATGGAATGGTTGGTGGGGAGGAAGCTGGTTGGCCCGGAAAGTATGTGTGTGTGTGGGGGAATGTGTGACCAGGACAGTTGAGCAGGGGGGTATATCAAGAGGGGAGGTGGTGGGGCCAGTGAGGTGGGAAGGGATTTCCATCCCACCTGAGTCCTTCCGTGTTCTCCCACTTGCAGTCACTTATTATGGGATCCAAGCTACCTCCAGCTTCTAAGAATGCACTGACGGATCCAATGGCTCTGCTCATTGTCTTGCTCTGTCACCGTCAGCATCATCCCCTCCCTCACCATCCGCTTTCTGTGCAGCATCACTGTCCTGTCTGGTGTGAGCTGCGGCTGACCCAACGCCTTCTAGGTGTGACTCAACACACGACCACGGAAGAGAGCTTAAATCATCTTTATTTAACTTCACCTGCATTCAGTAGATCATTTACTCACAATCAAGCTGATAGCTGGATAGAGAAGACACATCTTTGAGATCTAGGTCAATCCTATGGCTATGGTGAAAAAAGAGATGCGTCTCCCTTTTTCCTTGCGGTAAAGATAGACAAAGAAGCAGGAAAAGAGCAATAAAACTCTTATCTTTGCACTTCTGAGCTCAGGAAGTTACTCTAATGAGCCAGTCAGGGGAATCCTTTTGGGTTGCCCCACTAAAGACTACAGTTCCCAGGGGCAACTGCTCTTAAAGATACACAGCAGTTTTACTAAACTACAGTTAATGCCCTGACTAGGGCAGCACAATCACAGTCCCGAGAGAGGTGACAAAACTCCTAGATGTGAGGAGGAGGAGGAGGAGGGTCTCTTTTATGCTGAGTAAGATGACTGAGAATCATAGAATCATGGAGTTGGAAGGGACCTCTGGGGTCATCTAGTCCAACCCCCTGCACTGTGCAGAAAATTCACAACTACTTCTCCCGCACACACACCTAGTGACCGCTGTTCCATGTCCTATGATTCTATGATTCCATCAAGGCAGACATGGTTCTTAACTGAGGTCTACTGGAGGAAGCCATTGCCATGTGCAGGATTTTTGGCCTGAGCAGGCGTCTAAGGGTGATGGGAACCCTTTAGGAAAATTGAAACCTTTTAATCTAAAGAGCCTGCCTTATTTTAACATCTGCTAGGGAATGTACAGAGAGAGGGACAGAGGAATAGCATTGTACCTTTTCCTTTTGGATCCCTTGCTCAATCTGGTGCTGTGCTTACATGTGTGTGAACGCTCTCTTTGCAATAAATGGTTTATAACTTTTAATGCTGCTAGCAGCCCCTCTTGGGAAAACCAGGTGGGTGGCACATGCCAGACAGAGACTTCAGATAGCAAGTGGTGCCCAGACATCTGAGAGGCCATGGTGGTGGAATAGGGCCCACAGGTCAGAGCAGAGCTGTTCCACCACAGTTCCAAAGAGACCCACTTATACACCTGCTCTTTCTCACTGATTTTTGGCAGATCGCTCAAGCCAGGGACCTGGAGAAGAAGCCAAGCACGGTGGAGCTGACTTCTCACGTCCGGAGAGATTCCCACTGGAGGCGCTCGAGTTATGCCTTCTCGCACAAGGAAGGTTATGCTGACCTCATCTCCAGGGGTGCCAGCTTGCGCAGCAAGGGCCTCCATGTCCGCGGTCAAATCAATGGCTTCCAGCACACGCTGCTGCCTGGCAAAGAAAGAACTGAGGACATTGCCTGCAGTCATGATGTTCTCGCACAACAGAAGTTCCTGACCTGTTGACCTGGCAAGGGGCAGAGGCTGCAGTTGTACGGTTATTTCAATTCCAAGAAAACAGTCCCGGATCTTCAGACCCCGCCAGTCATGGGGCTTGATATTGCACATCCCTTCTGCTCTTGGAGAGGTCTCCGAGCGTGCACAGTCGGGGCGTGAGGTTCTGAGAACAAATCCTGGTAGTCCTGGTTTTACTGAGAAGCTGTCCTTGTCTGGGTGCCAGCAGATTAACTCCTGGTCCTTGCCAGGGACTCAGTGGCTTACTCAAAAATGGGTCATTTCATAGAAAAAGAGGTGCAGGAGCTCAGTAGCATAACTCATTAGCATAACTTATTTGCCTATGCCACACCCCCTGACATCACCGGAAGTGTGTCAGAAGGCAACACCCACCGCTCAGGCTCCACTGGACTCTTTTGGATTGCTAGCTATGGGGGGTGTGTGCAGGTCTGCCCTCAGAGAGGAAGGAGAGCTCGTACCTGATTAAACCTTGGTCTTGAAGGTGGACTCTTTTGGATGGCCAGCAAGCACAGGAAAGTGCGTGGCTGCTCATGGGTTGATGAGGGCGGCGCGGAGGATGCGCATGGCCTCAAGCAGGTGGTGGTGGGGCAGAGGCGCAGTAGGAGGCTGGGTAGGCACAGGAGGCCGGGTGGAGGTCCTTGCAGGCCTCACAGGAGTAGCTGGGGCCTACCTTGTAGAGGTGCCGCACCAGGGCTGGCATGAGGACAGGCAGAGCCTGGGCAGGCTGGGTGCCAGAGCCCAGGCAGTGGCGGAGCAGCTCGAGGGCCAACTCATGGCAGTGCTCCACTAAGTCGGCCAGCGGGCTGGGAAAGTTGGTAGGGCTTGCTGCATGTCCCCCCCCCCAGGCTCCTTACTGCCAGAGCTTCGCTCCTGTGCGCTCCTGCAGGAAATGAGCCCTACTCACAAATGACAATCTTCCCCCTGTGGTCGTAAAGCAGGGGAAAGCATAAGCACCCAGGTATGCTAACAAGCCCCTCATGGATCACTGCCTTGTCGTGGCGAGGGGGCTTGCGTGGTTTGATGAGGCTGTGGGCTATGCCGTGGAGGGCCACCCAGGACGGACAGGCCACAGCAGAGAACTCAGACCAAGTGTGATCCCCTGGAGAAGGAAATGGCAATCCACTCCAGTATCTTTGCCAAGAAAACCCCATGGACAGAAACAAAAGGCTAAAAGATATGATGCCGGAAGATGAGCCCCTCAGGTCGGAAGGTGTCCAATATGCTACTGGGGAAGAGCAGAGGGCAAGTACGAGTAACCCCAGAAAGAGTGAAGCGGCTGGGCCAAAGCCGAAAGGACGCTCAGTTATGGATGTGTCTGACGGTGAAAGGAAAGCCCGATGCTGCAAAGAACAATACTGCATAGGAACGTGGAATGTAAGATCTATGAATCAAGATAAGCTTGACGTGGTCAAAAACGAGATAGCAAAAATGAACATCGACATCTTGGGAATCAGTGAACTAAAGTGGACAGAAATAGGTGACTTTAACTCAGAAGACCCTTATAACTACCACTGTGGCCAGGAAACCCGTAGAAAAAATGGTGTGGCCTTTATAGTGAACAAGAGAGTGAGAAAGGCAGTATTGGGATACAATCTCAAAAATGACAGAATGATCTCGGTTCGAATCCAAGGCAAACCATTCAATATCACAGTAATCCAAGTCTATGCCCCAACCACTGCTGCAGAAGAGGCTGAAGTGGACCAGTTCTATGAAGACCTACAACACCTCATAGAACTAACACCAAAAAATGATGTCCTCATCATCATAGGGGACTGGAATGCTAAAGTAGGAAATCAAAAGGTAGCCAGAATAACAGACAAGTTTGGCCTTGGAGAACAAAATGAAGCAGGGCAAAGGCTAACAGAGTTTTGTCAAGAGAACATGTTGGTCATAGCAAACACCCTTTTCCAACAACCTAAGAGGCGACTCTACATATGGACATCACCAAATGGGCAACACCGAAATCAGATTGACTATATAATTTGCAGTCAAAGTTGGAGAAGCTCTATCTAGTCAGTAAAAACAAGACCTGGAGCTGACTGTGGCTCAGATCATGAGCTACTCATTGCAAAATTCAGACTTAAACTGAAGAAAGTTGGGAAAAACACTAGGCCATTCAGATTTGACCTAGATTGCATCCCTGATTAATATACAGTAGAGGTGAAGAATAGGTTTAAGGGACTAGATTTGATAGACAGAGTACCTGAAGAACTATGGACAGAGGTTCGTGACATTGTACAGGAGGCAGCAATCACCGCAATCCCAAAGAAAAAGAAATGCAAGAAAGCAAAGTGGATGTCTGATGAGGCTTTATAAATAGCAGAGGAAAGAAGGAAAGCAAAAGGCAAAGGTGAAAAGGAAAGATTTACCCAACTGAATGCAGATTTCCAGAGAACAGCAAGGAGAGATAAGGAGGCTTTCCTGAATGAAAAATGCAAAGTAATAGAGGAAAACAATAGAATGGGAAGGACTAGAAATCTCTTCAAGAAAATTGGAGAAATCAAGGGAATGTTCCATGCAAAGCTGGCCACGATAAAGGACAAAAACGGTAGGGACCTAACAGAAGCAGAAGAGATTAGGAAAAGATGGCAAAAATACACAGAAGAACTATACAAGAAGGACCTCGATGTCCTTGACAACCACGACAGTATAATCACTGACCTCAAGCCAGACATCCTGGAATGCAAAGTTAAATGGACCTTAGAAAGCATTACTAACAACAAAGCTAGTGGAGGTGATGGTATCCCAGCTGAGCTATTCAAAGTCTTAAAAGAAGATGCTGTTAAAGTGCTGCACTCAATTTGCCAACAAATTTGGAAAACACAACAGTGGCCACAGGATTGGAAAAGGTCAGTATACATTTCAATCCCAAAGAAGGGCAATGCCAAGGAATGTTCAAACTATCGCACAATTGCAGTCATTTCACACGCTAGCAAGGTCATGCTCAAGATCCTACAAGCAAGGGTCCAACAATACGTGGATAGAGAACTGCCAGAAGTACAACCCGGGTTTCAAAAAGGTAGAGGAACTAGAGATCAAATTGCCAGCATTTGCTGGATTATGGAGAAAGCAAGAGAGTACCAGAAAAACATCTACTTCTGCCTCATTGACTATGCTAAAGCCTTTGATTGTGTGGATCACAACAAATTATGGCAGGTTCTTAAAGAGATGGGAGTACCAGACCACCTCATATGTCTCCTGAGAAACCTGTATAAGGGTCAAGAAGCAACAGTTAGAACCAGATATGGAACAATGGATTGGTTAAGAATAGGAAAAGGAGTATGACAAAGATGTATATTGTCACCTGCTTATTTAATTTATATGCAGAGTACATCATGCGAAATGCTGGCCTGGATGAATCACAAGCTGGAGTTAAGATTGCTGGGGAAAAGATCAATAACCTCAGATATGCAGACGATACCACTCTGATGGCAGAAAGTGAAGAGGACCTAAAGAGCCTCTTGCTCAGGGTCAAAGAGGAGAGCGCAAAAGTGGGCTTGAAGCTCAACATCAAAAAAACTAAGATCATGGCATCTGGCCCCATCACTCCTTGGCAAATAGAAGGGGAAGTCGTACAAGTAGTGACAGACTTCATGTTCCTGGGATCCCAGATCACAGCAGATGGTGACTGCAGCCATGAAATTAAAAGACGCCTGCTCCTTGGGAGGAAAGCAATGGCAAACCTAAACAGCATGATAAAAAGCAGAGACATCACCCTGCCAACAAAAGTCTGCATGGTCAAAGCAATGGCATTCCCCGTAGTAATGTATGGCTGCGAGAGTTGGACTATAATGAAGGCCAAACACCGAAGAATAGATTCTTTTGAACTATGGTGCTAAAGAAGACTCCTGAGAGTCTTCCCTGGAAGGCCAGAGACTGAGGCTGAAGCCCAAATCCTGTGGCCACCCAATGAGAAGGGAGCACTCACTGGAGAAGACCCTGATGCTGGGAAAGACTGAAGGTCAAAGAAGAAGGGGGCGGCAAAGGATGAGATGGTTAGACAGTGTCATCGATGCAATGAACATGAAATTGAGCAAACTTCAGAGGACAGCAGAAGACAGGAGGGCCTGGCGTGATCTGGTCCGTGGGGTCGCGAAGAGTCAGACTCGGCTGTGCAACTGAACAACGAAAACACTAACAAGTGTGAAAATCACCCCTCTAGGGATGAACTAACAAGTCCCTTTTTGGGTTGCATTGATCTTTTGGCCAGCAGTTTTGTTTCTAGGCTTTTTGCTGCCGGTGTTCTTGACTCATTTGTCTCATGTGCGCATCTCACTGTGTTCTGTTAGGTAAACTGTAGTGTACAGTTTGGTTCCAGGTGGTCAGCCGTGTTGGTCTGAAGCAGTAGAACAAATCTAGAGTCCAGTGGGGGCACCTTTAAGACCAGCAAAGGTTTATTCAAGGTGTGAGCTTTCGTGCGCAGGCACACTTCTTCAGATACAGTGGAATGGAAGGGAAGGGTTCAGACTTACAGACAGGGGCTGAACAGCAAATTAGCACGTAACATCACGCAGATGCTTTAAGATATGCAAAATCAAAACTACATAACAAGTTAAGGTTATAAGGGCCACGGTTGTTTTAATTTAATTAAGGGGGCAAATACAGCAAAGTAATAAATATGTCAAAATAAATGTGAAAAGTCATCTTTTCTAATTGTGGGGATTGTACATGCACACAAAAGCTTGTGCCTTGGGCAAAACTTTGTTGGTCTTAAAGGTGCCACTGGACTCTAAATTTGTTCTAAATGTTTGTTGTAGTGGTTAAGAGTGGCGGACTCTAATCTGGGAGAACCGGGTTTGATTCCCCACTTCTTCACATGCAGACACCTGGATGACCTTGGGCCAGTCGCAGCTCTCTCAGAGCTGTTTTCTCAAGAGAAGTTCTCTCAGAGCTCTCCACCAGGCAAAGGCCGTTCCCCTTTTTCAGAAACAGGGAATGGGTGCCACTGTGTGGAACAATGCCCAGGAGAGTCACAGGTGGCACAACAAAGAGCCACAAGTGGTTTCCAAGCCACTAAGTGAATATCATTAAGGTAGAGACAATTCACAGTTTGCCACAGCCATCCAGTTTTTGTTTTCCCATTTGCATAAAACACGCGAATGCTAATGACACTGCAGAAAAAGTACTTAACACACAGTTGTGTCAAGATGGCTTTTTGCGCAGTACTTTTAAAAACACACACACACAGATTTTTGGTGTGAATGCACAAATGTACATTGATCAGGTTGCATCAATAATATCTTGTGGCTCATGCACAGGAGTGCGTTGTGTACCAGCCAAACAATGTGCCAAAAGAATCTTGATGCTATCAGATGTGCTCTTCCATCAAGATTATTTTTCTGAGCTGTATTCATGTGCATGAAGTGGGAGCGTGAAGGAAGAAAGGAAGGAATAAAGAGGAAATTTGTTCATCCTTATGTTTTATGCTTTAATAGCATCTTCAAGCAATTTTATTGATAGTTTAACTTGTGACATGCCTTGAATTTCTTCTCAGGAGCAGGCGGGAGGGGGGATAGATGTATTTAAAATGAAATAAATAACTTATAACTTCCTTTCCCAATTACATAGGTAATAGAAAGATAGATCCAGGTGGGAAGGGCCGTGTTGGTCTGAAGCAGCAGAACAAAGTTTGGATCCAGTGGCACCTTTAAGACCAACAAAGTTGTATTCGGGTATAAGTTGATACCCAGAATAAAACTTTCTTGCTCTGAAAGGTGCCACTGGACTCAAAGATTAGGCTGCGGCATGCTGGACATGACCACGGAAACGTCTTCACGCGCGCTCTTGCTTTGAAACGGAGATGAGCATCCACCTAGAGTCGAATTCAGAGTCTTCTCTGAAATTGGCAGACACTCAACCCAGATGCATTACCAAGAGGATCCTCTAGAAGGCGCCAGAACCACATAATGGTCAAAATGATTTGCTGCTGTAGCACGAGCACAACTGCCCTCTGCTGGACAGATGCAGTACTGTTAAAGAGCAATTTGGTTTCCCTTCCCACTGTAGCTAATCTGAATCATCAACAAATAATTCCCAAAGTTGCTACTGATTTTTTTTTTTAAATATAAGGAATCTTCCAAAATTGTCCCTGTCTGAATTTTTCCTTGGAGTTTTGAGTGCCAAATTACCCATTTTGGTTTCTGAACTGGAACTGGTGCTTTTTAAAAATTTACAGATGATGTTGAGAGGGCATTTTTCTTCTACTGTGTGCCTCACAGAGAGTTCTGATCAGAGCAGGAGACAGAGCTGATGAATTGCTGTTTTCAGTATTTACAAAGGTAGCATCTCCCCCCCCCTTTAATCCAGTACTGTCAGATTAAACGGAGTCTGCAATTTCTGATGATCTCCATCACAAGGAGGTTACAAAGGGTAGTCCACGTCCAGCTTAATGAAGAGTTCTGAGAAACCTGAAAGCTTTCTCATTCTTTTGTGAGAATTTGGTTGGTCCAGGTGTCATACTGCTGCTATTCTGTGGCTCAGGTTGCTGAAGTCCAAAGATGTGAATGGAACACAGTCTTCTGTTTTGTGTGTTTTTGTGGGGGCTTGTCTTGAAAAACTCCTGGAGATTATGGTGTAGAGCCTGGAGAGGGTGTGGTTTGGCAAGGAGAGGGACTTCATTGGGATGTAATGCCTTAGAGTCCCCCTTGAATGCAGCCATTTCCTCCCGGGGAACAGATCGCTGCTGTCTGGAGATCTGTTGTAATTCCAGGTAACCTCCAGGACCCAACTGGAGGCTGACAATGCTGATCTGATGCATTGTGACATCAGCCCAGCCTTGGTTTCTGTTTGCAAATATCCTTGTTTTTTTCCAGTAGAAGAAGAAGAAGAGAAGAGATTGGATTTATACCCCACCCTTCAATGCCCAAAGGCGTCTCAGAGGGGCTTACAAACTCCTTTCCCTTCCCCTCCCCACAACAGACACCCTGGGAGGTCGGTGGGGCTGAGAGAATTTCTGACAGAAACTGTCCTTGAGAGAACAGCTGTGCCAGAGCTTGTGACTGGCTCAAGGTCACATCAGCAGGTGCAAGTGGAGGAGTGGGGAATCAAACCTGGTTCTCCCAGATAAGAGTCCGCGCACTTAACCAGTACACCAAACTGGCAGTAAAGCCAGTTCAATGGCTTTGAAAATCCCAGCTGGTCTTTGGCTCTTCATGTAGCACTGCAGAGAGAAAAACTGAGGGGGGGGAAATATAGAATCATAGACGGAAGTGTGTGGGGCTGGAAGCCCCTGCTGCTGCTAGCCAGAAGCAGCGAAAGGGAAACCGCTGGCCTGGACCCACCTTGCGCAGGGTGGTGAAGGGCTCGGGTGGCCAGGTTCCTCCTGACCACCAGCAGGGTTATGGGGGGGGGGTAGGGTAGCCAGATCCAGGCTGGGAAACTCCTGCAGATTTGGGAACAGAACCCGGGGAAGACAGGGACCTCAGTGGGCCACATGCCATAGACCAGGGGTGGCCAAACTGTGGCTCGGGAGCCGCATGCGGCTCTTTCACACATATTGTGTGGCTCCCGGCAGGGTGGGCGGCTGGGGAAGCTAAATATCATTAGCAAACCAATATCATTGGGGAAATAAATATCATTATCACTACCTGCTGTTACCACTTTTGATATTATTTTGGCAGTCTCGTTTAATAAAAAGCAAATTTGCACATTCCCCGGTAAAAATGTGTAATATTTGTTCATGTCTTGCAGCTCTCAAAAACATCTAACGTTTCTTCCATGTGGCTCTTACATTAAGCAAGTTTGGCCACTCCTGCCATAGAGTGCACCCTCCAAAGCATCTGTTTTCTCCAGGGGACTTGGATATCACTCCAGGACTTCTATTTCTCCTACCACTCTATGGCACACAGGAGTCCGTCCTCCAAAGCAGCCATTTTCTCCAGGGGAACTGATCTCTGTGGACCAGAGTCGAGCTGTAATTCCGGGGATCCCCAGGTCCCACCTGGAGGCTGGCATCCCTATGAAGGGCACACCTGCCTATCCTCACTAAAGTGAGGGATGCAACCACCTAACCCAGCCTTGCCATAGGGAGGAACGTGGCCATCCTTTGCAGCCGGTTCTCCCAGAATTACAACTGGTCCCCAGACTCCAGAGATCAATTTCCCTGGAGGAAATGGCCACTTTGGAGAGTGAGCTCTATGGTATTACATCACTCCTCTCCAGATTTCACCTTCCCCTCAATCCATTATCAAATCTCCTGGCTGTAGCCTCTTTGGACCCATCTGCATTCACTATGCAAAGCTGTCCTGTGCTGCTGTGGTGCCGGCTTCCCATTGGACTCAGTATAAAGCTCTCCTCTGTCTGCATCAGGACGCAAGTTGTTTAAGGACAGCACAAGAGAGGGAGGGGGGGGAGCCACCTCCCAGGGACACTGGCAAGGCACTGCACTGCACTGCACTGCTCTGAACTGCAGGGAGGAACCAACACCTTCAAACAGAAAGTAAAAGGGGGTGACCAGGCAGAGGGGGAGGTGGAGGGAGGTGGAGGGAGGGTAGGAAAGACAGAATGAGCTCAGTTAAAAACACAAAACACCCAGCAGTTGCCAGACAGGGTGTTCTGGAGACTGCCCCAGGAAATAACAAATGGTTCAGGGGTGGGCGTACTTCCACCCACCCACCCCAATATGATCACAGAAAAATGTTCCCTGGCTGCTTTTAAACACAGACGACTGGATTTTCAGCTATCTTGTTTCCTTTGTGACAATTTGTGTATCTCCTTAGAAAATATGGAGGGGGGAGTGAATTTGGCAACAGTTGTCTGCTTTTTGCTCACAGTGGCTCAATGGTGGGGAGGAGCAGCCGTACCACCTTAAAACCATGTTGAGATAAGGCGGTGAGACACCGTAGTGACCTCAGCATCACCAGTAAATGGCAATAGAATGATGCAGACAGCCGATGCAGAGATGAAACAACAGGAGAGTGGATGTGGCATGAAATGCAGACAGAAATTTGTGGGACATTGTGAAATCACTGGCACAACGGTAAAGGTAAAGGTTCCCTTGCTCGAAAGCCAGTCGAATCCGACTCTAGGGTTGTGGTGCTCATCTCCGTTTCAAAGCTGAAGAGCCAGCACTGTCCGAAGACATTTCCGTGGTCATGTGGCCGGCATGACTAAACACCAAAGTGCACGGAACGCTGTTACCTTCCCACCAAAGTGGTACCTATTTATCTACTTGCAATTTCTTGCTTTCGAACTGCTAGGTTAGCAGGAGCCGGAACTAGAGACAGGAGCTCACTCCGTCATGCGGCACTCTCGGGTCTTGAACTGCTGAACTACTGACCTTCCACAGCCTGCAGTTCAGCGTCTTAACCACTTGAGCCACCATGGCTCCTCGGCACAACGGTGGGAGACACCAATGCAGATTGGACCCTTGAGGAGAGAGATGGATGAGACCTCCTGGCCTGGCAAGGGAGAGGGACAGGGCCTGGCCTCATCCTGCCCTGCCCCACGGATTAATGAGGCATGTCCTTCTTGGAGCTGGCCGGGTGTGGTCTCCTCATGGGGGAGAGGGAGGAGGCCCTTTTCCAGGGATGTTTTTTCTCCCTTCCCACTCTCCCCCTGAATGAGAGGCTGATTGTTTTGAGAGAGAAAATGAAGTCACCGACAGCGCTCCCTCTAAGCTGAGTTAGTGTGAGCTAGCTCACAGTTTTTTAGCCTCTGGCTCACACATTTTTGTCTAGGCTCAGAAAGGAGGGCTCCAGAGCAAAATAATATATGCAGTAGCCAAATCACTTGCTCACAAAGGAGAATTTTTGCTCACAAGACCCCACAGCTTAGAGGGAGTGTCGGTCACTGATCACGTGGCTCAATATCCCCTCCCCCCCCGCATAGTAGCCAAGCCAAAGTTCAGGAGCCAGGATCACTGGAGGACTGGGACTCAGAACAGGAGACTGCAGTCAAATGCCCTAGCACTGGGGTTGCCAGACTCCAGGTGGTGGCTGGAGATCTCCTGGGATTACAACTGATCTCCAGGTGACAGAGATCAGCTTACCTGGAGAAAACGGCTGCTTGGGAAGGTGGACTCTCTAGGGCATTGTACCTGTCGTATGTCTCCCTTGTAGCCAGCCTGACCGGATGAGTGCTCAGCCTGACAACGATACCTCCTCCTCGGCGGGGAGGAACATCCAGCGGTGATAGAGCCCCATCCGTCTTCAGGACCAGGAGAGGCAAGCTCTGGACAAAACGCCGGCTGTAGCCCATCTGCCCCCTCCTCCAGCTGCAAACATCCAGTCCAGAGGTGGAGGAGAGGGAGGAGGCCAGGCCCAGCGTTTCTCCCACACCCCTTGAGTGCCATCGCCGTCAGTGGACACCAGACCTAGGAGCCCGACGCTGTGAGCGTCTGATGAATCGCAGACACCTGTCGCCAGATGAGTACTTGCAGGGATGCGTGCCACAATGAGCAGCAGCTAAACAGCCCATGGAGAGCCAGCTGTAAATCCAGGAAGGGGGCAGCTGCTCATTGTGGATGCAACATGTACCACGGCTGCATCACCATCCACGTTGTGTAGTGCTTAAGTGTGTGGACTCTAATCTGGGAGAACCAGGTTTGATTCCCCACTCTTCCACTTGCACCTGCTGGATGACCTTGGGCAAGCCATAGTTCTGGCACAGCTGTCCTTGAAAAAAGAGCACTTTCTGTCAGAGCTCTCTCAGGCCCGCCTCCCTCACAGGGTGTCTGTTGTGGGAGGGGAGGGGAAGGGAAAGGAGTTTGTAAGCCGCTCTGAGACTCCCTTGGGTAGTGAAGGGCGGGGTATAAATCCAATCTCTTCTTCTTCCTGACTTGCCAACTAAAATCTCTGTTGCTCTGAAACTGGACTGAACACTGGACCACCCAACTTCTGAACCCTCCAACTCTTGGACTGACTGATGACTCCCCTTTCCGGATACCTGACCCTCGGACTGCCTTTTGACCACTCTCCTGCTTGCACCTGTACTGTGACTACCTGATCCCTTCTGCCTGGTTGTTCTGTGGAACGTCTGCCTGCTCCCCCACCAGATCCACTGGGACCCCATTGAAGTCCCTCCCCTCCCCAAACCACACCCCTCTCAGGCTCCACTCCTAAAGTTTTCAGGTATTCCCCATCCCAGGGCTGGAAACCCTTCTTGGTGTTCAAGTGGTTAAGACACTGAACTGCAGGCCAGAAGGTCGGTAGTTCAGCAGTTCGAGACCCGGTCCCGTCTCTAGTTCCAGCTCCTGCCAACCTAGCAGTCTGGAAGCAAGAAATTGCAAGTAGATAAATAGGTAACACTTTGATGGAAAGGTAAGAGCGTTCCGTGCACCTTGACATTTAGTCATGCCGGCCACATGACCACGGAAACGTCTTCAGACAGCGCTGACTCTTCGGCTTGGAAACAGAGATGAGCACCGCAACCCTAGAATTGGATTTGACTGGCTTTCGAGCAAGGGAACCTTTAACCTTTACCTTTTACTAAGTTTCACGTCTGCACAGGATTTGCTTCCTTCAAATCCGATCTACCATAAATGGCTCCTTGTAAAACACTCTTGAATCTGACCAGTTGCTGAGAATTCTGCCCCAACGACCAGAGCAGCTTTATTTCAGAAACATTATATTACCAAGTTCTAACGGATTTCTTGTTATGTTTTGTTGATAGTTATAAGAAGCATTCTGTGAGTTTTGTGGTAAAATGTTATGACTCTCGGTTTATTCTACTATAATCGACTGATTCTAATACCATTTTTTTCATATTTAATAAATAGTTGGGGAAAAAATAAAAGCAACTGGGGGCAGGCACTATTGTAGAAGAAGCATATTCTTTCTCGCACTAGTGGGAATGCCCGTTCTAATATCGTTCCTTCTCTGAAATGTGTGTGCCGCACGGGGAACTGCGTAAAGGCTGCGATTCGGTTTTGTGGTCGCAACAATGAGGAAATTGTGGTTGTGGAAATACAAAGCCCTGACCTGGGTGGGCCCTGCCTGGCCTGATGTCGCCAGATCTCGGGAGCTAAGCAGGGCCGGCCCTGTGTAGTGTTTGGATGGGAGACCACTGGGGAAGCCCCGGTTCACTATGCAGAGGGAGGCCAGGGCAGACCCGCCTCTGAATGTCTCTCGCCTTCAAAACCTTCCAGGTTGGTCGTCAGTGCTCCCTCTAAGCTGAGTTAGTGTGAGTTAGCTCACAGTTCTTTAGCCTCCGGATCACCCATTTTTGTCTCCGCTCAGGAAGGAGGGCTCCAGAGCACACTAACTGATGCAGCAGCCAAATCGCTCACCCACAGCTGAGAGTGTGGTCATAAGTTGGTAGTCATAAGTTGGCTGCAACCTGACGGCAAACGAACCAACCTGAAGGCTGAAAAATGACTCCGGCTCTTAAATTTGGGGGGTGACTCCCCCCCCCAGAACCGAAGAAAACTTGTCAAGGCCTGGCACTGGTGTCTTTAAAATGGGATTAGACTAATTCATAGAGAACAGGTCCAACCATGGCTGTTACATCATAGCTGAATGGAACCTCCATGTTCAGGGGCAGTGTACCAGTGAAAGTTGCCGAAGGGGAGCAACGGGGAGAGAACCTGACCTCCGCTCGTGGACTTTCCTGCGTAACTGGATGCCTTAACAAAGAGGATGTTGGACTAGATGGACTGTTGGGGACCTTTGAGGATCTGATAGAACGGTCATAAGTGGGGTTGCCAACTCCAGGTTGGGAAACACCTGGAGATTTTGGGGTTGGAGCCTGTGGCGGGTAGAGTTTCAGAGAAGAGGGAGCTCAGTAGTGACGCGATGCCATTGAACAAAGTCCGGCGGCACCTTTAAGACCAACGAAGTTCTGTTCTGGGGATAAGCTTTCGTGCCCACGCACACTTCTTCAGATACACGCCAAAGATGCCATAAAATCCGCCCTCCAAAGCAGCCGTTTTCTTCAGGGGAACTGATCTCTGTTGCAATTCCGGGAGATCTCCAGGCCCCACCTGGAGGTTGGCAACCCTAGCATGCCTGGAGTTTTTTAATGGTTTTCAAAGGGAGAACTGGAGATCTTGCAGATACAGTAAGGTTAGATGTGCTTGGTGTGTGTGGGGGGGGGAATTGCCGGAAAGAGAGGATTCCTTCACTGATCTTGTTGGTGAAGGAACTGTGTTTATTCAGTGGGGAAGAAGTACAGCTACACTGCATATGCTCAGAGGCACTCTTTTCTATATCACTTTACTACTTTGAAACCCTCGCCGTATGAACTGGTTTGGATTGCACACACACCCCTTCCTAAACATAGCCTGCGATTTCACAGGCTACTTTTCTTTCTACTTATTTGCCCCCTGCTAACAAAAAGTTTCCAGCTATGAGTCTGGTGGCTGGGTCTCCATTGAGGGTCTGGTGGCTGGGTCTCCTTTGAGGGCCAGGTCCAGTGCTCTTGTATCAGGAACTCCATTGCATATTAGGCCACACACCCCTAATCAGGGCTATTTTTGGACAGGAACGCACAGGAATGGGGTTCCGGCTGGCTCCCTAGTTGGCCACACCCAGCAGGAACTCATTAGCATAATAGGCCACACCCAACAGCAGGAACTCATTAGGCTTGGCTACACTAGGGGTGTGTGGCCTAACATGCAAAGGAGTTCCTGCTACAAAAAAAGCCCTGGGTTTTGACAACAAACAAGGTAAAGAGAATAAGAAGCAAAAGGTGGGTGTGGCTAGATGTCCACACTTCTGGTAATGTGGGAGTGTGTCCTAATATACTAATGTGCTGTGCTGTCATGGGGTGTGGCCTAATATGCTAATGAGTTCCTGATGTTGGGTGTGGCCTATTATGCTAATGAGTTCCTGCTGGGCTTTTTCTACAAAAAAAGCCCTGCCCCTAATGTAGCCAATCTTTCAAGAGAACATAAGAACATAAGAGAAGCCAATGTTGAATCAGGCCAATGGCCCATCCAGTCCAACACTCTGTCACACAGCGGCCAAAAAATACCAGGTGCCATCAGGAGGTCCAGCAGTGGGGCCAGTAGCCCCTGTAAGAAGAGCTCTGTAAACGCTTGGAAGATTGGCAACATTTCGGGGGTGTCGCCTAATATGCAAAGGAGTTCCTGCTACAAAAAGAGCCCTGGCCAGGTCTATATGCAGGGTGGAGCCAGTAGATGCCGGACCCACCCAGAGCGCTGTTTCACCCTGCTGGAGTGAGCCGCTCAGCATGCCTGGACACTGGGAGGCGCTACATTGCTCTAAGGGTGTATAGGTGTTATCTCCTTGAATGGGATGCTCTCAGGCTCCCTGTGCATTTTACAGCTCACCTGCCATTGAGAGAGGAGGTTCCTCTCTCTTTGATGTGCCAGAGGCTTGTCTCCCTAGTGGGGCCAAATGCCCCGGCTTCTCAAACGTCTGTTATTCGTTTTTTCTTGCTATGTAGAGGCTACATGTCTGAGGGGGGCAGGCAACTGTTAGTTTTGGTGGGAGGGATGCTCTGGAAGAGGTAGGTGCTTAGTGGGGGGGGGTAGCTGACTGTTAATTCTGGCAGGCAGATACCGTGGGTGATTGGCTCCTGATCTTTAGTGCCCTTACTTGAACACACTATATCTGTAACCTTCACGCGTTCAGCTTCAGTCCTAACAATAGCTTGTGTCAGGGCAGGCCCACTCACTAGGCGAACTAGACATTTGCCTAGGGTGGGCTGATCAACAAGGCACTGAACTGCACCTGACCCCCGCCAAAAGCCCCCGCCCCCGCCAAAAGCCCTGCATCATCCTGACACCAGCTGCCACTGCCGCCTTTTCCTCTCCCCCAACCACCATCCCTCCTTCTGCCGGGCTGGGTAGGAGCGGATCCATTCTCTGCACGTGCTCAGAGGTGCCCTGCTGGCTCGCTTCATTGCACCTGCCTCCTCCCTCCTGCTCAGTGCGCCCCTTCCCCCTGAGGCGCCGCCGGGGGGGTGGGGGCTACAATTCCCAGGGCCAGACACAGGGTGCCCAACCCCCGCGCGCAAACTTGTCACCTCCGCTGCCACCCTCCTCCTCCTCCTCGGGCTGGCTTTGCAGAGCCGCCTGACCTGCGCTGGCTTCCACTCAATGGATGCTTGCAGAGGAACACTGGTAAGTGCAGCTAACAACTTTGCCCAGACAAAAAGGCCCAGGTCAGGCTGCTGCCTCGGCCAGCTGGTTTCCCTGGCAGCCAGCAGCCTGAAGGAAAAAAACCCGGGGGTCGTTTATGGGGATCTGTGTCTCTGAGCAGCCTCTCTCTCCTTTGCCTGCAGCACTGAACGGGTTAAAGTGAGCATGCTGCATGGGAGCAAAACAGCCTTGCAGCCAGATGCCGGGAAGGTCTACTCACAAGTAAGATCCTTCCTCACTGAATGGCCACTGGAGAGCAGTGCGCCCTCTAAGCTGTGGAGCCTTTGAGAGCAAAAATTCTACTTTGTGAGCTCCTGGCATTAAAGTTGTGAGCCAGCAATTTGGCTACTGCATGAATTAGTTTGCTCGGGAGCTGAAATGGAACCGAAATCCTGGAAAGACAGAAATGAGGCCGCCGGTTGAGAAGGTGGAGATTGTGAAGGAGGTTTTGCCCTCCCCCACCCCCCACCCCGCTTTCCATGGAGAGTTCGGCTGACCCCTGCAGATTCACCTAAGAACCTCTGGGATTTTACTGGACCCAACAGGATTGCTGGAGAAGCAACTTAAAACGTGGTCGCTCCTACTTGGCCCTGTAAACTTTCAGGCTTTGGAAAGGGGGGGGGAGATCTCTCCAAACAAGGAAACAAATGTTGGGTTCTAGGATGTTAGCGGCTGGGGGACAAAAACAGAATATCAAAGGAGGGCAGCGAACTGAAGTCTGAGTCCACCGGCACCTTTTAAGACCAACACAATTTTATTCAAGGTATAAGTATCTGGAGAGGTGGGCCTGCACACGAAAGCTCTAATGCCTCAAATAAAACTGTGTTGGTCTTAAAGGTGCCCCACTGGACTCAGACTTTTGTTCTGCCAACACGGCTACCCACCTGAACTGGAAAACGTCGGAAGACAGGCCAAACTGTTTAAAATGACTGAAGGTGGCATGAAAATCCCTCTGTTATGCAAACATTTTCTGCCCCCTCAGGCTCTCTCTCTCTCATTCTCTCTCTCTCATTCTCTCTCTCTCTTTCTTTCCTTCTTTCCTTCTTTCCTTCTTTCCTTCTTTCCTTCTTTCTTTCTTTCTTTCTTCCTTCCTTCCTTCCTTCCTTCCTTCCTTCTTCCATCCTTCCTTTCTTCCTTCCTTCCTTCCTTCCTTCCTTCCTTTCTTTCTTTCTTTCTTTCTTTCTTTCTTTCTTTCTTTCTTTCTTTCTTTCTTTCTTTCTTTCTTTCTTTCTTTCTTTCTTTCTCTCTCTCTCTCTCTCTCTCTCTCTCTCTCTCTCTCTCTCTCTCTCTCTCTCTCTCTCTCTCTCTCTCTTTCTTTCTTTCTTTCTTTCTTTCTTTCTTTCTTCTTTGCAATATCCTTCTTGGGAGATTTATTTACTGCACGCTTCTGTGACTGGGCAAAACTCTGCTGTATTAACCAAATATCCCAATAAAACCTCCACATAAGACCTTTTTTAAAATAAATAAACAAATGGGTATTTAATCTGTGTCAGGGCTCTTTTTCATTTGAAGAGTGGGAATCTCTTTTCTGAATAAGAAAGAATGGGTTTGGGAACCAGGGCAAATCTGCTCTGTATAATTTTTGCTGCTGTCATGGATGAATTGTTACTTTCTTTGCTTTGCTTTTCCTTCTTTTCCAGTTTGGTATAATGGTTAAGAGTGTGGACTCTAATCTGGGAGAGCCAGGTTTTGATTCTCCACGCTTCCACATGCAGCTGCTGGTGTGACCTTGGGTCAGTCACAAGTTCTCTCAGAGCTGTTCTCTCACAAGCAGTTCTCGAAAGGGCTCCCTCAGCCCCACCTACCTCACAGGGTGTCTGTTGTGGGGAGGGGAAGAGAAGGAATTTGTAAGCCGCTCTGAGACTCTGAGTGAAGGGTAGGGTATAAATCCAATCTCTCCTCCTCCTCCTCCTCCTCCTCCTCCTCCCCCTTTTTGCCATTGATATTCCTTTTATTTGTTGGTTCATTTCATTTTTATTTCATTTCTCTTCCGTGAGCTCAAAACTGATGCTGAAAAGAAGATGTTGCTCTGAATGAAGAAAATGTGCAGAAACAGAG
Source organism: Gekko gecko (assembly GCA_029375565.1). Lineage (NCBI taxonomy): Eukaryota > Metazoa > Chordata > Lepidosauria > Squamata > Gekkonidae > Gekko > Gekko gecko. Next base: position 2,227,681 of record JAPDNY010000006.1, read on the forward strand.
AGACGGGTGGGGGCCCTGACAGGTTCATTGTACATCGCCTTGGACCAAGAGGAAAGCTGGGAGATAAATATTTTAATAAATAAATAGATAAATTCGTTTTGCACAAGAGAGAAAGGCAATATCACAGTGGGGATATTCAGATGGAACCAAACATCTTCTCAGTCCCTTATGGTGGTGGTGGCGGGGGACGGGACGGGACAGGACCACTGCTCATGTTCATCCTGGATTCCCCAAAGGAACATTCCCTTGGCTTGCCTCCATTTTGAAGAATTCCCACAAGACAGTCGGTTTGAACAGGTTCAATTGTTAGTTCCTTGCTTGGCTTTTTTGGCCCCTTGGGAGAAATTCCTGAAATTTTGTAGCCCTACTCCCTTTAGGGAGGCCAGTCCCCAGGTGGGACACAGGGATCCCCCGGAACTACCGCTCACCTCCAGGCGGGACGGGGACCTGCTCTCCGTGATTCAGTGAGATCTCCAGGCCCTTCCTGGAGGGTGGCAACTTTACCAGGCCACCAGGACACTCTCACGTCTAGTTTGGCCCTAAAAGCACAGCTTTTGGAGCGGTAAACATGAAATACATTCCCAATTGTTATTCAGAAGATAATTGGTTTTTCAGAAATACGGGGTTGCCGCCTTTCGGAACAATATCAGCTGCAGCAGGTGGACGGCACCAAGAATATTAAGCTGGAGGAGTGAAATTGAATGACAAAAAATAATTTATTGAAGAAACCGAAAGCAGTAGGAGCGTACAACACAGTCATGGAACAGTAGATAACGACATGAACAAATAGAATTTCCCCTCCCCCTTTTCAAAAAATCCGTTCAGAGGATGCCGTGGGGTGCTGGGACCCCTGCTCCAAGTGACACAGACCGTTTCCGGGTTTTCTTTTTTTCCCTTTTCCTTTTTGGATAAAGTGCCCAACACTTAAGAATTCATCTTCCAAAAGAGCTATGAAGCAAACTGACATTTCCAAAAGAACGAAAATATAGAATCGCAAAGACACAGAAGGAGATTTGCCGCCGGGTGGTAACAATGACATAAAATATATAGTTGTGGCTTGAGAAACGAGACCAGAACTTAGGATCTGTAGTGGGAGAAAAGCTGGAGTGAAATCCAACATTCGGAATTTTAAACATGGCCATCCACATTGCAGTACCGAGCACATCCTTTCCCATAGTAAAAAATAAATAAATCCTGAATTGGGCAGCTCAGATTTGATGACAGTGGGAGAAACTCCCCATTGTGCAGATGACCAATTTTGCACTGTGGTGCCTGAAGTTCATTTGTCCCCACCAAATGGTTTCCTTGCTCCCAGATAAAAACAGGTGTTGAAAATTCCACTTCCCCCCCCCAAATTTTGTCATTTTTGAAAATGGAATTCTGACTGGATTGCAAAAGCAGATGAAAATGGACCTCCAACCCGAAGGATTCCATGCTCCAAAGTCTGATCATCCTGAATGGAATATACCTGTTGCCATTGCTAAACATTCAGCTTTTCCACTTTCTCAATTTCCTCACTTGTAAGTTCCTGTTCATTCCGGGTGGGTAGGTTCTGTTCAGCACATGATATTGGTATTACGCCGCTTTATGTCTAGCATATCTCACTGCAGATTTAAACTGCAGGTTCTTATGTCAGCCATAAACTGGTGTAATATCAAATCGACCACTAGGGGGAGCAAAACATGTGCTGAACAGCAACCTCCCCCCAAGAAACAGGAACTCACAAATGAGGAAATTGAGAATATGGAAAAGCTTTTTTGGGGGGGGAGTGCTTTGAAGCAAACTGCCCCCCCTCATCCTTTATGGTTCTTAGGGATCTACTTCTCCCTTACTTTTCTTCATTTTTCCATCCCAAGTTTTGCTAATTGATTTCTGCTCTCTTTCTTGTTCTTCCCCACCCCCCACAGAACACTAAGAGACTCAAGGCAGAGCAAAGGGTGATAGAAAGCACAAGTCCGGTGCCAAAAATGGCCGCCTGTAGATTTTCCCCTCCTCCAGTTGCAATGTGAAGTTATGGGAATTAGATGAGCTCATAAAGTCATGTATTTCTCCTCTCCAAAACCACCGCAATGTCGGCCACTTCTGTGGCACTGGAAGGATGGATAAACGCAACATCATGTGCAGATGATGACCAGGATTGGAGGAACTCAACACTCCATCAGCATTTCCCCGTGGCCAAATTGTGGTCCTTATCAGAGTTTATTCCGCCACTGTGGCTAGTGGAATGGAGTCCCACTCCATGGCTTGCACCTCTGATTGGCTGGGTCCTCTGAAATGAGGAGAAGGGGCAGGATTTGGAGATAGGCTTTCTTGGGGAGAGTCTGCGATGCCCTCCTCTTGAACAAGCTGCGCGTCACAGATGCATCATTTCCTCACCAATGCAAGCCAGACTGCCATCATTTCAGGCACCCATCTGCACGCAGCTTGCTGAGTTTCTGCTCCCCAGATCACTCAACAAAGCCTTGTGTCCAAGTTCTAGAGATAGCATTTGGACCTGGGACAGCTCATTATTGCACAAGACCCTCCCCTTTCCCCTTGAAGAATCACACACGTGTGAACCAGCTCTTGGGTTTTCATGTCCAATTTAGATTCTGAGGTCCTCGTGGCAGAGACATTTTTCTCCCTCCCTGTCCTTGTCTTTCTCCTCCTGCGGTCACCTCCTTCACTGTCAGACTCAAGATTATGTCATTCTACCCCTCCTCCATTTAAGTCTCACAACAACCCTGCAAAGTAGCTTTGGCCTGAGAGAGTGTGACTGACCCAAGGTAACCCACTGAGCTTCCATGGTAGAGTGGGGATTTGAATCTGTGTCTCCCAGATACTAGTCCAACACTCCAACCACTACACCGCACTGGCTCTTTGGGGTGGAGAACTGTTATCTTGCTCGCACTAAGTGCTGCATTGATAGCTTGTATGTGAGATTTCCCTTGCTCGAAAACCAGTCGAATCCAACTCTTGGGTTGCGGTGCTCATCTCCGTTTCCAAGCCAAAGAGCCAGTGCTGTCTGAAGATGTTTCCATGGTCATGTGGCCAGCATGACTAGACACTGAGGTGCATGGAATACTGTTATCTTCCCACCAAAGTGATACCTATTATCAACTTGCAATTTCTTGCTTTCGAACTGCTAGGTTGGCAGGAGCTGGAACCAGAGACGGGAGCTCACTCCGTCATGCGGCACTCGGGTCTCGAACTGCTGAACTACCGACTTTCCAGCCTGCAGTTCAGTGTCTTAACCACTGAGCCACTGCAGCTCTTAGCTTGTATGTGCTGCAATGCAATTTCAGAGTTCCCAAGCCCACCACGAGGCTCAGGGCTTCTGAGATTTCTCAGAGCTAGTCTGTCTCTGTAACCGCTACACCACCTGGCAGGGCACTGACCATGGATGCCTGTGTGCGACCAACGCTGCATCTGCTTCCCATTGCATTGAATGAGGATTCCCACGTAGGTGAGGGGAATCTAAACATCCATCCATACTTCCACACCCAGAGTAGATGACTGAGCTGTGACAAGGTTGTGCCAAACTCCCTTACTGGCCACCAATGATGTGTGCCATTTTCAGGCACGTCTACAGCTGGAGATGCGGGTGATGGAGAGAGAGATTAAGATGTGGAATTTGCTGCCAGACAACATAGTGATGGCTGCAGAAATAAACAGCTTTAAAGGGGGATCAGATAAATTTGTGGAGGATAAGTCTATCAGTGGCTACTAGCTGTGGTGACTGAGGGGAACCTCCAGATTCAGAGGCACTGAACCTCTGAATCCCAGAGCCAGGAGGCAACATCAGGGGAGGCCTCGGCCTCTATGCCCTGTTGTTGGCCCTCCAGAGGAACTGGTTGGCCACTGTGTGAGACAGGGTGCTGGACTAAACAGACCAAGGGTCTGATCCAGCAGGGCTCTTCTCATGTTCTTATGGAGATAAGAAGGCCCCACCACCGGTCTGACCCATTTCTCTCCCCCCAAATCCCGTTTTCAGAAGCTTCTGCATTCACTTTGAAGAAGTTTTATAGTAATTGGCAAATCTTGCCTCGTCTAGGAACTAACGACTATTCCTTCTTTTGTTTCTTTTTAGATCCATATATTTTTGGTCAGCAATTTTAGTTTCCCACTTTTTGCCAGCCATTTAGTCGGTTTTATGCACCATTAATACAATATGCATAACTTAGGTGTTGATGGCTGGTACATATAATGTGCATGATTGTGATCTGCTGACCTATAAATAGCGTCAGAAAAGGCATACAGTTTGTGCAGAAAACTGGCTGCCAGGAGACAGTAACACAAGTGCAAAACGAAAGCAGCACAATTTCGATGCGCCCTTGGCAGAAGTAAAAATTGAAACGGCAGTTTTTTGTTTTTCTAGATCAAGATGGCAGGGAGGAGAAAACAGAACCTATTCCTAGTCTCTCATCTGCTTTCCTCGGAGGTGCTTGTAGAACATCTTTACCAGCCCTGGAGTGCATCCAGAGCTGGTGGGGCCAACATCAGAGCTTCATGAATGACCTGTTTGTTTGAGGCTGCTTCTGGACACCATCAGTGTTCCCTCTAAGCTGAGTTAGTGTGAGCTAGCTCACAGCCTTTTTTAGCCTCCAGTTCACACATTTTTGCCTTAGCTCAGGAAGGATGGCTCCAGAGCAAACTAACTTATGCAGTTGCCGGATCGTTTGCTCACAACTTTAATGCCAGTAGCTCAGAAAGTAGAATTTTTGCTCACGAGACTCCATAGCTCAGAGGGAGCCTCGGATACAATCCCTTTGAAAGCCGCCACAGAGCTGGTTCCCTCATGTGCCTGCATCACTCAGTGACAATGCATGTTTGCCACTCAGTGACTATAGTAGGAAGGGGTGACTTATGTGAAGGGGTCATCCTAAGTCCACCATCCCCAGCCAAAGCTTTCAAATTGCCTCAAATGCTATGCTTTCATCATGGAGCCCGTGCGCGCATGCAGCCTGTCGTGGCAGCCTTGCTCATGAGGACTGAACGGCATATCCAGAATACCACACAGAGATACCACAAGATCATGACCACTAGGAAAACAAGATGGGAGATCACCTTCGGTCTTCTTGCACGTGCCTTTTTCTAACTCCTGATGCCCTCCCTGCAATGACCACAGATGACTGCTGTGCCAAATTTTCACAAAATTTGATGGGAGGGGAGGGGTGAAATGTGTCATTTCAAGGGTCCATACGCCACCACCAAGAGCCAAATTGTCTTCTGTGTGTAGCCAAGGGCAATGTTATGCCTGGCATGATCTCACCTTCTTTCTTGGTGAGTGCTTTACCAAAAGAGTGGGGTATACACTTGTTGGGTGAGGAGCACTGCAGTTGCTACTTTAAAGGAGGCAAATAATTTTGCCCTGATCCTCGTGTTGGCTTGAAAATGGGGCCTCCATTTGCATGAAGGGGAAAGGGGTCTCTGCTTCCGCTCAGCACACCTTCAACTATTCACTGCAGGTACCACCTGCAGCTACCTCGACACACCTTGAGGTGTAGCCCTACCCCTGATTCCCAGAGATGTGCTTACAAGGGATGAGGTTTGATATTGAGAGCATCAGCTAGTGGAGCTGAACAGCAATGCCCCATCATCTGAACATCTAATGATGCATCTGGCCAATTCAGGGGGGCCATGTCAAATTTGCTTACCAAGTTGCCCACCATGGTGGGCAGTTTCTGAGGACCAGCCCCTCTCACCATCCTTTGCTCCAATGGGAACAAAAATGGGGAGAGGGAAGTGATACAACACAATATTCTGACATCACTTCTGGTTGCACTTGAAAAGGAACTCATGACATTCGAGGAATTCCACCAAATCTCTTTGGTTTTTATCATAGAGGTCAGAGAAATCCTAGAGTGTCATGATGTCACTTCTGGGGAGCAACTGAAAGTGATGTCGCAAGGTTGTGTGACGTTGCTCTGTACCCCCATTTTTGATCCTACTGGAGCAAAGAGACAGCTGGTAACCCTAATTACAATGTTACTGGGTTGTGGGATTGTGCGAGGGCAAATTTGGTTCAAAAATCAAGGTAATAATCCAGTAGAGCTGCTGTGGAAAAAAAAAGAAATTATGCACAAGTTGAGCACAACTTATCTTTGTTTCTCTTCCATCCCTCCCCTTCCCATCCGAATATTTTATTGCATTGGAATTTGACCTTCTACAACTTTTGCATCCCGCTGTCTCCTGCCAGGGGGTTGGCATTGCTTTCCCTGGTGGTTGTTGACAAACCTTTACCAAGGAGAAAAGGGCTTCCCCCTCTTCTTCCTTGCGGTTCCAAAACTGTATACCTGAGGAACTGCCCCACCACTCACAATTGAGAGAATTGTCTTTAGGACAAGAGCTTGGATTGTCGATACCTCAATTTTAAACAATGAAAAAAGAAGAAGAAGAAGAAGGAATCTTTGGTCTGTTGAAGCGATTGTTCTTGAAGCCAGTTTTAGGAACTGCAGGGGTGAAGGGTAAAAGTTGTCAACAGCCATGGGGGAGGACGTTGGAGAAATCAAAGGATATTGTGTTTGATGTTCATTTCATGAGTCATCTTGGCTGGCCACCAAGGACTCTGCTTTGTCCCCAAGTCCCCAAATTTCTGGCTATCAGAGTCCCAAACTGATGTCAGCTGTGGGATATATCTAATCCTGAGCCTTTCCTGCATCTCTCTTTGTGTTGTGGTCATTTTTTTTGCATTGTGCCATAAAAAGCTGAAGGAAAAAAAAGGGGGGGGACTCAACCCAAAATGTGGCTGCGATCTCAGAGGGTCAAGCTTACAGGTAAATTAATATCAAAAATATACAAATGCTTATTAGGGTGTACACATAAATAGAACGTACATATGCTTAAAAGAAATAGTCTAAATATCAGACTCAAAGAACTTATTCCATTCAGAACTGATTGTTATACATATCCAATTGAGGGGTAAAACTTTTGACCTAAGGACCATACGCGTTTTGGCCCTCTCAGGCCTTCCTCAGTGGTCAGTATTCCTTATTTTACAATGACACACATCCAGAAATACATATATAAAGAATATTATATATTCTTTATATTATATATTCATATATATATGAGACCAGGTGTTGTTTTCTTATCTGCTTTGCAGTTATTGCAAGTTTGTATAATGGGCCGTGAATAGCAGCTGTGCAAATTCACCAGATTATTCTGGTATCGAATATCCCATTCGTCAGGATGTGTGTCACCTCCATCAAAGGGGCCAAAACACGTACAGTCCTTAGGTCAAAAGTTTTACCCCTCAATTGGATATGTATAACAATCAGTTCTGAATGGAATAAGTTCTTTGAGTCTGATATTTAGACTATTTCTTTTAACCATATGTATGTTTAATTTATGTGTACACCTTAATAAGCATTTGTATATTTTTAATATTAATTTACCTGTAAACTTGACCCTCTGAGATCGCAGCCATAAAAAGCTGGCCAGACTCTTGAACCAACATCATCCCTGCGTGAATCTATTTTGTAGCCTCTTGGGGATTTCCCGCATCCTCATTTTCCTCACCTGTGTGTTTTGCTCTCTCTAGTGGTCGATTTAGGGGTGGGGGGTGGGGTCTGTTCTGCAGGTGTTTTGCTCTCTCTAGTTGTCAATTCAATATTACAATGCTTTATGTCCCGCATATCTCCCTGAAGATTTAAACTGTGGGTTTTTTATGCTGGACATAATGTGATGTAATATCAAATCAACCCCTAGAGGGAGCAAAACATATGCAGAACAGGACACACACACCCCCCCCCCGAAACAACAGGAATTCACAAGCAAGTGAAATGAGAATGCAGAAAAGCCCTTGGTTTCAAAACATCAACGGTTTGCCCTATTGGCATACAGTTCTTGGAGCAGCAGCTCCAGATTCAGTTTTCACAGAGATAAAATGAGCATGGGGGGGTGGGACGACTCAGACTTGAACAGCTGGCATTTACAGTATGTAAAACGTTCTCAGCTGGCCTGGGGAAAACTTGGAGAAACACTGACAATCAGATCTGGAGCAGAGGAGGAGAAGAAGAAGGAGAAGAGGAGATTGAAGTCTCAGAGCAGCTTACAAACTCCTTCCCCTTCCCCTCCCCACAACAGACACCCTGTGAGGTAGGTGGGGCTGAGAGAGCTCTGATAGAAACTGCTCTTTTCAAGGACAGCTCTGACAAAAATATGGCTTGCCCAAGTTCATCCAGCAGCTGCAAGTGGAGGAGTGGGGAATCAATCCCGGTTCTCCCAGATTAGAGTCCACACACTTAACCACTACACCAAACTGCCAATCAGAGTAAACTATACTGGGTGAGATGAGCCAGTGATCTGATTCAGTTAGACAGCTGCAGACATTCAAATTCATATTTGAATTTTCTTGGGAATTTTTAATTGTTTGGCCTCTGTTACTGCACATCTGTCCAAACGGGTGCCAGAGCAAGTCCTCAGGATAGAACAAAGGTTTCAGGCAGGATGATTGGAGTATATTTGGTGGTCAGAAGTCTCACTGAGGCTTCACCTGGAGGCCTGGATTTAACCCTGAAAGGAGAAATTCAAGGTCTCCTCTCGTCTTGATAAAGGCCCCCTGGCAAAGGCCTGGGTCACAAGCATTGTTCCTCTAAGCTGAGTTAGTGTGAGCTAGCTCACAGTTTTTTAGCCTCCAGCTCATGCGTTCTTGTCTTTGCTCAGGAAGGATGGCTCCCGTGCAAAATGATTTATGCAGTAGCCAAATCACTCACTCACTGACAACTTTAATGCCGGTAGCTCACAAAGCAGAATTTTTGCTCACAAGCTACCGGCATTAAATTTTTGCTCACAAGACTCCACAGCTTAGAGGGAGCATTGCCAGTCACAAGCTGTATCTCTGGGACCCAGCTTCGTTCCCCGCATTCCCATACAGCTATCCCACATTTTGAGGTTCTCAGGTGCTGTACCTGGACTTCCCAGTCCAAGATAACTGCCTTAGCCAAGATGACTGCCTTTCAACCCTGCAATGAGGAAAAACAGCCTAGTATTTCCTGTTCTCTATTTGGCTCCTCCCCTTGGTCCACCTCTTCCTCTTTATGTGGCTCATCCCATTGCTCACTGCCTCAGCCTTTCAGCTGGGCTTCTCCCTTTCCCTTGTTTGCTCTCTTCCATCCACCCCGTCCCCTTCTGGTGTTGTCTAAGCCACCTTCTGGTATGGAGCTTCTGGCCAGAGCATCCACTTTAGAATTGCTTCATCTTCCTAATTATCAATACTGCCTCGGACTCATAACTTTTTGAAACAAAACCAAGTTAAATAATACTGGATTTGGCAAAGAGAATTTTAACCTTATCGATCTGTCACGAGATTTAAGTTTCCCATTTGCAACATTTTGGATTCAAACTACTTTCTCTTCCCCTCGCCCTCTGCCCGCAATAAGACCCCACCAGATTTTGGAAAAAATTTCAGCTCAGCTGTAGTATATAAACATATTCCTTAAATGATTGTTTTGTGGGCATCAGAGTCTTCCAAGGTGGTTGAATGGGATTGTCCCTCAGAGAGGCAAGGGGAAGGAACTCCACTGTGACCAGTCCAAAATGCTTATTGTATCTCTTTTTTTCCAGGGCTGGGAATTTTCAAGCCATTTTACAAAGATCTAAAAGCAGTATATCGGGAATACCTTTAAATGTTATGCCCTGGTACTAGTTTGGTTTTGGTGCTAGAGCCCAAAGAATTGTCTGAAAAATAGGAGCCGTTATCTGAGATCTTTTGGTGGGAGATTCCCTTTGTCTCAAAGGTCCCAGTGAAGGGAGACTTCTCCCAATGGAGCTATCGGATTAATTGCATTTTTTGCAAATGATTGTCTTTCTCTCTTCTGTATAAAGACACTTGTGAATGGATGCTAAAAGCAAACAAAGAGATCTGGATAAAGACACCAATGGTCACTGGCTGGAAAGGCGGAATGGATTGGGTTGGCTTTTTCCAACATCCTTTTGTTTTTGGTTGGTGCCCCGTGAGCATCGTCAAAGAGATCCAAGCCAACCCGACTCCTTCATGATTGCTATTGCCCCTCCCAACTCTTGGATAAGCATTTCCTAACACCCGCTGTTGTTGGTTTTTTTTACAACACAATAACATACAAAGGAAAGAAGACGGCAGGGAAAAAAAAGTGACAAAGGAACCGCTACAATCACAGGGAAAAAAATATACTGGCCCATGCAGAGACCTCCAAGTTGAAATAAAAATCTTATCAGACAAACAACATGTTACCCCTCTCCTCCCACCCCACCCGCCCCCAATAATTATTACATTACTTCAAGAAAGAGTATATTTTTTTCATGCATAAATCAAATTTTCATTTTGTCTTTTTTTTGGTCTTTTTTTCCTTCTTAAATTACATTTGAACACATTAACACATAAATACTCTCGTCAGACATGACTCAGCAGAAAAAGTAACACATCCCCAGAGTAAAGGGCAATTAGTATTATTGATGATTTTTTTTTAAAAGGACTTGTTTAAATATGAAATCTGTAAACTCCAAGGATCCTTCATTTTTCTTCTCTCTCTCTCTTTCTCTCTCTCTCTTTTTTAAAAAATCATGAAACTAACCAGTTTCTCCTTGCCTAGCCAACATTCAATATGTCTCCCATTTGAGCACATCAATGAAATAACATGCCATCTTCTGCAAAATTATAATTTAACAGTATAAAGCTTCAAGTCGCAAATTCCAAAAACTAGCTAAGTAATTATTTTTTTTGTCACATAAACTATACATTAAATATTTTTGAGGTATTTCAGAGAACATTGTCAAAACTTGCCCGGTTTGTGCTGGAGAGAAGGGTAAGGGGTTGGTTTTCCTCCTGTGCGGAGAATATCTTTGGTATCGATAAGCCATTTGGGTACTGGGCCAAAAAGATGGAGATGCTTCAGTTTGGGGAAGAAAGTTTTTTGGTGGAGAGATGAGTTGATCATTTGAGGTCTGGGGGACATTAGAGATAGCTCAATCCAGTTGGTGACATAGGTAACATTGTATTTCAAGAGACACTGGGGTTGGATTACTCTAAAACACCATCAAGGAACAAACATGGCAGCTTAACCCCAGAATCACATAGTTGGGGCGGATGTTCTCCCTCACCATTTATTTCTTACTGATCTACTTTGGAAGCAGTGGGAAAGGGGCTATACTAAGGGAAAGCTATGAGAATACATGGAATCTCTCCGTTTCAACTACACACCAGTTGTGATAAGGGAAACTCAGTTTTGCTCAGAATGGTAAAGCAACTTGAGTTGGCTTTGTAAAACGGTCACCCAGCCTGCTCAGCTTTTGCAGGTTTCCTGAACTTGTTGAGGGATGAAAGGAAACCCTTCTGACTTTTAGGACTTCTGTCCGTACATTCAGAAAAAAGAGATGGCTGATGCTTTCTTGGACTCGGAAGGCTTCAGAATGCAGGAACATGTTTTCTAAATACTTGTTCCGTCGCATTTTTTAGGTGTAGCTTGCAAAGATCACATGTATGCACCATTACAAAATAAATAAATAGATAAATAAATAAAAGATTGGGGGTCCGTGCCCAAAACATAACTGTGATTCACTTCATTCAGTCAGTGTTTGGGGAAAGGAAGGAAGGAAGGAAGGAAGGAAGGAAGGAAGGAAGGAAGGAAGGAAGGAAGGAAGGAAGGAAGGAAGGAAGGAAGGAAGGAAGGAAGGAAGGAAGACAGACCTCTCCAGGCCTCTAGAAGCACAAGGCCTTCTATCTGTTTTTTAAGCCAGGATCTTAATGTTTGCAAAACTCTGAGCCACAACTTATCGTTTTGAAGAAAGGGGGTAGACACATGTGTGCTACAGGATCTGAGTATCACCTTTACTGGCACAAACACCAAAACCCATTTCTCACATGGAATCATTCTATGCACACAGTAGGAGTGCATTGGGTGACCTGCGTGTGCAATATGGTGTGCATGGGAGCACTGGAGCACTCCAGAGTGGTGACGAGGATACAGGATGGAGGTGAGAAAGGTTGCTTTCTGTCCCATCACCCAAAGGCTGTGAGAGTTACTAGAATCCATTGGATTAAGAGAACTGAGGTAAGATCATGTGAGTTTATAGGACGAAAAAGCAGAAAGGAATTGGTTTTTACACCTTTGGTACAAGGCACTCATCTAACACTCCAAAGATCATGTTCTCTCTCTCTCTCTCTCTCTCTCTCTCTCTCTCTCTCTCTCGGGGAACTGGAATGGTTGGAAAGAGATCCTGGTAAAAGGGTTCTGGGCGCATATTTGCCAAGGAAGCAAGGGAATGGGACAAGGAAATTGTGTGTGTTTTCCAGCACAAACCGGGTAAGGGGAACAAAATCTTTGGTATCAGACGTGATTTTCAAATCACAAAAATCGAAAATTCAAGTGAGGTAGCCTATATTTTTGGGTTCTCACTAAAAATGTCTTTGCATGTTCAGGACCTGTCATGTGTTAGCACTTTTTCTTGTTCTGGCGGTGTTCTTCTTGCTTGACACCAGGCCCTGGGTTGTTGTTGTTGTGTTATTATTATTATTATTATATTTTTGGGTGGCTTCTCAGCCCTTAAATACTTCACAAAACCAGGTTTGGGAATCCACCATCCTCCTCCATCGTCCGTTCGCATTGACACACCACGACAAGACAAGAAGACACGGCGGGGTGGGGTGGGGGACACTTGTGGGGGCCGGACTGGGGGGGAGGGAACATTTTGTTTGGCTTCCTCCCCTTCTCATCCTTTGGCAAAACATCCCTTGGCATTTACTACATGTTCCTCTTGCAGCTCGGTTTTCTTCTGAAGCTGTTTTGGTTGGTTTAGACATCTCCTCCCGCCCTGCATCCCAAACCCTGATAACCGCACCCGATAGCCAAGATTGGGACAGAACTGGTTGTCAGATAGGATATATCAGTACAATCATGTCATATCTGTATAGCTGTTTGTTGTTTTCCCTTCCTCCTTTCTGCTTCAGTAACAACTTTTGATGGTATTTTCCTTTTTTGATGTTGTTTCTCATCCCAGAAAGTGCCTAGCAGCGGCTCGACACATTGTCTTCAGCATAAAGTGAAATCAAGAAACTTTTGAGCATGGATGGTACTCATTTACCCGCATCAATTTGATATTGTACCATTTTTTTAAAAAAAGAATCCCATGCTACGCGGAGGGTGGCTAGGGTGGAATTCTCCCACCTGTGCCTCTTCTGACCTTATTTCCTTCTGTTCTCCTAAGTAAGGAGCAGCTCAAGAGATTTGATTGGTGGTGGCATTGCATATCTGCTCAGCCATGTCATTTGTTGGTTGTTGGTTTCACCTCACAGATTCTTTGGACCGATCCCACAAGCCACCATCGAGAACACAGAGGAAATGCTCCTTCTAGTGCTGAAGAGAAATACCGTCATGTATCCATTTTTCATTAGTTAAGGCAGCCTGTTGATTGGCACACACAAAAAAAACCCGGTTGTCTTTTGTACGTCGCCAGAGATCCTTTTGAAAATTTCCAAGAGTTTCTTATGTTGGGGAGTGAGGATGGGGGAGTGCATTTCCTTTCCTTCTCCCCCATGCTGTGTGTGCACGCACATGCATGTGTGTGAGATATATATATATATATATATATATATATATATATATATATATATATATGACACACACTCACATAGATTTAAGGTCCTGCCACCCTCCCCCAGTCTTCCCAATATGGATTCTTTTGTGTTTATGATTTCTGTTGTTGGTAACAGAGACAAGGAAAAGAGGCAGAAAGTGGGGTTGGTTGGGTATTTGGGGAGGAGCCAGAATAAAACCCACCTTGGGGCTGGGTTTGCTCAGAGACTGGAATAAAACCAAAGTCCTACAGAAGAAGGTCAGCTGCCAATCCAGTGTCTGGGAAAGAAATTGCAACTCCTCCTTGTCCAATGTCTTCTTTCCTCTGATTTCTTTAAAGCATTTTTTTAAATACCCGATTTATGTACCTAAAATGTGCTTCGTGACCCGCTTTAATTCTCGGTGACACAGTGCAACTTAGCTTGGATTCCCCATGACTGATTCCAGAAGGGGGGGAATAGAGGAGAAGGGAGTTGATTCCATCAAGTGTCTGCTCCCCCTCCCCCTCCACACACTTTGGCTTGGAATTTCTTTGAGAGAAACAATCAAAGAACAAGATATTTTCTCTTGGGTGAGTCAGTTGATTTGGTACCATGTTGTGCACTTGGCGGTAATTGTAGTGGGTTTTCATGGATAGGTAACACTTCTGCTAATGAACAGGAGATGCATGGGATGAGTAAAGGCCCAGGTTAGATGTGTGTGAGAAGGCCATAGTGATGGTCAGGTTGGTGATGCTTTCAGAAATGCCCATACCTTTCCTCCATTGGTACTACATTGGATTCTCTCCCCCTCAAAAAAACAACAAAAACAACAACCCACCTCCCCATGCATATTTGGCTTGGAAATGGAAGAACATACCTGGACCACTTGAGTGAATGTTGCAGTTTGGTTTTTGTTTTGCAATAAGCACTTGCCTCAAGATTGCAAATTTATTCCCACACAACTCAGTCGGTTGCCTTTTCCCATATTGGAAATGCATTCCCAGCTCCCTGTTTGAAACAGAGGCCAGTTACTGGATATTTCAAAACCTGGAATGCAACAAACACTCTTTTCACTCAGGTATCAATGTAATCACTGTGGGACAAAAGCTTGACTTTAATGCCTGGGAACTGGGGGCTTGGAGACCAGATAGATTTCTCTGCCTCTTGCCAAGCTGTGCTTGTTTCACATGGAACCAGGTCTCCCTATTCCTTGTCCTCCCGTCTTCACTTTTGGGTGCTGGGCTGTTTTAAGGCATACACCACCCACTGCAGATGCCTGACACCTGTCATCACACAATAAGAGTGTTGCTTCTGTTGTTACATCTTCAGCATTTGCTCTCACAAAAAGCATCTTCCATTAAATCTACCCACCTTATTCTCCAATAGTTTGAGTAAGGAAGAATCCCATTTATTCTGAAAAGTAAAGGGATATTTCTCCCTCCCTGCTACTAGTCAGGAAAAAAGTGAGAAGGAACACCTACACTCTGGCCTGGAATCCACTTAACTTCCTGTATCCAAAGGCTTGCCCTTGGGGTGAAATGGACCATCCAAATCACTAGTGAGCTTGGGTAGAATCTTAGAAGGAGATAGAAGCTGGACGTTTGCTACTGATGCCCCCAGAGCATTCCAAAGCATCTGACAGTGGATGGTTATGATGTGTTGTGTGGCCTGGTTGCTGTTTCATGTATGTGCGTGTGGAGAAGGAAATGGGCACTTTGTCAGAGGGATGGAGTGTGTGTGTGTGTGAAGAGAGACCTCATGCTTTGGAAAAAGTGCTTGTTGATGAAGAAGGGACTCCCGGGTTGGTTCCTGGCTCCTCCTGCCAGCGATTCATACACCTCCGGCGAGCATTCATGAAGAAATTGCTGACTGTGTTCAGCTCCAGGCCCAGCTGTTGGGAGATGGTCATCTGCATTTCTTTGGAGGGCCTCTTGTTCTCCTTGAAGATGGCAATCAGGGTGCGGCGCTGGAGGTCCGTGAAGACCAGACGTTGCTTCTTGGGCTGCAGGTTCCGGTCTTTCTGCTGCTCCTGTTCTTTACGCTTGCACGCTGTATGTTCAAGGGAGAAAAAAAATAACAAAAAGAATGCCGCTGTTAAATCAATGCAGACTGGGGCTGCTTCCAATTTTTCCAAAGCTCCCGCAAAACAGATAACCTACAGCGGCCCTCCCTAGGTAACAGACCCTCCCCCTGTTGGCATCTCATTACTTCTGTGGCCCTTCATTTTGGGAGTCTGTAAATTATACATTTTAAAAAAAAAAAAAATCTCCAACAAAGAATCAGGAATCTTGATTTCTGTACCTTGGCTGCAGTCACACACACTAAATAATCTACTTTCAATCCACTTTCAGTGCACTTGCCAACTCGATTTTTAATGTGTGAACTGGCAAAATCCAGCTGGAAAGTAGATTGAAAGTGGATTGAAAGTAGATTGAAAGTGGATTATTTGGTGTGTGTGACTGCAGCCCTTGATGCAAATTTGTACACATTTGCTTATCTTGGCATAATCACTTTGCTTTCTGTTCTCTGTGGGGAATTGTGGGAGGCTCTCTGCCCCCACCCTCTGGCCATTACCAATCTTAGCAAGCCCCCTTGAGGCTTCAGAAGACATGGATCGTGCACTTGCCCATTGATAAGATCTGGAAACATGGTGGTTTTTCCCCATCACACAAAACCCAGAATTCTTTCAGGATGCAGACATCTGTGCTCAGTCGCACATTTAAGTATCAGCTCAAGGACTTTTAGTTCATCACAGCTCTGGTAGATGATGCATATCCTACGGCAGCATCCTGTCTTTCTAATTTTCTACCATGGCTACAGTCCCACATACTAAATAATTCACTTTCAATCCACTTTCAATGCACTTTCCAACTGGATTTTGTCAGTTCTCACAGTAAAATCCAGTTGGAAAGTGCACTGAAAGTGGATTGAAAGTGGATTATTTAGTGTGTGTGACTGCAACCCATGAATTACAAATAAGGATACTTTTGATATTTTTCTCCTGCAAATCTCTCCCTGGACATTGGAGTTTCAAACTACTTGGTCCTGTTTCCTCTTTTGCTTTTTTTTTTTTTTGGGGGGGGGAGGGTTTATGTCCAGATTTTGCAGAGTATGCTGCACATGTCTTTCCTTATTCTGCTTTAGCAACGTGCTTGTGTGCATTGATCAACCACTGCCGTAAAGCAATTTTGATGTGTGCGTATAACTGTGTCAAGATTGCTTGGATGCCTTTTGCAGATGCATGCATTTTTATATCTTCTAAAATCCCACGCAGAAACAGATCAGACAGGACAGGACCATCACATCAAGATCCTTTTGGTACATGCTTCATACATGCATGGAAGTATATTGTGGCTGCATTCACACATGCTAAATAATCCACTTCCATTGCACTTTCAGTGCCCGTTCCAGATGGATTTTTACTGTGTGAACTGGCATAATCCAGTAGGAAAGTGCATTGAAAGTGGATTGAAAGTGGATTATGTAGCGCGTGTGACCGCAGCCTGCATGTCAAATGCCACACAAGAAGAATTATCTGTACGATTGGATTGCAGCTGCTTTCTTGGCAATGGTTCATCAATGTACATTGTTCATTCAAAAACACAATGGGGAGGATGCAAATTCATTATAAGCCATGACTAACTGCATACGTTCAAATTGCAGAATTGACTTGAGACATCCTAATTAAACAGAATCAAAGAGGACTGGAATGCATGGAGGAAGGATAAAGAAATAGAACAGGAGAATTCCACTCATCTTGAATTACAGTTCAGTTTTGTAAGTAAAAGAGTTCTGGCGAATGGAGTTTTTGGTTTACTACCCAGATCTAGAACTTTCAGCTGGACCGGAACAATGGATTTTTTTTTCTCAGAGAGCTGGAGGCAGAGGGAAAGAGATGCTGCTCAAGAGACACAATTTTGTCTCTGCTAAACAGGTTCAGCAAGATTTTGCATTATCTCAGAAACCTGCAGCACCTGTTAGATCAGATGGTTAAAAAAAAAGATGTGTTAACACCATCCACTTTCAGTTGTCCTCAGACCTATTCTGTCTCCAGCTTTCTTCAGGGGTTTCTGAAATTTTCATTTCATATTGAGATGTGGTGTGCCTCCGTTCCTCAATCAAACCCACAGCAGACGAATGGAAAAACCTACCCTATGACCATCAGATGCTTGCAAAGGAAACAAACAAAAATAAACCTTTTTTGGCATACAACAGTCATTTTTTTTAAAAAAATAAGACAGATTTGCAATCAGAACTTGGGTCACAGCAAGTCAAAAAGGTTTCATTTCACCCTTTCCCACCCCTCCCCATCTCAATCCCCCACACACAAAAATTGATCTGATCATTGATCTACTAATACATAGATGTCACAAGCAAAGGGGGGAAGACAAATAAGACCCATCCTCCAACCCAGAACATGACACATTTTAAGGCCACCTTATGTGCATGGAATAGATTATTGCCTCAGGGATTCTTCTAAGAAGGGGCTTACTATGGGATGTGACTGATGTCCACAGGGCTGCTTCCTGTCCATTCCAGCAGTTTTCAGTGTCTGAATGAGATCTGCTGCGTTCAGCTGCAGGATGCAGGGATCAGAAGCAGCTGCAGCTAAGCGAGGGCCGGCTCATGCATTAGGCACACCAAGGTGATTGCCTAGGGCTCCAGAGGCAAAGGGGTGCCGAAACCAGCCCTGTCACTGCCCTAACTGCCCATCTGTCTGGGGCATCTTGGTCTGCTATAGCCAGTTGTGAACATGGGAAGCTCCCCTCCCCAGCAGGCAGCCTCCGGCAAGCTGTCAAGGGGAGAAGATGGGACAGGGCTTCTCCTGTCTTCCCTTCCTCCTCCATCAGGGGGCAGGGCTGAGACAGGGCCAGAGCCCTTTTCTGGGCTGGAAAAAGAAGAAGAAGAAGAAGAAGAAGAAGAAGAAGAAGAAGAAGAAGAAGAAGAAGAAGAAGAAGAAGAAGAAGAAGAAGAAGAAGAAGAAGTATATCAGTCATATACTAGTTATAGTTACAATTCCGTACATGTTATATTTGAATGTAAATGTCCTTAAATTTTGTTATAAATTTTGTTGTTGTAAAAATAAATAAAATACTTGATGATGATGAAGGAGAGGAGGTGGAGGAGGCTGAGAGAGCTCTTTCGAGGACTGCTTTTGAGAGAACAACTCTGAGAGAACTTGTGACTGACCCAAGGTCACACCAGCAGCTGCATGTGGGAAATCATGTAGGGAATCAAACCTGGTTCTCCCAGATTAGCATCTGCTGCTCTTAACCACTACACCAAACTGGCTCTCAAGCCACTTTGGGCCCAGCTGGGAAGGAAAGCAGGGTATAAATGCCTAAATCAATAAATAATAAATGATTGATATGGCCCTTCTGCCAAAAAAAGAAGAAGAAAGAAATACACTGGACCCGTTATGGCTACAGTTTAGGATTCTGTAAATCCAGGTCAACCCCCAGGTTAGTGGAGGTGGGAAATGTTTTATAAAAAAGGGGGGACGGTAAAAATTCCCAAAGACTTCACCATCCAAGAAGTCTCGAGTTCTGGCAGAATTTTGGGTTATCCAAAGCAGCCTGGATAGCCCTGACTAGCCCAGCCTCACCAGAGCTTCAAAGCTAAGCAGGGTCCGCCCTGGTCAGCCCTTGGATGGGAGGCCTCCAGGGAAGTCCAGGGTTGCTATGCAGAGGCAGGAAATAGCGAAATCCCTTCCACTCGTTTCTTGCCTTGCAAACCCCCATGGTCCCCTGGGGTTGCCAAGAGTCAGCAAGATTATTATCAGTAAGCCAAAGTGGCCCACAGCATTGCAGAGGGGTCCACAAGTAAGGTGGAAGAGAGGGCGGAGAGGGGCCAGAGGCGGTGGTAGTGGTGGCGGGGATTAGCGGAATTGTTCCTAGCTATGGTTTCCAACCTTCAGGCGGGGCCTGGAGACTTCCCAGAATGACAGCTGATCTCGAGACTACAGGGATCATTTCCCTTGGAGAAAATGGCTGCTTTGGAGAGTGGATTTTATGCCGTTATACCCTGCTGAGGTCCCTCTCCTCCCCAGACTCAGACCTCTCCAGCCCCAAACATCCAGGAATTTCCCAACTCAGAGTTGGCAACCCTAGTCTTATCAGGGGGAGCTGGGGGCCACTTTCCCCTTCCTCATAAGTCTTTACAGCACCCCCACTTATCTTAAATCTCATTTTCAGTGGCCTTCTATGGTAAGAACTAGGGGGAGGACCTTTTGAGTAGTAACCCCCCTAAGCCAATTACAGCATCCCCTTCTCAGAGAAGTCTGGTTGACCCTTGTTTTATTAAAATGCTCAGTGCCATTCTAAGCAGTGTGATGTTCTACTAAGACGGGTGAAGTCAATAAGCATAGAAGGATGCAACTCTGCTGACTTATTCAAAGAGGCTATGCTTATGTACTACTGGGAAAAGTGATCACTCTGGGACTTTAACCCTTTCTGCACTGACAACTTGCTCCAGAGACTCCGAGGAGTCAACCCTTAAGGATTGACTTCAAAGTCACACACATTCCCTCTACACTGTTTCCCCGCCTCTGATTTATTTATTTGTGTATTCTGTAACTGTTCTGCATCTACAAGCAAAACCTGTATTTTTGAGCTAGATGAAGAGAAAGGCAAACATCTTTCAAAACTTTTAACTGCAGACCCAACACCTCCCTCCTTCCCTCCGTGATTCTGCAAAAAAGAAAGGGGAGGGAGGGGGAAATCCAGGCCCACACATGCAAGACTGACACATTTGGGAGCAGGGAATCCCCTAGTCCTTCATATTTACTAATTCCTTCTTATGCTCTCTCTGGATTTTTAAAAGTTTGCCTTAGCGGGAGGACACGTCCTCTTTTGTCTTTGGAGAAGGAGGGAAAGAAAACAGAACCGGGAGAGAGCGTCAACCTAAAGAGAGAGAGAGGCAGAAACAGGGGAGTGCAGTGGGCAGCACTTAAATACCCACAGAAACAATCCTACTTTAGAAAGGATTAGCAATTCAAAAGTGGATGAAAACAAAGAATCACAGCAAAAGGAGTTTTGGTAGCAGCGGGACAACAGTGTGCTGGAAGTAGTCTGAATGCAGATTCTTGTAAAACAAACGCAGAAACCAGAAAAAAGACCTAACACAAACCGGAAGTGAGAGCAGGAGGGAATGCAGAATGGAAAAATAGGATGCGCTCAGAAACTGAGGCAAAATATGAGTGCAGAAAGGGCCATTGTTTACTGGAATGTCCCTTTTTCTCAGGTGTGAGGGATTTGTGGATTATTCCATCCTTAGGTGGGATAGTGGGTGCATCAGAGAAAAATCGGGGAAACTTTTGGCTTGGGTGGATTCGGAGTTTACTTTGGCTGTTCCAAAAAACCACCCACCCATCTGTTATAGCAAGTAGAAAATGATTTTAAGATGATTGTTTAGCCTGGTTTATGTGGATTCTAATGTGGCAGTACTCAAAACCTATAGGCTAAATGAGTAATATCATATAAGTTTAAGATACAATCCTGCTTAGGACAGCACAGTCAGGGGCCATGGGGAAATAATTTTATTCTCTTATTTTAATTACACAGTTTCTTTTATTTTTTACTGTTTCAAGACTGACTGTTCTGATTCTTACAATCAAATGTTTTAAAATCTGGGACTGGTTTTGTGAGTCTTTCTCTGGAAGTTGCTTAAGGAGGACAAAATTAGAAAGGGGTGTGTGAATGGTCTAAATAAGTGAGTGGAGAGTCAGTTTGGTGCAGTGATTAAGAGCGTGGACTCTTATCTGGGAGAAATGGGTTTGATTTCCCACTCCTCCACATGCAGCTGCTGGTGTGACCTTGGGTCAGTTACAAGTTCTCACAGAGCTGTTCTCTCAAGAGCAGTCCTCGAAAGAGCTCTCTAAGCCCCACCTACCTCATAAGGTGTCTGTTGTGGGGAGGGGAAGGGATTGTAACCGCACTACCATGGGTAGTGAAGGGCAGGGTCTAAATCCAATCTCTTCTTCTCCTCCTCTTCTCTTCCTGCTCCATGCTGCTGAACTGGGGGTGTTAGGGGGTTGGGGGAAGGACACCAGTAATCGAAATGTTCAGGAATGGCATGGAAGGAACATCCCTTCTTTCATTTCATTTGGGATTTGTTTTTGGTTTTGACATCCACTTCGCTTCTCTGGGTTTTTTTGCTTGTTGGTTTTGTCGATTTGCTTGTAACAGGTACACCCACTGTACGATTTTCTGCTGTGATTTATGCATCCCGGAGATGTTGATTTATGTGCATAACAGAATGCTTTTTTTAAAAAAAAATGCCTAAGTAAATGTTGGGATAATGCATCTGTTTTACACCCCAAAAAATCGGTGCACAGCAAACGGTACAGAAAGAAAAAGGTGGGTTTGATTTACATGTGGGAAACCCAACTTTCAAATGGGGATTTGCGGGGGGGGGAAGAGTTGGGGGCAGTAATTCAAAAGTATCACAATGCGAGAAGGAGGGTGAATGAATCCTTTACAGCCGCTAGGCTGAAATCCTGATTTTTATTTTAATATTTTTTTTTTGCATTTCGCCCAAGCAACATTTCATTTGCTCTTTGTCATAGTCGCTGTCTACTCTTTACACACGTGGACAGATGTGGATCCTGAGATCCACGCAGATTGATGCCAGATTTGCACATGTCATTTAGCCCTGTGCAGCATCGAAGACCCACAAATTACACACTTGGATCTGAAAGATCTGTATTCATCTGCGTACTTACAGAGAAGGCAAAGAAAAACTTATTTGTTTCCTCTCAGTTTGTTTGAACATTCAAAAAATCTGAAAGGGAAATCCAGCCAGCCCTGGACTGGTGGTCCATCTAGTCCAGCATCCCATCTCACACAGGGGCCAGCCAGTTCCCCTGGAGGGCCAACAACAGGGCATGGAGGCCAAGGCCTTCCTCTGATGTGGCCTCCTGGCTTTGGGATTCAGAGGATTAGTGCCTCTGAATGTGGAAGTTCCCCTCAGCCACCATGGCTACTAGCCATTGACAGATTTACCCTCCATGAATCTATCTAATGCCCTTTGAAAGCTGTTTATTTCATCACAACATCCTCCGGCAGCAAATTCCACATTTCAGCTGATCTCTGTGTCAAGTAGTCTTTCCTTTTGTCCGTCCTGAACCTACTGCCCATCAGCTTCACTGGATGCCCTCGAATTCTAGTAAGTTAGGAGAGGGAGAAAAAGTTCTCTTTGTCATCTCTCTCAACTTCATATATAATTTGATAAACCTCTCTCCTGTCCCCTCTTAGTCGTCTCTTTTCTAAGCTGAAAAGTCCCAGACTCTTTAGCCTTTCCTCAGAGGGCAGGGGCTCCAACCTCCGAATGTGGTTGCTCTGTGATGTGACACTCTGCACCCGCTCAGAGGCCATTTCAGACCTTCTTCCCATGCTGGGAATTGAGTGCCAGGAATAAGAAAATATCTTAAGCCCTCCCACATATGGCAGTCGGCTTCCAAGCCTGTGCAAAGTGCCTTCCCCGTGCAGCCGAGGAATGACTCTTGGCGCCCCAAACACGTGGAGAGTCTCAACACGGCTTTCCAGATGGGGAGGGCGAGCTTTTCGGCACCCCCACACACACACCCCTTCTATACACGAAGCACCGTTAACAATGAACCTCAGTTCTCCGCTTGCCATTTTTTTAAACACAAAAATCCTTCTTGCAGAAGCCGCATCACAGGCCCGCGTGCAGCTCAATATGATTATAGCTCCGCAGAGCAAGGATCGATAGCGACTGTTGTCGGATCGGGAGGCAGAGGCTCTCCGAAGCCACAAATGAGGGGCCGCTTTCACGTTTCCAATCCCCCGCAGGCAGGCTTGATCCACTGTCAGAAGCCAGAGGAAGACGCGGGGTCACTCGTGTCAGGAACCACTGTCTCTCCCCGGTCCACAGGCAAACACAGAGCTTCGATGGGCTCTTTTGAAAAAAAAAAGGACTGTCCGGAAAACACAGCATCTGTAACAGCAGCTCGGAAGGCAGGCCGGCATTCCATAGCAGGTTCTCTGTATTGTTCTGGGCATGTGCTGATGATGTCACTGTTGTGATCTATGGCCACAGTCAATGTTCCCTCGAAGCTGTGGAGCCTTGTGAGCAGAAATCCTACTTTGTGAGCTACTGGCATTAAAGTTGTGAGCGAGCACATTAGCTACTACATAAATTAGTTTGCTCTGGAGCCCTCCTTCCTGAGCCAAGACAAAATGTGTGAGCCAGAGGCTAAAAAACTGTGAGCTAGCTCACACGAACTCAGCTTAGAGGGAACACTGGCC
The DNA here is from genome assembly GCA_029375565.1 of Gekko gecko. Classification (NCBI taxonomy): domain Eukaryota; kingdom Metazoa; phylum Chordata; class Lepidosauria; order Squamata; family Gekkonidae; genus Gekko; species Gekko gecko. The sequence goes on from JAPDNY010000006.1 coordinate 2,251,459, forward strand.
ACAGTGTATGGATGCCAATCTCCAGGTGGGTTGTATATCAAAATGAGAGCTCTCGGGAGGAGAGTGTTATTAATCTAAAGACACTCCGTGAATGAATTATTAACAAATGCAAAAAGATTATATTGTGCAAAACAATTCAAACAGTTTTAAATCTTTGTTAAAGTTCAACAAACCCTTATATATTCTTAAAGAGCTAGGAGCAAAAAGTACTTGATACAAAGGGAAAACTCAAATGAAGTCCACAAATCCTTTGTATAAAAAACTTCAGAAGAACAAAGGTTCTATGGCCCCGGTCACATGGGCCAGATAACGTGGGGGGGGGGCGTGGCTATTTGCACCATCACAATCTGATCTGCCATTAGGTGATCAGACATGACAGCAGCCCACCAGGGCTTCCTCTGTCGGCACGTGCAGCAAAGAGGACGACCCAGGGGAATAGCCGCACACCAGCACGATCACACCTTGGGAGTCCGTAGGCAGCCTGTGGCAAACCATTTGCCAGTAGATTGATCCAGGTACCTTTTAAATGCACATCTTCGGCAGCACGCCACGGGTGCGCTATGCCTCCCAGATGTTCTGGTGTGACTGCGCCTGGAAAATCTGCCGGACTATCGTGCCTTCCGTGGGGCAAATGCTCCATGTAACTGGGGCCTATGTCTTGCATGAGCAGCAGCTATACACGGCTGGCTTCACTACCGCGTTCACGTTCTGCTTCTTCAGATAGCTGGTACTCTTTAGCTGTGAAATGAAATAAAGTTTCAACAATACTCCTTTACTTTTTGCTCCTAGTTCTTTTGTTCCCAGCTCTTTAAAAATATAGAAGGGCTTGTTGAATTTTAACAAAGATTTAAAACTGTTTGAATTGTTTTGTACAATATAAACTTCTTGCTTTTGTTCATAATTCATTCATGGAGTGTCTTTAGATTGATACAACCTCCAGGTGGGACCTGGGGATCTGGAGCTCATCTTCAGGCTACAGAGATCATTTCTCCTGGAGGAAAAGGGATGATTTGGAGGATGGGCCTTGTGCCTCACTGAGGTCCCTGTCCCCCCCAGGCTCCACCCCCAAATATCCAGGAGTTTCCCAACCTGGACCTGGCAACCCTCACCCCCCCATCCCCTGCCAGTGGCTGGGGGAACCTGGCAGCCCTCACAGAGACAGGCGGAGAGAGGTTTGCTCAACAAGAGCCTTGTAATTTACCTGGATTCTCCTGTACCCCACATTCTGCTGAATAACTTTCTGCAAAACCCCAAAATATATTGGAGTGGAATATTCTACTGAATTATTTTGGGGTGCTTTGGCCAATTTGTAGGGATACAATTCATAGGGATGCTACATCTGGAGACCTGCTTCTTCTATGATATGCGTGCTTCACCTTTGTGGATTGCTGAGATATATAATTTCCCATCGGTGAGGAAGCCTTTGTGAGACAGAAAGCATCTATGCTGGGCAAATTCCCTTAGATGGATTGTCTCACTGCTACAATTTGGGTATCTATGGATACGGCAGGCATGAAGCACAAGGCACTTCACATTTTTAGGAAGCACCTTAAGAATTCCAAGATAAATCTACTCAGGAACAAGACAGTAATATTTAAGAAGCACGTTATTGGATACAGAGCACAGTCTTGTAGACTGGTTGAAATTTTTTGGAATTTTCTGCGCTTGGATCCCTTTGAACGGAATTGGGTCCACAGGTCTTTAAAGCAACACTCATTGAAGTCAATGGTGTAGTATAATGTGTATTTCACTTTTGCATCTGTTATCTATGATTCTCCTGGAGCTGCGGTGGCTCAAGTGGTTAGACGCTGAACTGCAGGCTGTGAAAGGTCAGTAGTTCAGCAGTTCAAGACCCGTGAGTGCCGCATGACGGGTGAGCTCCGTCTCTAGTTCCAGCTCCTGCCAACCTAGCAGTTCGAAAGCAAGAAATTGCAGTAGATAAATAGGTACCACTTCGGTGGGAAGGTAACAGTTCCGTGCGCCTTGGTGTTTAGTCATGCCGGCCACATGACCACGGAAACGTCTTCGGACAGCGCTGGCTCTTCGGCTTTGAAACGGAGATGAGTACCGCAACCCTAGAGTCGGATTCGACTGGCTTTCGAGCAAGGGAACCTTTACCTTTACTATCTATGATTCTTTAAACCTGTATGCATCTGACTCTATGAACCTATGTACTGTATGGTACCTTTTAAGAGTTATATAATAATATATGAGTAAAATCTAATCATTTTTTTGCGTTCTTTTCTTGGCCTCATTAGGAGCAGGGCTCTTTTTGTAGCAGGAACTCCTTTGCATATGAGGCGACACACCCCTAATGTAGCCAGTCCTCCAAGAGCTGACAGTAGCCCCCAGTGGCAGATTAACCATTAAGCAGACCAAGCACGTGCTTAGGGCACCAGGGCCAAAGGGGGCACCACAAAGTTGGGGAAAGGGTGAAAAAATGTAGAAAATATGCCTTTCAGGTCATGGATATTGGAACTTTGATACATTTAACTTGTGAAATATTGAAATAGATGTTGTGTTGCATTGTTGTAGAACTTTACGTAGCCAAAGCTTGGCTTAGTTTGTACAATATATTGTGTTATCATATGAATAAATGTTTGTATTGCTGCAACCTGCATTGTATATCTGGTCAGACAGGTCAACGACTAAAATGGACTGGGGGTCAGTGTGGAAAGGAGGGGGGCACCAAGACTGGTCAGTGCTCAGGGCACCAGTGAGCCTTAATCCGCCCCTGGTAGCCCCTGTAAGAAGAGCTCTGTAAACTCCTGGGAGGATTGGCTACATAAGGGGTGGGTCACCTAATATGCAAAGGAGTTCCTGCTACAAAAAGAGTCCTGATAGGAGGGCATAATTCTGAAAGAGCTAAACATAGTTCCAGAAGAGAGAAATGGCACCACGGAGAAGAGATCTGAAATACCCTGCAGAGCTTACCAGTTGTGCAGAATTTGATTCAGGCTCCTTACTTGGGGCTCAGGCTACCCCACTAACTACCAGGACTGTGTCTCATTGGCATCCTCTTCAGGTACAGAAAAGAACAGCAGTCTGTGTGCCTGGTGGCCTGTATGAAGCTGCTAGGCTTGCCTGGCCGGGTATAAATAATGAGTTCTGCCTTACGGGGTTGCCAACTCCAGCCTGGGAAATGGAGATGGGGGGGTGGAGCAATAGGGAAGGCAGAGTACCACAGAGGACCCCACCCCCACACAGCAACTGTCTTCTCCAGGAGAACTGATCTCCGTAGTCTGGAGCTTGCTTGTAATTCCAGGAGAGCTCTAGGCCCCACCTGGAGGTTGGCAACCATGCACTGAATGCTTTTCCCCATGGGAAGGAAGGAATGATAGGAGGGAAAATGACAGGGAAAAAGAAGGAAGGATCATGAAAGAATAGAAAGGGGGAGGGAGGACAGAGAACAAGAAAGAGGAGAAATGACAGGAAGGAAGGAAGGAAGGAAGGAAGGAAGGAAGGAAGGAAGGAAGGAAGGAAGGAAGGAAGGAAGGAAGGAAGGAAGGAAGGAAGGAAGGAAGGTAAGAGGGGAAATTGGGTTGCCAGCTCTGGGACAGGAAATACCTGGAGATTTTGAGGGTGGAGCCTGGAGAGGGTGGGATCTGAGGAAGGGAGAGGCCTCCGCAAGGTATAATGCCATGGAGTCCACCTGCCAAAGCAGCCATTTTATCCAGGGGAACTGATCTCTGTAGCCTGGAAAGCAAATGTCTAAGCAGGCCCATAGCTACAGCGGGGCATCTTGGGGCTAGGCCCCCTGACTTACTGGCAAGGCCCCACGACTTCCCATCCAGCCCAAGACCCCCAAGCGGCGGCAGGTGTGGGGAAGGAGCCAGGTACTCCTTTAATTTGACTAGCCAGTGCCCCCTAACAAATGTAAATGCCACCCCCAACTTAAAAAATTCTGGCTACGGGCCTATGCCTAAGTATCTTATACTCAGACATTTCAAGTGCATTTAATCTTTGAGGGTCTCCTCTGCCATTTTTCTGCTGTTTTCTACTATCACATGCTGGGGATCCCTGTTTTGTCTACCACCTGAAGGTTGGCAGCCCTCAAAATACCCACAAATTTATTTATTTATTTATTTAAGTTTCTAAACTGCCCTTCCCTGTGGAACAGGGCTCAGGGTGGGGTACAGCAGTAAAGTACCTTCTCATATTAATTCACAATTTTAAACAACAAAAACACAGTTAATTGGTCTAACTTGATGATGCAGAACTTCCGATTGTGTCAGGAAGTAGTTGGAGAACAATAAAGAACAAGAGCCCTGACTTGGATAGCCCAGGCATGCCTGATCTCGTCAGACCTCGGGAGCTAAGCAGGGTCGAGTCTGGCAAGTATTTGTGTCATGATTTGGGCTATGCAAGCAAGGCCTAGCAGGCCCAGGGAGCCTGTGTAGCAGTGGGAGGAGGTTAGGCCTTAGGGCTGCCAGGTCCCCCAGGAGGGCAGAGGTTCCCCCGCTAAAAGGGTCCCCAATCAGCTGGTCCGGATCAAGCTGGCGGGGGAAACCCCGTCCCCAAAGTCCCAGTTTCGGCTGATGTGCCTGGCACAATGACATCACCTGGAAGTGATGTCATCACGTTGGGCACGTCGCTGGCTGATGCTCTAGCAATCAGCCTGGAAACAATATGGTACCATAGAGTTTCCAGGCTGATTGCTAGAGTGTCAGCTGGTGATGTGCCCAACGTGATGACGTCACTTCCAGCGACGTCATCGGTCCCGGTGACGTCATCATGTCCAGGACTGGGACCAAGTCTCCCCTGGTATTACATCTAAGTGACTTGGCAACCCTATTAGGCCTACAACTCCCAGAAGCCCCTGAGAGGTTTTGGTGCCGATTTTGGTCAATAGGGAAGAAGAGGGCTGGGAAATAAAGAACTGGTGCAAGAGGAGAAGCTGTTCTTCCCAGGGAACAGGGCCAGAAGGAAGACTGCTGTGGGGAAGAAATCCTCATCCTGAGGGAAGGGTACACAGTCTAAGGCCACTTGAGATAGTGAGCTAGGGACAGTATATTTAGGCGTGTTAGGGCATTTGATTTATTTTCTTTTCACCCAGTAACTGTTATTATTCCAGCATCTGGTTTGTTTGACCTCCTATAAAATAAACCGTTTTCATTGTTCACTCTGCCTGGTCTTCATGCTCATTTTGGCTAAAAGGGAAGTCTAAAGGCCTGGGAGGGTGCTCTGGGCCTTCTCAGAGGAGCCTGGAACCAGAGTGGTGGCAGCATCAGGTGACACCCCACTTGAGCCGGGACAACTTGGATGGGAGATCTTAGGAGGCAGAGGCAGGCTTTATTCAGCCACCTCTCTGAATAGCCTCCAGGCCCCAAGTAGGGGTCAGTCACCAGAGGTCACCATGACTTCCAGGGGCACACGCACTCTCACACACACCAATGCATATATGAAAAATACAAAAAAACAACCAAAAAAGAACAATAAAGAAGAAAGGGGGAAAAGAAAGAGAGACCAGAGACAATGCTTCCTCTAAACTAGTGGAGTCTTGTGAGCAAAAATTCTGCTATGTGAGCTACTGGCATTAAAGTTGTGAGCGAGCAATCTGGCTGCTGTATAAATTAGTTTGCTCTGGAGCCCTCCTTCCTGAACTAACACAAAAATGTGTCAGCTGGAGGCTAAAAAACTGTGAGCTAGCCCACACTAACTCAGCTTAGAGGGAACACTGACCAGGGAGAAAGGAATAGCATCAGAGGCAGATGTTATTCCTCTCGAGTTTCTTTTCCTTCCTCATCTATATCTTTTTAAAGAAAGATCCTTGGTCCTTTGTAACCCCCTTTGCCTAACTGCATGGCGATGTCATTCCCATGATGCAATCCCTGCCCAGCCCACTGCCCCAAACTGTGTCCAGCTGCCTGACTCAGCCTGGACCGGCAGGAGGGAAGGCAAGGCCTGGTGGCTCCCCAGCACCCTGCCCCTCTGCGGTTAAGCGCTCGGGTGGCCTACTCCAGGTGGGGACGTCCCTGGAGACATGAGGATGGGGGCCTGGGGATGCTGAGGTTTGGGGAAGGGCTTCAGCAGGGTATCATGAAGGGTTTCCAGGCAACCAGTGAGAACTTCCAGGGCATGGGCACGGAACTTCCAGGGCTGTGGGACTTCCAGGGCATGCCACAATGTCACTTCTGGGGAAAACCTGGATGTTTGTGGTGATTACCCAATGTCCCCTCTGGGTTTTCCCAGGAAGTGATGTCACAGCACACACAACGCCCACCTGTTTTTTTAATTGTTTTCTCCCACCACAACGGACTGGCAACAGACAAAAACAGCTGCTGGCAGGAGGCTATGCTGGCAGTAGGGTAGCCAGGTGAGATCATCGTGCCAGCGGGGGGATTTGGGGGTGGTCTGGGAGTGGGCGGCAATGTCCCCAATGTGATGACATCATACAGAAATGACATCATCATGTTGGGGTGATGCTCTGCTTTTTGGGCAGACTCTATGATTAAAATTGGGCTCAAACCATAGAGTTTTGCCCAGAAAGCAGTGTTGCCGTGTGATGTCATTGACACAATGACATCACCTTAGTTTGATGCCATCATATGGGGGATATTGCCATGTGATGTCACTGCTTGGTAGTGCGGCTTCCCCATTGCCAGCTGGTGGTGGCAGCCCCAAATCAGCAGATCTCTCACCCAGACTGGGGTCTAGGAACCCTATCTGGCAGCCCTGGTCTAATGCCATGGAGTCCCCCCTCCAAAGTGTTGGAATATGCAAGGTCTATAGTGCAGCCTTACAAAAAAGATCTGAAGATCACCCTACAGGGAACAGCTGAAGGACTTGTAGTTAGCATAGCTACATTAGGGACTGTCCACAATTTCAAATTATGTCCTTGCTGTCTCCTGATTGGCTCTTCTGGAGACTTCCTGCTCCTTCAGAGCTTCCTTCCTATTGTTCCTCCTTGGGCAGTGAAATTAGACAGTTAAAGTTCTCTTTCTTCTGTGTTCTACAACAGTGTGCTCTTCTTTACTAAACCTGCTTATTTCCCTCTAAACAGTCAGTGCTCCACTTCCTTTGCATATTTAAACTCTGCCAACACAGGGCAGCCATTTTCTCCAGAGGAACTGATCCTGGAAGTCTGGAGATCAGCTGTAATTCTGGGAGATCTCCAGGCCCCACCTGCAGATCCGTAATCCTATCCAGGGCCCAGTGGCTGCACCCACCCAGCTGGCCCCCAAGCCAAGGCCAAGAATGGGCCCGCCCCAAAACAACTGTCCCCCTCCAGCTCCCTTGGCTTCTTTCCTTTTCGTCTGCAAAATTCCCACTGAATTGTCTCGAGGGGAGGGACGGGAGGGATAATCGGCACAATCAGGGGCGGCCATTAAAGCTCCCTGCATGAGCCATTTCGAGCGGCTCACTAAATATCCTTGATGGCTTGGATGGCTCGGATGACCAGCTGTCCCCCCTCCACCATTGCAGCTCCAAACACTTCTCTTTCTCTTGGCCCTCTTGCAATACAACCTATAATTTCCCAGGCCCCCCTTTGCGTAAGTAGCAGCGATTTCCAGCCAGCATGAAAGATGGCCGACGGATTTCAATACAGACACGCTGCCTGTAAGAAAGGCAAGGGGGGGGTTAGGATCACAGGAGGAGCCCGCCTTTCCCTCTTTGTGTCTTCAAAAAGAATCATAGTTGGTGCAGAATAGGACTGGGCACCGAGAAAAATGTCATTATGTGTTTGGATCTGGGGTTCGAGAAGCTGAAAATCACCAACTTGGGTTTAAAATCCATGCCGTGTTTTGTGTTCTAGATTTTTGGGACTATTCCTGCACATACGCGCTGCAGACGCTGTTCTGTTCAACGCACAGCCAGTTCAAGGTTCTCCTGGGCAACCCCTATGGCAGAGAGCGTCACCACAATGGCATGGAACACAGTCCTCCCTCACCTCAGCCGAACCCCGAATCTCAGCCATATGCAGCAAAGAGAACCCCCCCAATGAGACCGTTTCTGCGCAAGCGCACTGCAGACACCATTCTGTTCAATGCATAACTAGTTCAAAGGTCTCCTGCACAGCTTATCCACAAAGGTGATTGGCTGCAACTGAACTCTGTTTGCCTCCGTTGCCAAGATTGGAAGAAAAGATGCCATCACCGTTGTTGCCCAGGTGGAAAAAACACAAACTCTCCCTCTCGGTTTTTGTTTGCCTGAAAAGGAGCAGGCGGGCGGATGGCTGGCCAACAGCTTCTCTGCCCCGTCCTCCTTATTGCCACATAAGTGATGGTAACCACACCAGCTGGCCACACCCAGTGAACGTGAGGCAAAAAATATGAGTATCCACCCTCTGCCCCACCGGGTCCTCCTGCTGTATGAAGTGCTAGCACCACCTGCTGGCAGACTGATAACTAACCACGCGATGCACTTCAAGGTGTTCTTCAGTTCCCTCCAAAGTGCAGCAATACGTTGCCCTTTTCCGGAATGAGAGTGTGAAGTTCTGATTTACTGGGATGGCAGTGAACTAGAGGAAGGTCTTAATGTCCATGTGCTCAGGGCAAATTCGGCATGAGGAATCAGAAAATCCATGGGAAATAGGGCTGCCAGGTCATTTTCTTCTGCCAGCAGGGGGTGGGGGGAGCTCCCCAGGAGTGGGGGGCAGGACAATATTGCTTCACACAACATCCCTGGTGTGATGATGTCATGCTGAAGTGATGTCACTGCACTGGGGGACATTGCATGATGACGCTCTGTTATTCTGGGCAGGTCTGGCTTGCCCACTAGGCGAGCTAGGCACTCGCCTAGGGCGCCGGGCCCGCAGAGGCATCAAACTGCCCCCCGCCCCCCCGCGAGAAGCTGCCCGCCACCGCCACTGCCACCTCCCCACCACCACCACCAGTGAAGAGTGCCCCAGCGGGGCTCAGGAGGCGGCGGCAGAGCCTGGCTTGCTGGGGCTTGCTGGGGCGCTCGGCTCAAAACCTGGCTTTCCTGGACGCCCCGCAGCTGTGGAGCATCCAGGAAAGCTGGCACTCTGAGGGAAGGGGAGGGGGTAACCCCCGCCTGTTCCCTGGCTTGCCTGGGGGCCCCGCAGCTGTGCAGCGCCCAGGCAAGCTGGTGCTGGGAAGGAAGGGGCGGGGTAACCAAGCGCTGTCTCACCGCTCGGTCCGCCACACCCCTCCCCGGTCTCCAGGCCCCACCAGGAGGTTGGCATCCCCGGTGGGGTGGGCACCACAGGCTGGTAACCATAGACTGGTAACCATAGAGTTTTGCCCAAAATACCAGAGTGCTGCTGTGTGACGTCCCCGGCATGATGACATCACTCCCACATGATGTCCCACCTGGAGGCTGGCAACCCTAGTGTCGTGGGTACTAGATCTGCTGAGGCTGACTACTCCTCAGATGAGGAAGAGGCACAGAGCAACCCAGCCTCCTCTGGAGTCAGCCCAGAAGAAGAACCCTAACAATAGCTGAGGAGGAAGAGTCCCCAGCAGCTGCACAAGAGGTGCAGCCAGAAGGAAAGGCTGATCCTGAGCCTGACCCAGGACCCCCAGCTGCAGACACCCCAAGACCAGACTCCCTGCCTAGTTCTCCTGAGTGCCCCAGATGTAGGGCACACCAGAGGCTGACTATGCAGGAGCAAAGAAGGAGTGCCAGGCTTCAGCTCCTGCAGAGGTAGAGGGAAGAGCTGTAAGCCTTTGCAGACTCAACCCCAGGAAAGGAAGGACCTGCTCAAAAGGACTCAGTGCACCTGGTTCAATGTGGCAGCAACTTTGCTCATTCGGACCTGTTCCTGCGTGTGTGTAGCAGCCGCTCCTTGTCCTTGCAACCTTGACTTGACTCCTTGGCTCTTTCAGCTCTGTGACAGACCTTGATTTCGGATTGTGTTTGCAAACTTCCAGTGTGTGGTCTTTGTGGCAGCCAGCCAAGAGAGCACACCTAGTGGGAAAGTTAAGAGCTGTGGGTTTTGCTTGGGCAAAGGAAAAGAGGAAGGGGTGATTCCTCAGGTCAAAACAGGCAGGGTGAGAAATTCAGGGTGCTTTCACATACACTAATAATAAGATACTTTCAATCAGCTTTCACTGTACTTTTCACCTGGGGTTTACTGTGTGAAATGGCAAACTCTACTAGAAAACGGTTGCTGGAGTGGATCGAGACTGTGTGCCATCAGCTGCCAAAGAGACAGCGGCCTCTGATATTGGCAGGCTGTTATGTCTGCTGACCACCACTAGGCGCCAGCGAGTAACCACCAAGCTTAACTCCCTAGGAACAATAGGGACTAGGCTCCTGGACTTTCTTTTGGTGAACCAATAGAGACTTTGGTGGGAGGTTTAAACCTACCAATAGGATCTAGGGGTGTTCCCAGGTGCTGTATATAGTTGGCCACCTGGCCGGTATTCTGTGTTCTAGTTGTGTACCAGTAAACCATGCTGATCACTACAACCGTTTCTGTGGTTTCTACATGCATCTAACCCACTACACAACACAGGCAGTATGAAGGTTCTGGATCGTCCAAGCCTGGTAGAAGTCCTGAGTGCTATCTTAGCAGCATTGGACCCTGCAGGACCCTAAGTGGGAAGGTTTAGATTCAGGAACTGCTGGCCCAGTCTAGGAGGGATCATCAGGGAGTGGGAATTGACTAGTGCCACATGGAACAGGGCCAGGGCTATTTTGGGGCAGGAACACACAGGAACGGAGTTCTGGCTGGCTCCCAAGTTGGCCATGCCCAGCAGGAACTAATTAGCATAATAGGTCACACCCAACAGCAGAAACTCATTAGGATTGGCTACATTAGGGGTGTGTGGCCTAACATGCAAAGGAGTTCCTGCTGCAAAAAAAGCCCTGGGTTTTGACAAGAAACAAGGCAAACAGAATAAGAAGCAAAAGGTGGGTGTGGCTGAATGACCACACTTCTGGTAACATGGAGGTGTGGCCTAACATGCTAATGATCTGTGCTGTCGGGGTGTGGCTTAATATGCTAATGAGTTTCAGCTGTTGGGTGTGGCCTGTTATGCTAATAAATTCCTGCTGGGCTTTTTCTACAAAAAAAGCCCTGAACAGGGCTAATGGGAATGTTTGTTTCCAGGTGGAAATGGGGGTGTATGGGGGGGTGTCTATCAATATGTGGCTCTGGAAACAGACTGAAAGTGTATGGACTGGATCTGCTGGACCGCAGGCACTATGGAAGCCTATTTCTCCCCTCCCCTATCCCCACCAGTTGGCACTTAATGCCATCCAGGAGATCGTTTCTGACCGGGAGTGGATGAGGAGGATCAACCTCCCCCCTCCCTTCCCCAATGCCATGGCCCCGATCCAGATTAGGCCTTGGAGAGCCAAATTCCACATCTGGAATTCCAATCGGGATGTTCTCTGCATCAGAATCCGCAATGTGGTGCGCCCACCAATGCCTTTCTCGATGCCCTCCAAGTGTTTTCAGGAAGTGGGTGGGGCCCGGTGAGGCTCTCACCCAGCAGAGCTTCTGATTGGCCACTGGAGTCTCATTGGCTTTGCACATTTTGAAAGCACGTTGCTTTGGCAACAGCTGCCACCGCAGCACCAGATCACGGATGGTTATCAGTGGGTAAGCAAGGAAATATTTTTAAACAGTATGTTCATTTTAAAAGGCATTCTGTCAAAGCAGAGACTCTGCCTGAAATGTTGAAGAGTTGCTGTTAAAGGTAAAGGTTCCCTTGCTCGAAAGCCAATCGAATCTGACTCTAGGGTTGCGGTGCTCATCTCCGTTTCAAAGCCGAAGAGCCAGCGCTGTCTGAAGACGTTTCCGTGGTCATGTGGCCAGCATGACTAAACACCAAGGTGCACGGAACACTGTTACCTTCCCACCGAAGTGATACCTATCTACTTGCAATTTCTTGCTTTCGAACTGCTAGGTTGGCAGGAGCTGGAACTAGAGACGGGAGCTCACTCCATCATGCGGCACCCGGGTCTCAAACTGCTGAACTACCGACCTTCCACAGCCTGCAGTTCAGCATCTTAACCACTTGAGCCACCACTCAAAATGTTGAAGACTTGCTGTTAGAGTAACACAAAACCTCACTCCTGGTGGAACTCTCTGCCAAATGACAGATGCCGTTCCGCAGGGCCTTTAAGGCATAGATGTTCTGCCAGGCTTTTGGTTGAGGGCAGCGACGGTTGATTGCACTGGCTGGCACCCTTTCCGTTTCCCTCTCCCCCCTATATATATTTTGTTTAAGTTTCCCTCCCCACCCCACCAAATGGCCGGGCAGCCCAGAATGGGAACAGAAAATTATAAATCACCATCAGAGATCTTTTGTTCCAGTTTTATCTTATTGACTGTACACGGATATTTTAAAAATTGTATTGGTTTTATGGCATTTTGCCTTTTGGACATCGCCCAGAGCCCAGTGTAAGCCAGGACAGGGCGATTAATACATTGAAATAACAATTTGCAGTTGGCGCTGTCTCCTGTGGCAGCCATTTTGCAGTTGTGCCCACCACCCTGTGTCAGAATTCCAGAGCTGCCCAAAGCTTCAAAAAGGTGGGGAAACATTCCTCTGCTGAGGAGGGCAGCCAAGAGGAGTCAGGGGTTGGAGCCCCTTCCCTGTGAGGAAAGGCTGGAGAGTCGATAAGCCGGACAGATAGATAGAGAGATAGATAGATGACAAATGTGAGATGATAGATAGACAGACAGACAAAGTTAGATAGAAGATGTTAGATAGATGACAGATGAAAGATATTTATTTATTTATTTCAATTTCTTAACCACCCTTCCCTGCTTACGTGGGGCTCAGGGCGGTTTACAACAACATAAAATCCAATACAAATTTTAAAACCGGTTAAAACTACAAAAATTCCGTAGTAAAACATTCAGCATAAGTATTTAAAGACTTTAACAAGATGGCATGATTGATTAGCATTCAGATTTTCATGATTTTAGAAGCAACAGCAGCGCGAAAGGTTCCTAGCGGCCCCTCCCCTTTTCAAGTGAAGAGAGATGGTTTCGTACAATTCTGGACATTACGAACATTTCACTTTAATTTCAGTGACCGAACCATGTGCTGACAGAATGTATTGCAGGAAGAGGAGGAGGAGGAGGAGGAGGAGGAGGAGGAGATGGGCAATGGAAGTATCGATAATCTGTGTGCTGAACCAATGTATGTCCCAAGTTTTCCAAACTATATTCAAGTTTTGATTTTACAGCAAATGCCCAGAAACATCCCCGTGTTTCTTACTTTATAGATATGCTAGCAGTTACAGATGAACAAGTGATTTCCAAAAGTTGACGTGGCGGGGGTGGGGAATGGCAGAACCATCTTTGCTGTTGTTTATGCAGACTATTTTTAGGCCTGTGATTTCCTTGAAAAACATCAGCTACACAGGAGAAGCGGCACCAGAGAGGGATCCACTGGAGATGGGACTCCTAGGGCTGCCTACACACTCGGTAAAATAAGTCTGGGTGCCATGAACATTCCTTTCTGCCTACCGTGCACAGTCGATGAACTGATATTTGTTGGATCTCTCGTAGCAGACTTTCACACCTTCATCTTGCCGAAGTGTTTTTGTATGCTCGTAAAAGTCTGGTTTAATATATAGTCGATTTGAAACTATCTATCTATCTATCTATCTATCTATCTATCTATCTATCTATCATCTATCTATCTATCTATCTATCATCTATCTATCTATCTATCTATCTATCTATCTATCTATCTATCTATCTATCTATCTATCCAGACAGACAGACAGACAGACAGACAGACAGACAGACAGACAGACAGACAGGTGAGAGATGACAGAAGATAGAAGATAGCTTGATAGATAATAGATGACAGATGTTAGATGATAGACAGACAGATAGACAGAAGACAGATTGATAGATGACAAATGTTAGATGATGATGATGATGACAGACAGACAGACACAGACAGACAGAGATAGCTAGATAGAGAGAGAGACGATAGATGATAGGTGATTAATAGATAGATGACAGAAGATAGGTAGAAGATAGCTCGATAGATGAGAAATATTAGATGATGATGATGATGATGATGATGAAGATAGATAGATAGATAGATAGATAGATGATAGATGATAGATAGATAGATAGATAGATAGATAGATAGATAGATAGATAGATAGATGACAGACAGATAGATGACAGACAGATAGATGAAAGAGACCATTAAGGGGGGACATGATAGAGGTTTATAAAATTATGCATGGAATGGAGAGAATTGACAAAGAGAAATTTCTCTCCCTTTCCCCAAATACTAGAACTCGAGGGCATCCAATGAAGCTGATGGGTAGTAGGTTCAGGATGGACAAAAGGAAAGACTACTTGACACAGAGAGTGATTAAAATCTGGAATTCACTGCTGAAGGATGTTGTGAAGCCCACAGGAATAAACAGCTTTAAAGGGGGATTAGGTAGATTCATGGAGGATCCGTCTATCAATGGCTACTATCCATGGTGGCTAAGGGGAGCCTCCACAGTCAGAGGCACTTAGCCTCTGAATCCCAGAGCCAGAAGGCAACCTCAGGGGAAGGCCTCGGCATCTATGTCCTGTCATTAGCCCTCCAGAGGAACTGGTTGGCCACTGTGTGAGACAGGATGCTGGACTAGATGGACTATTGGCCTGATCCAGCCAGGCTCTTCTTATGTTCTTATGGAATCCTTGGCCTCTATGCCCTCCAGTTGGCCCTCCAGAGGAACTGGTTGGCCAATGTGTGAGACAGGATGCTGGACTAGAAGGACCACTGTTCTGATCCAGCAGGGCTCTTCTTATGTTCTTATCAAGGAAGACCTCAGCCTCTATGCCCTTTTGCTGGACCGTTAGAGGAACTGGTTGGCCACTCTGTGAGACAGGATGCTGGACTAGATGGACTATTGGCCTGATCCAGCCGAGCTCTTCTTATGTTCTTATGGAATCCTTGAACCCTATGCCCTCCAGTTGGCCCTCCAGAGAAACTGGTTGGCCAATGTGTGAGACAGGATGCTGGACTAGAAGGACCACTGCTCTGATCCAGCAGGGCTCTTCTTATGTTCTTAACAGGGAAGGCCTCGGCCTCTGTGCCATGCTGTTGGCCCTCCAGAGGGACTGGTTGGCCACTGTGTGAGACAGGATGCTGGACTAGAGGGACCACTGGTCTGATCCAGCAGGGCTCTTCTGATGTTCTTATCAGGGAAGGCCTCGGCCTCTATGCCATGCTGTTGGCCCTCCAGAGGAACTGGTTGGCCAATGTGTGAGACAGGATGCTGGACTAGAGGGACCACTGGTCTGATCCAGCAGGGCTCTTCTTATCAGGGGTTTAGTCTGGCCCATAGCACCCCTTTGGTTGGTTTCTGGGCCATCTCGTGACTCAGGTTGAGATGCTTCTCCAGTGAGTTTCTCAGTGTGTTCTTTTGTGCCATGGGACTAATTTCTGCCCTGGGGTTACCCCTCCCCCCAGGTTGGAAAGGAAGTGCCATCTCAGATCTCCCTGAGTGCCTTCCCTGGTTCTTCAGAATGTCCATCCTTCTTCCAAAACTCATTCCCCAAGAAGGGCCAAAGATGGCATTGTTGGGCAGTTCATGACAGGCAACTAGATTACCGCATCAATGGTGCAGCATGCCCAGAATTGCAACTCATTTCCATATGACAGAGAACAGGTCACCTGGAGAAAATGGCAGCTTTGGAGGGCAGACTTTACAGTATCACATCCCAGCTGAGCTCCCGCACCTTCCCAAACGTTGCCCTCCCCAGGCTCTGCCCCCCCAATCTCCAGGAGTTTCCCAGCCTATAGACAGCAACCCTGGGGGTGGCATTGCCCATCACCCTTTGACAGGATAGTGGAGAAGCAGGGAGTTGGCTGGCCGGCTGCTGCCGCTCCTTCTTTGTCACACTAGCTCCCACTAGTGACCAGGAGGGGAAACAGCAGCTAACCCCCAGGGCTGGGGGAGAGGCTTGCACAGAATATTTTGTACATTTTATGGAGAAAAAAAATTGACTTGAGGGAACAGAAAACACGGGTGGCAATGAAGACTCACGGGTTGGATTTACACAAGGAAGAAGTGAACTTGAAAGGAAGACTGGCAGAAAAGAGTCCAGTAGCACCTTAAAGACGAACAAAAATTTGTGTCAGGGCATGAGAAGTCACTGCTCACTTCGTCAGATTGTTGTGCCAAAACAGGAGACAGGAGGCATTCAAAACCGAAACCTTGGCAAAAATAAATTTAAGAGTCAGGTGTGAAAATAGACTTGGGGCTAACCAGTGTTCCCCCTAAGCCAGGGGTGTCAAACCTCTTTGTTACGGGGGCTGGATTTGACATAAATGAGACCTTGTTGGGCCGGGCCATGTGTGTGTCATAAAATATAATGCCCGGTAGCAGAGACAGAAACTTTATAAGGGTTTTTAAAAAAACTTAAAATAAAAACATGCTTAAAACATTAGCAATATTTTGATATTTAACAGTGTCTGATAACTGACCCCTCTTGCTCTGAATGACTGCATCAAAATGTCTGTGCTGTTGCAATCTTGCGTATGCTGTTCAGGTGTGTATCTGTAAGCTGCAAACCTGCGATGACGCAGCAGCAGCAGAACTGGAAGAAGCAGCAGAAGACAGCCAATTCCACTGCAGGCCTGGTAGAAGCCCTCTGGGGGCCTGATCTGGCTCCCAGGCCTCATGTTTGACACCCCTGCTCTAAGCCATGTGTGTGAGCAGCCTCTCAGTAACACAGGAAGCCCAGCTCAGCAGCAATCTGGAGTTGCACAGGGTCCTGCATTGCCCATTGCCCATTTTGAGAAGAAGAAGAGGAGGAGGAGATTGCATTTATACCCTGCCCCTCATTCAGAGTCTCAGAGCAGCTTCCAAGCTCCTTTCCCTTCCCCTCCCCACAACAGACACCCTGTAAGGTAGGTGGGGCTGAGAGAGTTCTGAGACAACTGTCCTTGAGAGAACAGCTCTGACAGAAGTATGGCTTGCCCAAGGCCAAGGTCATCCAGCAGCTGTGAGTGGAGGAGAGGTGAATCAAACCCAGTTCTTCCAGATTAGAGTCCGCACACTTAACCAGTACACCAAACTGGCTCAAACTGGCTCTTAAGAGTGGTTATATTCTGCTCAGGGTGTGAACTGTTCCACTCAGTAGGGGGGGAACATTAGAAGGAACATTGTGGGCCTTATGGATATGTTGTCCTTAATAAAGACCAAGAGTCAAGATCATGCGTTTTAATACACCAATGTGCCTCAAACCATCCCCCAGTTAATGCAAGAGAAATCAGACGGCTCATAGGAAGGATGGGAGACCTCCAGCGAAGTCCAGGGTTATGATGTGGAGGCAGGCAATGGCAAGCCACCTCTGAATCGTCTCTCGCCTTGACCACCCCATGAGGGGTCGCTGTAAGTCAGCTGTGAACTCAATATCACATTCCACACACAACATGGACAATCAGTCGTTTGTGAGTTATGAGTGGAGCTGACCGCTGGGTGGCAATGTTGATACATGGCCAAACACACAGGCTTCTTCTCCTTCCCTTTCTCTCTCTCTCCCTCCCTCCCTCTGTGTGAGGTGAAATTTTGCACTGGGGTAAAAGTGAAGCCACCTGACACAACAAATGCGTAGTTAAACATTGTGGACATTTAGTGACCAGGCTGCATAACAGACAGAAATAAGAAAAGCAGAGCTGGGTCATGCCAAAGATCCGGCACCCTGTTCCCAACAGCCAGGAAGGGGCAAGGGAAGATGGTGGCACCTTCCCCTAGCTGTTTGCCTCAGCCCCTGGGATTTTGAAGAAGAAGAGATTGGATTTATGCCCCGCCCTTCACTATCCAAAAGAGTCTCAGAGCGGCTTACAAGCTCCTTTCCCTTCCCCTCCCCACAACAGATGCCCCGTGAGGTCAGTGGGGCTGAGAGCGCTCTTCCAAGGACTGCTTGTGAGAGAACAGCTCTGAGAGAACTTGTGACTTACCCAAGGTCACACCAGCAGCTGCATGTGGAGGAGTGGGGAATCAAACCCGGTTCTGAGTCCATGTTCCTAACCACTATACCAAACTAGTGGTACACTACCCCTGAGCAGAGGTCCTGCCTAGCTGTTGTGGCAAATATACAATTGATAGACCCGTCCTCTGTCCATTTACCTGACTCTTTTTAAAAGCCACCCTAGTTCTGGGCTGCTGCTGCATCAGTGAGCCCCATAAGTTAAACATGGTGTGAAACAGAGCCACTACCAGGTTTTCCCTACCAGAGATGCCATTTTGGGCAGGCAAGGTGTGTCTGTGATTAATGCCGAAGATCTCTCTCTCTCTCTCTCTCTCTCTCTCTCTCTCTCTCTCTCTCTCTCTCTCTCTCTCTCTCTCTCTCTCTCTCCTCTCTCTCTTCTGGCCAGTTGGCGGCTTTTACACACTGAACAAGAATCTGATGAGGAACGCCAAAATGGGGCTTGTGTTCTAGAAGGCCAGGGCTACACAGTGCTTCAAACGGTTGAATTCTGCTAGGTAAAACTGTTTCAAAAACCATACCCTATCGCAATGCCCACTGGATAACTTTGAGGGCAGCTTCTGTCTCCTGGATAGCCCAGGACAGCCCAGTCTTCTCAGATCTCACAAGCTAAGCAGGCCCTGGCTAGTACTTGGATGGGAGACCACCAGGGAAGCCCAGGGTTGCTCCACAGAGGCAGGTGAGAGCAAACCACCTCTGTTTGCCTCTTACCTTGAAAATCTTATGGGATCACTCTAAGTCACCGGAGATTTGACAGCACTTTCCGCCGCCACCCCCCAATGAAAACGGAAGTCCAGTGGTGCCTTCAAGACTAACAATATTTACTTCACGATGAGATTTCATGAGCCACAGCCCTCTTCATCGGATAGCTATGTGAAGAGAAAGATCATACTGGGATCTTCACACCAAGCCTCCACTCCTCTCACGCAGCCTTCCCCATAAGATTCCCCAGGAGTCCTTAAGCATTGTTGTCTAGTCATTTAATTACAGCAAGGCTCAGGGAGGGGGAAACAAACCTGACCCAAAAACTGGAATCAAGAACCACAAGGGTGAGAAAGAAGTCTAACGAAGGGCCAATATTAAAAACCTAGTTGAAACGTGTATTTATTAGAAAGACAGTTAAAAACATATAAGAGCCCAATGAAAGCCTCGTAAAAAAGTATAGGTAGCCTAAACACAAGAGCCAATACACATGACCTGATGCGTTTCTGCCCAATTGGGGCCTTCTTCTTCAGAGGTCAAACAATATTGAGGTACATGTAACTTTAATACATATTACAATGAGATAACCAACAAGTGAATATTGTACCAAGATGTGTTTGTTTCCTCTCTGCCTCTCTGCCCAGTAAAGTCTGAGGTCTTCAAGTGGCTCTTCCTTCCTTCCTCTCTTCCAGCCCATTCCGTCATGCCGCCTTCTGGAACAAACAGGGCTCTAGCACTGGCAAAGAACACCTGAACACCTGAAGCTGCCTTATACTGACTCAGACCCTTGGTCCATCAAAGTCAGTATTGTCTGCTCAGTCTGGCAGCAGCTCTCAGGGGTCTTTCCCATCACCTCCAATCCAATCCTTCCTGGAGATGCCCGGGATTGAACCTGGGAACTTCTGCATGCCAAGCAGATGCCGCTTCTTATCTTACTGGTCTTTTGACTCAAAGTTCTTCCCTCCCCTTTTTGGGGGGGTATTTTGTGTGTGTGTGTGTGTGTGTTTGCATGTGCATGCACCTGGAAGTCATGGTTGACTTCCGGCAACTCCTATTGAGCTTGGACATTTCAATGAGGTGACTTACTATAGCCTGCCTCTGCATCCCAACCCTGATATTTCTTGGAGGTCTCCCATCCAAGTACTTGCCAGGGTCAGCCCTGCTTAGCTTCCGAGATCTGACGAGATCGGGCTTGCCCAGGCTATCCAGGTCAAGGCGACTCAAAGGTCTTGAACAAAGCTCCCTCAACGCCGTGGAGTCTCGTGAGCAAAAATTCCACTTTGTGAGCTACTGGCATTCAAGTTGTGAGCGAGCGATTTGGCTACTGCATAAAATAGTTTCCTCTGGAACTATCCTTCCTGAGCTAAGACAAAAATGGGTGAGCCGGAGGCTAAAAAACTGTGAGCTAGCTCACACTAACTCAGCTCAGAGGGAACACTGGTTCCCACTAAAGTGAGTTAGTGTGAGCTAGCCTCCGGCTCACCCATTTTTGTCTTAGCTCAGGAAGGATAGTTCCAGAGGAAACTATTTTATGCAGTAGCCAAATCGTTCGCTCACAACTTTAATGCCAGTAGCTCACAAAGTAAATTTTTGCTCACGAGACTCCACAGCTTAAAGGGAACATTGGTGGGAACACTGGTCTTGAATGGACCATCTTACGGACAATCGCTACTGCTAAATATTTAGCAACTGCTAAGGGAATTTTCCAGTTCTCAGCTACAAAGGAAAACTGGACAGCTTTTTGATACAATAAACTCACATAACCTATTAAGAGGGAGGACAAAGACCTCTCTCTCCAATCAGACCAGATTTCACATTCCAATAAAATACGTTCTAAGGACTCGAGGTGACCAGATCCACATTTGCAAACTCAGTTCGAATACGCCATGCCTGCAAATTGGCCTTCTGGTATGCCGAGGGAAAAGAACTTAACAAGGCAAGCATAAATGTTCTTCTATAAAGAGGGATCGTTAGCTCTTCTTTTAAGACCAAGCAGATGCTCTGCCACTGAGCTATGGGCCCTCCTATGGCAGGACAGCTGGAGCAAGAGGAAAAAATAGTACAAGTGTTTGCAACGGACTTTCTCTCTTCAAGGTTGGAGGAGCCTTGCTGGATCAGACCGCTATGGGCCCATCTAGTCCAGCATCCTGCTTTTCCCAGGGCTCAACCGGATGCCCTTAAAGCGTCTACAAGGAAGGCACCAATGCACAGAGCTTTCCCCTCTTCTCCTTCTTTAGCTAGCATTTAGAGGTATACTACCACTGAACATGGAGGTTCTATTTAGCCATCAAGGCTAAGAGTCATCGTTGCGACTTCTCCTCCTCTGTGTCTAATGCCCTCTTAAGGCCACTGAAGTGAATTTGAGAGCCAGTTTGGTGTAGTGTAGTGTAGTGGTTAGGAACGCGGACTCTAATCTGGGAGAACCGGGTTTGATTCTCCACTCCTCCACATGAGGCTGTTGGTGTGACCTTGGGTCAGTCACAAGTTCTCTCAGAGCTGTTCTCTCACAAGCAGTCCTCAAAAGAGTCTCACAGCCCCACCTACCTCACAGGGTGTCTGCTGTGGAGGGGGAAAGGGATTGTAAGCCACTCTGAGACTTCGAGTGAAGGGCGGGGGATAAATCCAATCTCTTCTTCTTCACCATCATTACATCCTAGGGCAGTGCGTTCCACAGTTACGCACTCTGTGGAGAAACACTCCCTTTCGCCAGTCCTGAATCTACAGTGCATCAGTTTCACTGGGTGGCTTCTAGTACTGTGGGGAAAGAGAAAAATCATCTTTCTCCATTTTACACATAACTTGATCATGCCTTGCGGTTGTCCTTTTGTCTGAACTGTAAACCCCCATACTCTTGAGCCTTTCCTCATCAGGAAAGTGCTCCATCCCCTTTCGGTTGTTAAGGAGACAGATAACATCTCTGGGCAGTGTTTCCTGTTCCTCTTTGGCAGCCTCCCCGGGAGACAGGATGCTGGGTTAGAGCCTCGGCTGGGAGAGGAGTCCCCGGGAGCAGCAGCAGCAGCAGCAGGAAGAGTGTGTCCCCCCCCCCCAGCTATTGGTATGCAGCCGGCGTCTCTTGCATAAGCGTGCTCTCCCAAGCAGACTGTCTGCAGTGAGGCAAATTAAATCTTCCTCTGAACTCTGCAAATTAGGATGTAAGACAATACAAAAAGCTCTTGAGCCTGGCTCGGAATCTATTTTCGCCTCCTTTGAAGGAAACTTAGTCATGGGTGGGGGAGAAGAGAGGAGGAAGATGAAGAAGAGGAGGAGGAGGAGGGGATTGGATTTATACCCCACCCTTCACTACCTGTGAAGTCTCAGAGTGGCTTACGAAGAAGGAAGAAGAAGAAGAAGAAGAAGAAGAAGAAGAAGAAGAAGAAGAAGAAGAGATTGGATTTATAACCCGCCCTTCACTCGGAGTCTCAGAGTGGCTTACAATCTCCTTTCCCTTCCCCTCCCCAAAACAGACACCCTGGGAGGTAGGTGGGGCTGAGAGAGCTCTTTCCAGAACTACGGCTTGCCCAAGGTCATCATCCAGCTGGTGCAAGTGGAGGAGTGGGGAATCAAACCCAGTTCTCCCAGATTAGAGTCCACACACTTAACCACTACACCAAACTGGCTCTCCTTTCCCTTCCCCTCCCTACAACAGATACCAAACAATCTCCTTTCCCTTCCCCTCCCTACAACAGACACCCGGAGGTAGGTGGGGCTCTTTCAAGGACTGCTCCTGAGATAACAGCTCTGAGAGGACTTGTGACTGACCCAAGGTCACACCATCAGCTGCATGTGGAGGAGTGGGGAATCAGATTAGAGTCCGCACTCCTAACTACTACACCAAACTGGCTAAAATGACCAACAGGAAGGGAGGGAGGGAGGGAGGGAGGGAAGGGAAGGGAGGACAATGACAAAGAATTATTTTATTTATTTTATTTATTCAATTTATACCCCACCCACCCCACCAAGGCAGGTTCAGGGCAGCTTACATAAACTGGGGAAGAGATGACACAGGAAAAGCCCCTATCTGTGTTCCTTCCTTCCCCCTGTGCCTGTCTCATTCCTTCCTTCCTTCCTCCCTCCCCCCGTGACTATCTCTTTCTCTTCCTTCCTTCCCTCCCAGCCCTCTTTGCCTTCCGACTCTCCTTCTTCTCCCCCCAACGCCCCTTCTGGGCCAGCTTCAGATAATGTGACAAGAGCCAATTGGTCCTAATAAAGTGCCGCAGTAACACAACATGGCAGGCGAAGTCTGCCTCAGTGCCAGAGGGCACCTGGAGAAATGTGTGACAGCTCAATTTATACCCGGTGTGAGAGGGAAAAGGAGAAACGGGGGTTGCTGGGGGTGTGAGGAGGGGGAAGATGTGTGTGGTGGGGAGGCTGCAGCTACAGTTGTTTGCCTCTGTGTGTGTGTGTCCGTAAAGTTTCCTCAAGTCTCAGTTGATTTACATCGACCCTGCAGGGTTTTCAAGGCAAGAGACATTCAGAGGTGGTTTGCCATCGCCTGCCTCTACGTAACAACCAGGGGTCATTTCCTGCTGGAGCGACCTGGAGCAGCGCTCCAGCAGTAAGGAGCCCAGCCCCCCCCCCCCATGCCTTTCCTCACCCACCCGTGGAGACACTCAGGGAGGGGGATTTAAATGCCTGGGTTCCCTGCCTGGTCTTTGGGGCACCTGGAGAAGATCGGGCAGGGAAGCCAGTCATGTCTGCCTCCTGCACTTCCCTTCTCCAGCCAGTCCGCCACAGCAGGTTGGCTGGGGAGGGGAAGGGGAGGTGGGCAGACATGGCCCATTTCCCCCTGAGCCTCTCTGCTTTTGCAAAGAGACTCAGGGAAGGGGGATAAACTCATTTACATATGCCTTAACTCATTTTAAACATGGCTGCCCTTTGCCGGGGTGTGTGGCATATGCAAATGGGTTATGCAAATGAGCTCCTGCACCTCTTTTTCTAGGAAATGACCCCTGGTAACAACCCTTCGGTGGTCTCCCATCCAAATACTGACCGGGGCCAACCCGGCTGTGTCCTTTGTGGTAGCCATAAGAATAAGGAGGCAGCAGAGTTTCAAACAGGGATACAGTTTAAAAGTCCAGATTTTTCCATCCCTGGAGCAGCAGTGACAGCAACATCTTTTCTCCATTTTCCCTGCCCACACCATGTCCCTTCCTGCACTCTCCTCTTAATCCACATTCACCGCGGTGTCCTCCAAGCAATTCTGCACTAAAATCACATTCAGACACCTTTTTAATCCAGGTTTTTCCCCTGCCCCCCATTCTCCACTAAAGTTGAGTTCAACCTTTTTATTCTGCCCCCCCCCAGTTCTGCATTACATTCCCTCCCTCATGTGACCAGCCTGATTTCAGCCTGCTGTTGCCCCCGGGTTATTTGGTGGACTTCGACTTGGACACTGGGAAAATCTGGAGTGGCAGGCAAATGTGGAAAGGACCTTAGTCCCAGAAGCAAGTAGAGCAGGCTAAAAAAAACTGGCCTGGGTTAAAGGAAGGCTCAAAACACCGCAAAACACCTGCTTAGCTTTCGAGGTCTGATTGATAAGGCTGGGCTGGGCTGGGCTGTCCAGGGGAGGGCCGTTGTCTGTGCAGAGTCCCCAAACTGCTCATTTCCTCATAACTTGATCTTTCCAGATTAATAGCTGGCTCCGTGAAAGTGTCAACCCAGTGTGCTGCAATGGTGAAAAAGGCAAACACTATGTTACGGATTATTAAGAAAGGGATTGAGAATAAAATGGCCGATATTGTAATGCCTCTGTATAGGCCTATGGTGCGTACTGTAATGCCCCTGTATAGAAGAGAAGAGAAGAGATTGGATTTATACCCTGCCCTTCAATCGGAGTCTCAGAGTGGTTTACAAACTCCTTTCCCTTCCCCTCCCCACAACAGACACCCTGTGAGGTAGGTGGGGCTGAGAGAGCTCTGACAGAAACTGCTCTTTTCCAAGAACAGCTCTGACAGAACTATGGCTTGCCCAAGGTCATCCAGCAGCTGCAAGTGGAAGAGTGGGGAATCAAACCCGGTTCTCCCAGATTAGAGTCCGTCCACTTAACCACTACACCAGACTGGCACACTTAACTCCTACACCAAACTGGAGCACTTAACCACTGTCACCAAACTGGTATAGACCTATAGACCTCATTTGTAAATACTGTGTACAGTTCTGGTCACCCTATCTCAAAAAAAACATTACAGAGCTGGAAAAAGTATAGAGGAGGGCAACCAAGAGGATTAGGGGGTTGGAGCCTCTTCCTAGGAGGAAAGGCTGAAGAGTCTGGGATTTATTTTCAGTTTAGAAAAAGAGACGACTAAGGGGGACACGTGAGAGAGGTTTATAAAATTCTGCAGGGGGTAGACAGCGCTGACAAAGAGAAATGTTTCTCCTTCTCCCAAAATACTAGAACTCAAGGGCTGATGGGAAGTAGGATCAGGACGCTGATGGGAACTAGGATGAGGATGGACAAAAGGAAATACTGCTTTACACAGAGAGTGATTAGAATGTGGGATTTACCGGCAGAGGATGTCGTGATGGCCACAGGAAGAAATGGCTTTAAAATGGGATTAGATACATTCATGGAGGATCAGTCTATCAGTGGCTACTAGCCATGGTGACTGAGGGGGATCTCCACATTCAGAGACACTAATCCTCTGAATCCCAGAGCCAGGAAGCAACATCAGGGGAAGGCCTCGGCCTCTATGTTCTGTTGTTGATCATCCAGAGGAGCTGGTTGGCCACTGTGTGAGACAGGATGCCGGACTAGATGGACCATTGGTCTGATCCAGCAGGGCTCTTCTTATTGAGAGCCAATTTGGTGTAGTGGTTAAGTGAGTGGACTCTAATCTGGGAGAACCGGGTTTGATTCCCCACTCCTCTGCTTGCAGCTGCTGGATGACCTTGGGCAAGCCATAGTTCTGTCAGAGCTGCTCCCTCAAGGATGGTTCTGGAAAGAGCTCCCTCAGTCCCACCGACCTCACAGGGTGTCTGTTCTGGGGAGGGGAAGGGAAAGGAGTTTGTAAGCTGCTCAGAGACTCCATGGGAAGGGCGGGGTATAGATCCCATTGATGGCAACCCTGCTGGGGAGGGAAGGGTGGCTGTGACCCTGGTTTGTCGTGGGACCGACCACTGGCCAGGAAACACGAGCATAAAACAAGTGCGATTGGAGTTGGCACTGCCGGCCTTTGCCGGAGTCCAAAAAGCATCAACTTGACAGGGCTTGGCAAAGCATAATGTCGTCAACTTCCCATTCGCACCTCCTAACAAGCATTCCCAGTGCATTAAGAGCTGCCAACAGGCCGGGTGAGAGCTCAGACTGTCCCCGGGTGCCTGGCGCAGAACCCCACGTGGTAGATTGATGGGGAAACATTCGCTCTTGGCGCGAGGGAGAGCGCGCGGGGCCCAGACGCCGGGGCTTCCCAATAAATCTGCGTGGGGCACAGTACTCCAGCAAGAAATACCCCAAGCCAAAGCGATTCATTAGTGGGGGCCGATCGATGTGGGGTGGGTTTGTTTTTTTTTTATGATTATGCATGCGCCGAGTGCATCCCGAGGCCAAGAACGGCAAATATGTCAGAGTAATTAGAGGCAGGGAGAAGCACTTTACAGGCCAGGCATCATCCCACGGCTCGGCTATTTTTGATCAGGTATATGAATACCCGTACAGAATGATCGGTATTTAACTGATCATTAAGAAACATTAAATGCTTCTTTTTCAGCCTGTTTTTTCCCCCTGGAAGAGGCCTGCATTTGAACTAATAGCTATCCTCAAATAAGGAGTCATTCTCCCTCCCTCTCTCTCTGGCAGAATGCCAAAGGCTCTCAGCTGGTGCTTTCTGAAAGACAGTCTAACCCTAGGGTTGCCAGCCTCCAGACGGCAGCTGGACATCTGGAATTATGACTGACCTCTGGGTGAAAGAGATCAGTTCATCTCAAGAAAATGGTTGCTTTGGAGGGCGGGCTCTATGCAGTGTTCCCTCTAAGCTGAGTCAACGTGAGCTAGCTCACAGTTTTGTAGCCTCTGGCTCACACATTTTTGTCTTCACTCAAGAAGGAGGGCTCCAGAGCAAGCTAGTTTATGTAGCAGCCAAATTGCTCGCACACCACGTGAATGCCAGGAGCTCACAAAGTAGATTTTTTTTGCTCACAAGCCTCCACAGCTTAGAGGGAACATTGACTCTATGGTAATGCACCCTGCTGAGGTCCCTCCCCTTCCCCAAATCCTGCCGGCCTCAGGCTCCACCCACCAAAACCTCCAGGTACTTCCCAACCCAGAGCTGGTGACCCCCTTCTAGCCCTCAATGTTTTCTCCTTTCTTTGGTTTGGTTTTGCTTTTCGCCTTTGGCTCACAACTTAGGTAGCGTTTCAGAGAGCAGCCATGTTGGTGTCCAGTAAAACTGCTAGATTCAAAGCCTTGGAGACCAACAAGAATTTCGGGAGGTAAACTTTTGAGAGTTTATCAGACACCTTCACTCCCATGGTTTCCTCTGGAGATGCGAAAGCACAGGAAATATTGACAATAATAAAACCCACAACGCTTGTGGAGGCTTAAAGGTCTCCTGTTTATTTCTGGTGCAGCAGACTAACATAACTGCCCCCACTGGAATGAGCGTTGAATAGGGTTGTCAACCTCCAGGTGAGGCCTGGAGAACTCCCAGAATCACTACTCATTTCCAGACAACAGACATCAGTTCCCCTGGAGAAAACAGCTGCTTTGGAGTGCGGACTGCATGGCATTGTAGGGACTTCCTGCTCTCCCCCCTCCAAATCTCACCTCCCCAGGCTCTGACCCCAAATCTCCAGGAATTTCCCAGCCCAAAGTTGGGAACCCTGTGAATTAGTGACAGGCAAACACCCATTTGTTACCCGACCCCTCTCTGCTGTTACCTTCTGGAGGAGTACAGAGTAACCCGCCATAGAGAATTCATCAAAAATTAGGACCCAGCTATGGACCTCTCTTTCCTGTAAACAAATCGCCCTCGTCTTCTCCAGCATGATTTCCTGTCACGGTTGATAAGAACGGAGCCTCCCAAACTGAGACAGACACATGACAAAATAACAACGTCCATCAGCTTAAGGTTGACAACCTCCAGGTGGTACCTGGAGTTCTGCTGGATTCACACCTAGTCTCCAGATGACCGCGACCACTTCCTCTGGAGGAAATGGCAGCTTTGGAGGGTCGACTTTGCAGCATCGCATCCCAGCTGAGCTCCCTTCCCTCCCCAAACTCTACTTTTCCCAGGCTCTGAGCCCCCAGTCTCCAGAGTTAGCAATCCTACATCAGTACCTGCAATCTGGTAAATTCTAAGCAACTCAGGGCTCTTTTTGTAGCAGGAACTCCTTTGCATATTAGGCGACACACCCCTAATGTAGCCAATCCTACGAGAGCTTACACTAGCCCTGTAAGAAGAGCTCTGTAAGCTCTTGGAGGATGGCTACATTAGGGGTGTATCGCCTAATATGCAAAGGAGTCCCTGCTACAAAAAGAGCCCTGCTAAGCATTCACCAATAGGAGACAGTCGCCTTTATGACCATGAATACCATTCACACAAACACAGAGACACAAACTCAATCACAATATTGCTCATGTGGAATGGCTAATGAGTTATCACAACAGGCCCCGAGATTAAGATAAAAAGAACGTTGCAAGCAAGCAAAGTTGGTTCGCATTTTGAGCGTGACAGGTGAGCAGGGCCAGCCTGGGGTGCCAACCTCCCAGTGGGGCCTGGAGACCGGGGGGCAGCGGTGGAGCGCTGGCTTTCCTGGGGGCTCCGCAGCTGCGGGGCCCCAGGAAAGCCAGGGAAGGGGGTGGGGGTCTAGCCGCCGCCCTTCCCAGTGCTGGCTTTCCTGGGGGCTCCGTGGCTGTGGGACCCCCAGGGAAGGCGGGAAGGGGCGGAGCCGCCACCCCCCGCCCCGCTCCAGGCCTAATGACCCGCCGCCCTCCCAGAGCCGTCGGGGTCCTCCTGACCTCCCTCCACACCCGCCCGGCCCCAGGAGGAGGAGCCGCCCTCCCCTGCTCACCTGCTGCCGGAGCCCCGCGCCTTGCAAGACAGGCCCGCAGAAAGGAGCAGGCAGGCGCAGGCAGGCGCGGGCAGGCGCGGGCAGGCGGGTGGGCAGAGGAGGGGAACCGCGTGGTGCAGTGGCCGGCCGACTGGCCGGCCTCACTCCCTGGCGGGCCCGACGGCATGGTTGCCCCACCCCGCCCACAGTTCAAACGGGCGGGGAGAGGGAGGAGGAGGGGAGCCTCCGGGCCCGCTCCCCAGCCCAGGAAGGAGCCCCCCCACGAGTGCCTCGCCACCTCCCCAGGCCCAGGGAACGGCGCCCGAGGCACACACACACAACCTCCACCCTCCAGGGTGGTGGGCGGAGCGGCTGCAGTCCTGAAGGAGGGGGGAGGGGGCAGCGCGGCTCTGGGGTCCCCTTCCTTCCTTCAGCCGAGCCCCCTGCTCACCCCCAGCAGTCCCCCCCTTACTCAGTCACTCCCTCCCCTCCTCCCTCGGTGCCTTTTCTCCCCCACCTCCTCACCGGCCTTTGCACTGGGAGTCCCGGGGGGGAGGGGTCAGCCTGGAAGGTGCCTCCTCGCTCCCCACCAGCCCCGCCGACCCCCAGGGAAACCAGGAAGGGGGCAGAGGTTTAAACCGCCGCCCCCTCCCTCCCAGCGCCAGCTTGCTTGGGCACTCTGTGGGGCGCCCAAGCAAGCCTGGGAAGACAGAGGGGCGCCTTTTGGCGCCCCTGCGGCCATCGTGCTCTAGGCGAGCGCCTAGCTCGCCTACTGGGCGAGCCAGCTATGCAGGTGAGGGTCACAACCTCCCTGCTAATAATCTGTTTACTCACAGGTTGCCCTCAACAGGCCATGCTAAAGTGACATCTGCAGTTTGATTTTTTAAAAATTAAAAGAAAAAAGAAAACTGACTTTGCCCACCAGAAACTTCTTCATAGCTTTTTTGGCCAAAGCAGTATTGCAAAAGCAAATGCAACGTTTTCTTCAGCGTCAGGTTTCCCCACACCTACACTAGTATTCCTCCACCGCTTTCCCTTGTTTCTGCAGATGTTTTCGCAGACCCAAGCACAAAAACGCAGTTTGTCTCCTGTTGCTCCGCAGCATCAGGCTTTCCTGTTTCTGAGAATTTCCACGTTGCGCTGCAAGAGGGGGCAAACTGCTGCTCCTGAGTGGGAGAAATCATCTGTGGAAATGAGGGAAAGCCACAGATGAAGGGTGGGAAATGTGACGCTGTGGGGAATGTCTTAGCCTTCCCAACTGCCCTAAAGCCCTGACCTGGGCAGAAGGGTGTAACACTTTCTTACAGCTAGGCAAAGCACATTAGTGAGGGTTACCATAGTTTGAAAAGTTAAAAAAAGGACATTCCCTGACTCTGCCTTCATCTCGACCTTGAACCTCCCTGTGGATAACTCTTGGCCTTCTGGACCTGGCTGTATGGCCTGACCCTTGGACCAGACTACAGATGGCTCTTGACACTGTGTTTTGACCTTGGTCTGGACCTTGACTATGCTGCTTGAGTTGGTGCCCTTGCCTCACTCATTCCACACTTGGATGGCACCACCCGTGCTGCCCTCAGCCCAGCTCCTGACACAACCAGTGCCAACCCTGCTTAGTCTTTGAGATCTAACAAGATCAGGCTACTCAGGTCAGGCCCCCCCAAAAAAAAGTAGACTTCAAAAACTACATTAGAAACCTATCTCTGCACAGCAGACCTATACAACTGAAAGGCAGTGTTCATGAGGTAGGGCCGCCAACCTTCAGGTGGGTCCTGGAGATTGCCTGCAATTCCAAATGACCTCCAAATGACAGAAATAAGTCCTCCTGGGGGAAATGGCTGCTTTCCAGGGTGGACTCCATGGCATTATATCTCCCTGAGGTCCCCCTCTCCCCAAACCACAAACTCAGGCTCCACCCCAAAATCTCCAGGAATTTCACATCCCAGAGCTGGCAACCCTAGCAGAGTCATCCCCTTCTAAGCCGATTAATTTCCATGGTCTTAGTAAGGTTTCACTCTACTTAGAATTGCATCCTGGGGACCAAAATGGGAGAGCCGTCCTCCAGGTCTCTGTTCAAGCCCCATTCTGTCCTCACAGTCATCTTACTTTGTTGGAAGTTCTATGAAGATTTGAGCATGTTCTGTATATCACCTCTCCCTTCCGCTTCCCATATTGCAGACTGTCCTATCAGTCAGTCGTTATTATGGCCCCAAGGCCATATAGAAGCAGAAGCAGAAAAACACAATTATAATATTAATTGTTGTTCGGTCACACAGTTGAGTCCGCCTCTTCGCGACTCCATGGCCCACATCATGCCAGGCCTTCCTGTCTTCCGTCATCCTCCAGAGTTTGCTCAATCTCATGTCCGTTGCATCGATAACGCTGTCTAACCATCTCATCCTTTGCCATCCCCTTCTTCTTTTAACCTTCAATCTTTTCCGGCATCAGGGTCTTCTCCAGTGAGTGCTCCCTTCTCATTTGGTGGCCAAAGTATTGGAGCTTCAACTTCATTATCTGGCCTTCCAGGGAACAGTCAGGGTTGATTTCCTTTAGGATTGACTGATTTGATCTCCATGGAGTCCAGGGGACTCCGTGCTGTCTTGGCTGGTTGCCACAGAGACTACACACTGGAAGCTGGAGACATGGTCCGGAATCAAGGTAAGTGACAAAGCCAAAGCTGGGAAGTCAATTTAAGGTTGCAGGTTTCAAGGACAAGGAGCTGCTGCTGCTGCTGCTGCTGCTGCTGCTGCTGCTGCTGCTGCTGCTGCTGCTGCTGCTGCTGCACACGCACGCACGCCTGAGTATGCAGAGTTACTTCCACGCTGAAGCAGGTGCACGGAGTGTTTTTGAACAGGTCCTCCCTTCCCTGGGAGTTGAGTCTGCAAAGGCTTACAGCTTCTCCTATTGCCTTTGCAGGAGCTGCAGTCTGGCACTCCTTCCTCGCTCTTGCATAGCCAGCCTCTGGCGTGCCCTATGTCTGGGGCACTCGGGAGAACTAGGCAGGGAGTCTGGCCTCGGGGTGTCTGCAACTGGGGGTACTGGGCCAGGATCAGGATTGGTCTTTCCTTCTGGTTGCACCTCCTGTGCAGCTGCTGGGGACTCTTCCTCCTTAGGTACTGTTGAGGGTTCTTCTTCTGGGCTGACTCCAGAGGAGGCTGGGTTGCTCCCTGCCTCTTCCTCATCTGAGGAGTAGTCAGCCTCAGCAGCACCAGTACTCACAACAGACTCTCAAGAGTCTCTTCCAGCATCAGAATTTGAAAGCATCTATTCTTCCTGTGTAAAATCTGGACATGCATCATTCATCCTAACATATCTAACAGCCCTAAGGGTTAGAATCCAAGTTAATTATACACAGAATCTTAATTTGGCCACTATTTTCACTGCAGAGAACAAAGATTTAGTCATAAAGGCAGTGGTTCTTTGATCAACCCCTGCTGCTAAGATCTTGAATCTTCTACACCTGTCCTATCAAATTCAATGGGAGCCAGACACCTCCTTTTAACGTAATCTTGCCCTTCATCTGCATAGCCCCATCCTGCATTGTCAAGAGGAAGTCACTGAAAACTGGTGGGGCCCAGGGGAATGGATGGGTTCAGGGGTTCACAGTACCTGCAATGCATAAAATGGCAGCCGGTTCAGTCTAGCTTGAAATTAGTGTATTTTAATACACTGTTGGCTGCTATCAGGGTTATCCCCCTGTGGCCTTTCAGAGAGTAATTGCAGAGATCCGGGAGGGATTCCTGCTCTCACCCCCCAGTTCACAACCTGGTGGGTTACAATGGATAATGTTCTAATTTGTTCAGAAAATACTAAAGAGGCAGAGGAAAGACGGAGGTAGGAGAGAAAGATGGATGCTTGTCAGAAAGCATCAGATTTACTGGCGCAGAAGAGAGTGGTCTGAAACTATTGGATGCTATAGCCTCTGTTACGACCCGTCAGTCATAGTTTGAGATCCTGGTTTGCATGCAGAATGTTGCAGGTTTGGTCAAAGGGTCTCAAGCTGCAGGTGCTAAGAAAGACCTTTCTCTGCCTGACAGCCCATGTGGCGTTTGTACTCTCTGGAAGGCAGGCAGCTGTAGAGAAAAAGGTGGGATGACTTAGAGACAGAGGCTGTGGTTTTTCCACCCCCCAATGTATTTTGCTGTCTCTAGTAGTCCCAGAGGGAGCAAAACACATGTGGAAAAGGGGGGAGACCAAAGCAATAGGGACAAACGAGTGACAAAAATGATGGAAGTGGTCACATGCTAAATAATCCACTTTCAATCCTCTTTCAATGTACTTTCGAATTGGATTTTGCCGGTTCAGACAGTAAAAATCCAGGTGGAAAGTGGATTGAAAGTGGATTATTTAGTGTGTGTGACTGTAGCAAGAGTTTAGATTTCCTTCCCTGCCCAAATGATAAGCAAATATGGTGCTTGTATCCTCAGGCAGGCAGGCAGGCAGGCAGGGGGATAGGCAAGAGGCTGCTATCAGGAGTAGAGCATAATGTTTCCTCCCAATGAAATGCTGGGCCAAACCAGCTGAAGTGGGAAGATTTGCAGTGAGGAAGGATCTGAAATCTCTCAGAGAGAGAGGATGACATTTCAGAGATCTCTTGATGTCTGTGGTGTCATGTAGAAGCAGGCACTCCTGTTTCCAAAACACAAACCACCCCTGGCCTTGGCTGCAACTGGGGCAAATGACAAGCAATTTCCTATTTACGTATAAAGTAAGCTAGGTGGAATGAAATCTATTTTGGAGCAGAACTGGTGTATGAGGAAAAGTGAGGCCAAATGCTGCCCCTCACCCACTTTTTTGAGATTCTGGAATCATACTTTCCAGCTAACTTCTGGCATCAGTCTTTCTGGGAGAAAGATACTTCTGAAATCACAGACCAAAGTTTGAGTCCAGTAGCACCTTTAAGACCAACAAAGTTTAATTCAGGGTACCCAGAATGAAACTTTGTTGGTCTTAAAGGTGCCACTGGACTCAAACTTTGGTCTGTTGCTTCAGGCCAACATGGTTATCCCACCTGAATCTGAAATCACAATAGGACAGGGTAGGGATTAACTTCCCTTGCCTGATAAAGATGTGACTGCCAGGGGGGAAGGAACAGCTGGGACAAAGGGGGTGGGGTTTTTTCCAACTCCCCCCATTAGTAAATGGGGGTGGGTAGCACAGACAAGAACTCCTTGGAATATTTTCTCTTTTGGAACAAGCGGAATGCTTTTTAAGACAAGATTGGCTCTCTCAGCATTTGCCAGCATGAACATTTGTATGTCAAGACTATTGATGGCAGTAGATCCGGGTTCTGCCACCTTTTTCTGCTCATGGGTACTTTAGAATTCTGACACAGCATGGAGGCCGCAGCCATAAAATGTCGGTCACAAGAGGCAGTTGTTGTTAAGACGTGTAGTCGAATCCGGCTCTCCGCGAGCCCATGGCCCACATCACGCCAGGCCCTCCCATCCTCCGTCGTCCTCCAGAGTTTGCTCAACTTCAAGAGGCAGAGCCAGCCACAAAATGGCGGCCGCAGCTTACCTTCGGTCACACAATAAAGATCCTTGAGTTGTGGTGGCAGCTGCTGCCAAGCCAACGTTTTTAAAAATCTGCACAGCCAATCAAATCTCCAGTGGCCAATCGGCAACTTTGCCCAGCCTGGCCCCTGCTCAGGGCTCTTTTTGTAGCAGGAGCTCCTTTGCATATTAAGCGACACCCCCTAATGTAGCCAGTCCTCCCAGAGCTTACAGTAGACCCTGTAAGAAGAGCTCTGTAAGCTCTTGGAGGATTGGCTACATTAGGGTAAGCTCTTTTTGTAGCAGGAGCTCCTTTGCATATTAGGTGACACCCCCTGATGTAGCCAATCCTCCAAGAGCTTACAGTAGCCCCTGTAAGATGGCGCTGAAGCTCTTGGAGGACTAGTGGCTACATGCAAGGAGTTCCTGCTACAAAAAGAGACCTTTGTAAAAACACTTGGTGGGTGGGTACCAGGAAAGGGGCTGGCAGGCACCATTGTGCCCACAGTTACCATGCTGAGAGCCCCTGTGTTAGATCATTCATATTGATAAAGCATATCATCAAAGATATGGTTTATTGTTTCAGTGTGAATAATTTTGGCAACAGGCTGTAATGCATATGATGATAGTACACTATTGAAGAGCACAGTGTTCTCAGTGTCTGACTTTTAATCCGATATCTAAATATGCTGGTGGTCCTACTGTGGCTGTATATAACTGCTTTTGTCCCATTGTACTTCCTTTTGTTCACTGCCATTTTTCCCCGAATTTCAACTTTTCCCCCTACCTGTCCAATAGCAGAAATTAAGATTTATCTGCTGAAATAGCGTTAGAATGCAGCAGTTTGCCCCCCCCCATGTATTGGATATATTTGCATTTATGTTGGCAGAAAACAAGAGTGCAGTCCTAAACAGCGTTACACTCTCCTAAATCCACTGAAGTCAATGATAGTAGAAGGCTGTTGTAACTCTGTTTGAGACTGAGCGGAAGGCCATTTAATTTACACTCTTAAATTCTACGAATAGGCCCAATAAATAGTACAATTTTATCTGTAATGATGCTTTTAATGTTGTTATTTGTTATGACCGCTGAGTGCCACCAGGCGACAGCGACATTTACCTGAGCTTGGAACGTAAGAGACAATAGGGACTAGGATCCTGAAACCCCAAGCAGGGCACCAACAGGAACCTTGGCGGGAAATTCAAACCCACCAATGGGAACTAGGGGTGGTCCACAGCGACTGTATATAGTTGGCCTGCAGCCAGTAGTTGTTGCTCTGTTGTGTACCAGTAAACCATATGTTGTTTACCATGCTGTATCCTGACTCTTTAATGCGTCGAACCCACTACACAACATTATTAAAGCAGTGAAATAGGTTTAGGCTTGAAAAGAAACTGAGTCTGCTGCCAGCTGGTTTTGGCTTGCATCGCTTGAAGCCGAGGGTTCGATTCCTCCTGTCTCCATACTGAGGCCAGCAAATACCAGGAGATTTAATACAATTTAAAGAAGTCCAGTAGCAAATGCAGAGAGGTTTTTTAAAAAAAGAAAAAAATCTGGTTTGTTTCATTCTTTATCATAATTACTTAATGGGTGACCTTGGCCAGTCATTTTCTCTCAGCCTAGCCTACCTTACAAGGTGGTTGTGAGAACAGCATGGAGCAGGGGAGTGTTGGAGAAGCGGCAGCCTGCTAAGAGTCTAGTTACTTTGAATAATGCTTCAGGTGGGGTAGCCATAGGGTTGCCAGCCTCCAGGTGGGGCCTGGGGATCTCTCGCTTTTACAACTGATCTCCAGTTTACAGAGATCAGCTCCCCTGGAGAAAATGGCTGCTTTGAAGGGTGGACTCTGTGGCATTGTGCCATGCTGAGGCCCCTCCCCTCCCCAAACCCCACCCTCTCCGTGCTCCACCCCCAAAGTCTCCCGGTCTTTTCCAACCCAGACTTGGCAACCCTAGGTAGCTGTGTTGGTCTGAAGCAGCAGAACAAAGTTCGAGTCCAGTGGCACCTTGAAGTCCAATCTTTGCCACTGGACTCAAACTTAGTTCTCTAAACAAGGCTGAAAGAGTGCCAGTCTCTCCGGGTCCACTTGTACGCCCTAGGGGGGAGCATGCGGATCATGCGCTGAGGGTTCTAGGGCAGGGGACGTTACCTGGACCACAAGCCAACTCTGGTGTGAGGGGAGGGGAAGGCCGGAGGCTGAGGGCGGCGGGAGAGCGGGCAAGCAAAGTAGCGGCACTGCCTGATGAAGTGTGTGTGGTCAAAGCGGTCAAGAAATAGAAAGGAAATGGCGGGGACAGGACTATGAGGCTGAGGTAAAATAGTGGGAGGAAATGGCAGCAAAGGCAGAAAAAGAGGAGGCCTGGTGTTTCCCCCCTCCCCCCTCCTCTGACCACAGCTCAGTGTATATCTCCATGATCTGGCCTACAACTTATGGCACCTACATGGCCCAGCCCGCTAAAGTAACATTTATGTCAGATTTTGCTCTTGTAACAACCTAGTTTAGAGTTTATTGAATGTTTTCTCTCGCCGTCCAGCCTACCTACCTTTTGCTGTTTCTCTTTTTCTGCTGTGTGGTAGCTTGTGTTAGTGAACGTGCTCCGGAGATCTCTCTGCTGCCTTAACGGCCTGCAGTCAGCTATTGTCTCTATTTTTGCAAAAACCCGTCACGGTAAATTCAGGGAAAGCGAACGCCAAAGCGTGGATTGGATTATTTCCTGAACTCTGCCAACAGGGAGAGCCATACCTGCTCCTTCCAGGAAGGGAAGCGTAAAAATGCTCTCAAGGCAAGGGCCGCTTGGTTGCCAATCTCCTCTTTCAGGTGCCTTGGCCCGGGCTGCCTTTGTCTCCCTCTCCTCGGCCCCATCAAAGCCCTCCTCTGGCGTCAGGAGCAATGAATCAATTCCCTTGTTAAGCTGTCGAGCTATTTAACAGATATTACAGCGAGGGAAAACCTCCACCCGCCAGCCAGGAAGAAAAATGACGCAGCTGGCTTCACCACTGCAATGCAAATGCGGAGCTGCCACTGCTGTTGGCTGCCAAGTGCCAACCTCTCAGCAACAGGAGGCTGGGAGGGGCTAACGGGGCGGGTAGGGTGGCCAGATCCAGGTTGGGGAACTCCTGGAGATCTGGGGGTGGAGCCTGAGGAGGGCCTCATAGTGTTCCAAGCACACCACTACTGGTGGGAGATTTGGAGGGTGGGGTGTGGAGAGACTGGAGGATGTGACTCACTTCCGGGTGATGCTCTAGGAAGTTTCTTGATCTCTATGTTAAAGACTATAGAAGTGTGGAGAAATCCCTGGAGAGTCACTACGGAGGCCATTTTCTGGCCCTTCCCCCCACCCCCAGTGTCTTGAGGGTGGGATTTTGAGCTGAGGGTGGGGATTTCCTTGCTGCTGTCAGGCAAATGGTGACCCTACTCCCTCACGATGAATTCTTTGCCTGGAGGTCTTGGCCTGCTTTATTGACACATAGGGTCGCCAGGTCCTGCCTCCTTCCCACTGGGGGGACCTTTGGGCCTTGCCAGGATCTTCTGCAACCCAAGAAGAAAGGGAATCTCAGGCCTGACAATAGAGTTGCCAGCAGGGCCGGCCCAAGGGTTTTCCGCGCCCTAGGCGGGGCTACCTTCTGGCGCCCACTGCGTGCACCCAGTTACAGGGTTGCCAACCTCCAGGCAGGGCCTGGAGAGAAGGAACCCCCTCCTGCTCCTGCGGGGTGTGCCACCAAGCCAGGGAAGGGGTGGGGGTTTAAACCCCCGTCCCTTCTGTGTGAGTGCCGGCTTGCCGGCGCACCCCGCAGCTGTGGGGCACGCAGGCAACCCAGGGGAAAGGGCGGGGGGTTGGTGGGATTTTTGGCAGGGGGCGGGGGCCTTTTGGCACCCCTAAGGGCCGGCGTGCTCTAGGCAAATGCCTAGTTCACCTAGTGAGCGAGCCGGCCCTGATTGCCAGCTCCTTGGTCCACGTGGGGTTTCCCCACTTTTGTGGGCTCTGCTTTAGCAGGAAACCCTGCCCACAAATGCAGCCTGATGATGTCATCCAAAAGTGACATCATCACACCACCGATGGCGCATGGCAGTGCTCTAGCTTTCTGGGCAAAACTCTATGGTTTGAGCACAAATTTATCACAGAGTTTCCCGAAAAAACGATAGCATCGCCACATGACGTTGGCAGCACAATGATGTCACTTCCGGGTGATGTCATTGCACTACACTTCGGGGCATTTGTGGGTGGGGAGGAGCCCACAAAAGTGGAGGAAACCCCACCCAGACCGTGGGACTGGCAACCAGTGTTCCCTCTAAGCTGAATGAGTGTGAGCGAGCTCACAGTTTCTTAGCGTCCAGCTCCCACATTTGTGTCTTAGCTCAGGAAAGATGGCTCCAGAGCAAACTAATTTATGCAATAGCCAAATCTCTCGCACACAACTTTAATGCCAGTAGCTTGAAAAAGTAGATTTTTGGCTCACAAGACTCCACAGCTTCGAGGGAGCATTGCTGGCAACCCAATTGACAGGACTGTGATTCCCTTTCTTCCAGGGTTGCCGGCTCCAGGTTGGGAAATACCTGGAGTGTGGAGCTTGAGGAGGTGGAGCTTGAGGAGGTCGAGGCTTCAGGAGGGCAGGGACTTCCAGTTGGGTACAAAGCCATGGAGTCCACCTTCCAAAACAGCCATTCTCTCCAGGGGAACTGATCTCTGGCACCTGGAAACCAGTCGTAATCCCAGGGGATCTTCAGCCGCCACCTGGAAGTTTTGCAAGCCTGCTTTCTTCCCTAATGGTCCTGGTGGAGCAGTGAGTAAGACGTTGGTGCCAGATTCCAGGCACACCCAGCTTAGGATCTATGGATCTGTTCTTTGTTGCTTTGTGTCATTTCTGGATGTCGTCATAGTTGGACTCCACTTCTTTACCTCCCAATTCGTTTGTTTCTTTTACAGCAATTTCCTGCCAATTTAACACCATTCTAATGCAATTTTCATGCCACTCATATGCCATTTTATGCCAGTGGTATGTAATCGATGCAGGAACAAGCGTCCATTCATTTCTCTTGGATTTTGTTAGGGGTGAAAGGGTGAGCACACAGATCCTGAATGCGGAGCACCCTTCCCTGTCAGAAACAGCGGCTTTTGGATTGAAACGGCGGGTTCACAAACTTTGGTTGACATCTCAGTCCTGAGTTCAAATTCTGTGGTATCTTCCACTCAGCAACATTTAGCCACAACAATTAAAAATCCACAGACTGAAACCACAGGATTGCCAACTCTGGATAGGGAAATTCCTGCAGAGTTGGGGATGAAGCCTGGGGAGTGTGGGGTTGGGAGGGGGACAGGGACCAGGCCTGTAGCCAGGATTTTATGGCTTGTGGGGCAAATTTTTCTCTGCTGGTGCTGAAGTGCAGAAAGAAAAGCCATTTAGCCAATAGAAAGCTGTCACCGGGATAGATCTCTATATTGCAAGCTGTCAAACCACTTGAGATGACAGTTCTCAGCTGCTGCAAGTTAATCCCTTCTGCCAGCCTAAGCAACAATTCTGAGAACAAGCCAGCTGGTGGGGGTGATGACTGCTATAGTCAAGAGAGCTAATACTTAGGCAGAAAAACTCTCTCAATGGAGACTGGTTTCTTGCCACAGAGTTAGAAGGGATCCTAGAGGTCACCTACTCCAACCCCCTTGCTCAGTGTGGGAATTAGTCAGCTACAGCACCCCACTCTGGTTAAAGGAGTGCACACCTTTTAAAAAAATTACATTGAAAAAAGCATTTACAGGAGAAATTCTTGTGGGGCTGTGCCTTTAAGAAGGGGGCAGAGCCCCCAAAAGCCCCTCCATAGCTATGGGTCTGACAGGGACCTCAGTGGGGTATAATGACCTATAGCCCACCCTCCAAAGCAGTCATTTTCTTCAAGGGAACAGACTCTGTCTTCTGGACATTAATTGTAATGCCAGGAAAGCTCCAGAAACCACCTGGAGGTCAGCAGTCCTATGAAACAAAGATGTCCCGCGTCACCAAATGGAAAGCATGTGGCCACTGCCTTCTCTTGAAGACTGTCACTAGATATGGAGCAGAGGTCCATCAGTGGCTATTAGCCACAAGGTATAGATAGGGACTCTGGGGCAAGTGCTTGGGAGAGGCAACAGTGGGAGGGCTTCTAGAGCCCTGGCCCCACTGCTGGACCTCCTGATGGCACCTGGTATTTTTGGCCACTGTGTGGCACAGAGTGTTGACCTGGATGGGCCATTGGCCTGATCCAACATTGGCTTCTCTTATGTTCTTATGATCAAGGCAGCAATTGCAATTCTATGCTTCCTCAAAGCAGTGTTCCCTGAAATGGCTTCTTTGGGGAGTGATGGAACAGTGCCAGTCCTAGACCAAATGGCACCTGGGCAAAGGATATCTCTGACATCCTCCATTTGGTCAGTGGTTGATTCCCTTCTTCTTCTTTTTTAAATAGCATCTGTTGCCTGTCTCACAACTTCTTTCCCCGACTCACATCCCTGATTTATCCCCATTATATCAGACAGTCCCTTTGCAAGCTCAGATCTGTAAATCTGCTTGGTTTGTCTTTCATTTGTGCTCATAATAAAAGCAACTGAATACAAGTTTGTTTCCTCTAAATCAATTTGTTTATTTGGCCACCAGTTGCAGCCCACTTATGGCGCCCCTGTGGGGTTTTCAAGGCAGAGACAAACAAGGTGGCTTGCCATCGCTGCTTCTGCGTAATGACCCTGGTATTCCTTGGTGGTCTCCCATCCAAGCACTAACCAGGGACGACCCTGCTTAGCTTCTGAGATATGATAAGATTTGGCTAGCCTGGACTACCCAGGTCCAGAGGTGATTTGTCATCACCTGCCACAATGTCACAACCCTAGTATTTCTTGGCAATATCCCATCTAAAAATTAACCAGGACTGACCTTGCTTAGCTTCTGAGATCTGACAAGATTGGGCTAGCCTAGGCTATCACGGTCAGGGCAGAGAAAAACAGGGCTGGTTTGCCATCACCTGCCTCCATTTCAGGATCCTGGACTTCCTTGGTGGTCTCCCATCCAAATACTAGCCAGGACCAACTCTACTTAGCTTCCGAGATCTGATGAGATTGAGCTAGCCTGGGGTATCCAGCTAAGGCCCTCTAAATTTATGGAAACATGTTAATTTGAAGAATCACTACAATGGAGTGAAGCTCTCAAAATTGATCCAAGACTGGACAGGCCAGGTGTCATGATGTGAGTAGGATTGGGAGACGAGGCCTAGAGGCCTAGGCCCAGACCTGTGTGGGAGTGGAAAGCCAACACAGCCTACAATCCCCATAATGCTAAGCGACGGTTGTAACCAATCGGTGTACAGGGATTGTGTGAGGAGTTGTAACTTAAGCTTCGTGGGCTGGGAAACTGAGTTCTTTTTCTCTCCCAGAGTTAAACTGAGGGGATCGTGTTCTTTTCCCTTCTGTGGTCTTCCCTCTCACAGAGTTAAACTGAGGGGACATTCTGGTCTGAGAGAAAGATCCCTCACTTGGGACAGAGTGAGTACAGGCACCAGCCTGGTATAAAAGGCTCTGGGTCTTGAAGTAGTAAACAGTTAAGAGAAATAGGTAGTCACGTTAGATTTGTTTATTTTGCCTTTAAACACTGTTATATATTTTAAAGCACCTTGTGTTGTTTTCCTTGCCCCATTACTGTATTAATAAACCATTTGTTTAATTGTTCTCTGTCTGGTCATAACACCTATAGTCTTGGCTTTAAAGGGGGCATTTTGGTTGGGCTCGGGAGGATACTGTGGGCCTTCTCGAGGGACCCTGAGTCCAGAATGGTGGCAGCTGAAGGTGGCAACCCACTGGGGTCATGACACCAAGATTAAACCATATTCCAGTTGATGGCAGCTTGAGAATTTGAGCCTCATTTCTTTCATCAGAATGATTTCTTTCCCCTGCTAAAAAGATACCTCAATAGACAACAATTCCCTCTTAAGCCTGGGCTGCTGAGTGGCCACTGCTCCTATATCTGGCTTCGGCGAGAGAAAGCATTCTCTGCAAAGATGGTGATAGCACTCTATTATGGCAAAACACCTTTTCACTGTACGGGAAACGGCTGAAGATAAAAAGCTATCAGAAGGATAAGATAGGACCTTTTTATGGGTGATTCCCGCCGCCCCCCCTAGAATCTGACAAGGATCATCAGCACGTTTGTCCACAGCAGTTAAGGAAAGGCAATGTCCGAGAGATTTGATCAAGTGGCACAAAGACTGCAAATGTCAATCAGCTTACAATCAGATGCTGAGACCCCTGAAATTCCTCTGTCCAGCTGAGACCCACATTTCACATGCTTTTCTCCCTCTCCCAAAGTGCTGGAACTCGAGGTCATTCAGTGAAGCTGATGGGGAGTAGATTCAGGATGGACCAAAGGAAATCCGGCTTTACACAGAGAGCAATTAAAATTTGGCATTCGCTGCCAGAGGATGTTGTGATGGCCAGAGGCACGGCGTTAAAAGCAGATTAGACAGATTCCTAGAGGATAAGTCCATCAGTGGCTACTAGCCCTGGTGACTAAAGGAAACCTCCAAGTTCAGAGGTACATAGCCTCTGAATCCCAGTGCCGGGTGGCAACATCGGGGAAAGGCCTCAGCCTCTATGCCCTGTCATTGGCCCTCCAGAGGAACTGGTTGGCCATTGTGTGAGACAGGATGCTGGACTAGAGGGACCACTGGTCTAATCCAGCAGGGCTCTTCTGATGTTCTTATCAGGGAAGGCCTCAGCCTCTCTGCCCTGTTGTTGGCCCTCCAGAGGAACTGGTTAGCCCCTGTGTGAGGCAGGATGCTGGATTAGAGGGACCACTGGTCTGATCCAGCATGGCTCTTCTGATGTTCTTATCTGGGAAGGCTTTGGTCTCTATGCCCTGCAGTTGGCCCTCCAGAGGAACTGGCTGGCCACTGTGTGAGACAGGATGCTGGACTAGAGGGACCATTGGTATGATCCAGCAGAGCTCTTATGTTCTTACGCTTTGATTCCTACGATTC
Organism: Gekko gecko; assembly: GCA_029375565.1. Taxonomy (NCBI): domain Eukaryota; kingdom Metazoa; phylum Chordata; class Lepidosauria; order Squamata; family Gekkonidae; genus Gekko; species Gekko gecko. Next base: position 2,294,517 of record JAPDNY010000006.1, read on the forward strand.
CTTAATTTCATTTCTTCCATGTACTAAGTAAACCTGTGAATTTCCCCCCACACTCTTCTGTTTCATTGTGCTGATTTTTCTCATTACCATGGATGCATTTTCCCACATTATTTATGCCTTGACAGTGTACAAATTGAGTATAGCATAAAATAAATTATTATTAGCAGATTTACCCCCCATTAGTCCACACACATTGCCTGAGTCGAGAAAGGGGTAAGCAGGATATAGAAAAGAGTTTGGATTGGAAGGAAAGCCCCAAGGGAGACCATGTTATAAGTTCTGAGAAGATCTTCCAGGCAGAAACATCAGCTACAGAGTCTGAAAACCACAAGACCCTAGCAGGGAGGGTTGTTTTGGACTGTGTGCACTGGAACTTCAGCACTCTCTTCAGGCACAGAAGGGTATCGCAGCATGCAACACCATCTCCTGAGATTGGAGGGCAATATGATGCTTCTGGATTGCCTGGGTCAGGTATACATCCAAGCATCTTGGCCTTCAGTCAACAGAACTGTGGGCATTCCTGCATTCTCCGTTTCCTCGCTTGTAAGAGCCTGTTCTTTCGGAAGGGGTGTGCATTTCTTTTCTGCACATGTTTTGCTCCCTCTAGTGGTTGACTCAATATCACACCGGTTTATTATCCCACATAAAAACCTGTGGTTTAAATCTGCAGGGAGATACGTCGGACATAAAGTAATGTAATATCAAATTGACCACTAGAGGGAGCAAAACATACGTGGAACATGAAACCTCCCCCCAAAGAAACAGAAAAGCCCTGCATCTTCTTCCAACTGCATCACAGATGCAATCTTTCCCCACACATCTGAGTGGAGTTGCCAACTGTCCAGCAATGGATCAGCTCCTGTGCCTCTCACAGAGTTTTGGTATCAGCAAGTAAAGCTTTTCTGGGGGCCTGATCCGGCCCCTGGGCCACATGTTTGACAACCATGCCCCAGCGATTGTGAAACTTGACGCAGTGCTGTTCGAATGTTGGAGCACATTATAAACCTGCCCTTTGGTGTTTTATTTTGGTGAACCTATCTCTGGTAATCCTTCACGCCTGGAGGTTGGCAACCCTAGGCCAGGCCATTCTCCCAACCCCAGCCCCTTGGGCTGAAACAGGCCTAAACCCGGGGTTCCCACCCCCCTCCTTCATTATACGCCCCGCTAGGTTTGCATGCGGCTGATCACACCGCGATCAAAGCTGTGATCCAGCAGCATTGCACATGCCCCGACTCAGAGCTTCTCTCTGGGGTTTCGATAACATTGACAGGTTCAGGGATCAATGGTCTGTCCTGAGTCCTCTCTCCGCCCACCAGTGTCCACAGAAGCCTGGAGCAGGGGGGGGAGATTGGAGGGAGAAGAGGGGAGCGAGAGGACAAGTCCTACAGATGGAGTGGAGGGGGGGGTTGTTGTTGTGGGAAGAGAAGTTTGACTGGAAATCTATCACCTCCTTCCCATGATTTATAGCTCCTTTACCAGAAGATACCGGCTCCATATGGGGTTCATTTTTAAAGGCAATATCTGTCAGGAAGTTTCTGTCTCCAAAGCATTTGCGAGCCGTTCTCAGCACCGTTGGGTGACTTTTATTTTTTTATTTTTTTGGCCCGCTTCGGGGTGGAGTTTCTCTTCTTCCCCCTCCCCTCCCAGACAGACAGAAGGACTGAGTCGTAGGGAGGAGAAGCCAAAGAGAGAGGAAGGACAACCCGGGACAAAGGAGTCTTAGGAAGGAGGCATAATTGGGCCCTCAAAATGAAAGAAAAGTCAACACAGAGGGCCCAGTGGGGATCGACTCGGAAGCTCTGGCAAGCCCTTGGATGGGAGACCTCCTTGGGATACCAGCAGTCGGGAGGTGGGGGCAGGCTTTATTCAGCCACCTCTCTGAATATCCTCCAGGCCCTCAGTAGGAGTCAGTCCCCAGAGGTCGCCGTGACTTCCAGGTGCGCACAGAATCACACACGTGTGAAAAATACCAAGAAAGCCCTCCAAATCCTCCTCAGGGCCTTTATTTTTATCTATTCTGTTTTATGTGTTTTAATTCACTTTATTCACAGCCTGCCTTTCACACCGATGGGGAAAGGAAAGCAGCTGACATCACTTTCCTCTCCTCCGTTTCTCCTTCACTACGCTATGCTGGGATTTCCCTAGTAGGGAAAAAGACCGATCTTAGTATTGGGCCTGTCTTTTTTTTTTTTGTCTGGATAGTAAAGGTAAAGGTTCCCTTGCTCGAAAGCCAGTCGAATCCGACTCTAGGGTTGCGGTGCTCATCTCCGTTTCAAAGCCGAAGAGCCAGCGCTGTCCGAAGACGTTTCCGTGGTCATGTGGCCGGCATGACTAAACACCAAGGCGCACGGAACGCTGTTACCTTCCCACCGAAGTGGTACCTATTTATCTACTTGCAATTTCTTGCTTTCGAACTGCTAGGTTGGCAGGAGCTGGAACTAGAGACAGGAGCTCACCCTGTCATGCGGCACCCGGGTCTCGAACTGCTGAACTACTGACCTTCCACAGCCTGCAGTTCAGTGTCTTAACCACTTGAGCCACCACAGCTCCTCTTTGTCTGGATACTGAGTCTTAAAGCATCTCTAAGGAAGCGTTTTTGACAGGGAAATGTCTATGTGGGTAACACGACCCCCCCCTTTCTTCAGCCTCATGGCCCAGATTCATACTGTCCCACCCAGATGGGGTTTTTTTGATGACCAGTTGATCCATCTAGTCCCCCGATCACACCAGCCCTGAACTAACGCAGCTTGTGAGGTAGATATATGCCACTGTCAGCAATGAGGCGGTATGACTCTCCTCTCTTCTCTTTTAACCTCACAACAGCCCTGCAAAGTAGGCTAGCTGACAGCTCAAGATGGCCTCATGGCGAAGTCAGTCCAGTCCTCCCTAGTCCTAGTCTAAAGACACCACCACCCTTGTTCTCTATGTAGGTCGACTGGCCAAAGAGTCTTCATAAGTACACCCATAAAGGCACCCCAAACAGA
>JAPDNY010000006.1:6502500-6695103 GCA_029375565.1 Gekko gecko
TTTCTTTGCAGAGTTGCAGAAGGCGACCCAGAAAATATAGCACGTCCTTTTAATTGAAGACATGCACAAGGGGGCCCAGAACATTACAGCAGATTCTTTTCTTTGAAGAGATGCACAACGGGGGCAACAACATTATAACAAGTATTTTTCTTTGAAAAGATGCAGAAGTGGCCCCCGAAGAAAATAGCAAGCCCTTTTCTTTGAAAAGATGCAGAAGGGGCTCCTGAAGAACATAGCAAGTCCTTTTGTTTGCAGAGTTGCAGAAGGGGTCCCAGAAAATATAGCACGTCCTTTTAATTGGAGACACGCACAAGGGGGCTCAGAACGTTATAGCAAATTTTTTTCTTTGAAGAGACGCACAACGCGGCCAACAACATTATAGCAAGTCCTTTTCTTTGAAAAGATGTAGAAGTGGCCCCCGAAGAAAATAGCAAGCCCTTTTCTTTGAAAAGATGCAGAAGGGGCTCCCGAAGAATATAGCAAGTCCTTTTGTTTGCAGAGTTGCAGAAGGGGGCCCAGAAAGTATAGCACGTCCTTTTAATTGAAGACATGCACAAGGGGGCCCAGAAAATTACAGCAGATTCTTTTTTTTGAAGAGATGCACAACGGGGGCAACAACATTATAACAAGTATTTTTCTTTGAAAAGATGCAGAAGTGGCCCCCGAAGAATATAGCAAGCCGTTTTCTTTGAAAAGATGCAGAAGGGGCTCCCGAAGAATATAGCAAGTCCTTTTCTTTGCAGAGTTGCAGAAGGGGGCCCAGAAAATATAGCACGTCCTTTTAATTGAAGACATGCACAAGGAGGCCCAGAACATTACAGCAGATTCTTTTCTTTGAAGAGATGCCCAACGGGGCCAACAACATTATAACAAGTCCTTTTCTTTGAAAAGATGTAGAAGTGGCCCCCGAAGAATATAGCAAGCCCTTTTCTTTGAAAAGATGCAGAAGTGGCCACCGAAGAATATAGCAAGCCGTTTTCTCTGAAAAGATGCAGAAGGGTCTCCCGACGAATATAGCATGCCCCTTTCGTTGAAAAGATGCAGAAGGGGCTCCCGAAGAATATAGGAAGTCCTTTTGTTTGCAGAGTTGCAGAAGGGGGCCCAGAATATATAGCACGTCCTTTTAATTGGAGACACGCACAAGGGGGCCCAGAACATTATAGCAAATTCTTTTCTTTGAAGAGATGCACAACGGCGCCCACAACATTATAGCAAGTCCTTTTCTATGAAAAGATGCAGATGGGGCTCCCGAAGAATATAGCCAGTCCTTTTCTTTGCAGAGTTGCAGAAGGGGGCCCAGAAAATATAGCACATCCTTTTAATTGGAGACACGCACAAGGGGGCTCAGAACACTATAGCAAATTCTTTTCTTTGAAGAGATGCACAATGGGGCTAACAACATTATAGCAAGTTCTTTTCTTTGAAAAGATGTAGAAGTGGCCCCCGAAGAATATAGCAAGCCCTTTTCTTTGCAGAGTTGCAGGAGGGGGCCCAGAAGAATATAGCACGTCCTTTTAATTGAAGACATGCACAAGGGGGCCCAGAACATTACAGCAAATTCTTTTGTTTGAAGAGATGCACAACGCGGCCAACAACATTATAGCAAGTCCTTTTCTTTGAAAAGATGTAGAAGTGGCCCCCGAAGAAAATAGCAAGCCCTTTTCTTTAAAAAGATGCAGAAGGGGCTCCTGAAGAACATAGCAAGTCCTTTTGTTTGCAGAGTTGTAGAAGGGGGCCCAGAAAATATAGCACGTCCTTTTAATTGGAGACACGCACAAGGGGGCCCAGAACATTAAAGCAGATTCTTTTGTTTGAAGAGATGCACAACGGAGCCAACAACATTATTACAAGTCCTTTTCTTTGAAAAGATGTAGAAGTGGCCCCCGTAGAATATAGCAAGCCCTTTCCTTTGAAAAGATGCAGAAGTGGCCTCCGAAGAATATAGCAAGCCGTTTTCTCTGAAAAGATGCAGAAGGGTCTCCCGACGAATATAGCATGCCCCTTTCGTTGAAAAGATGCAGAAGGGGCTCCCGAAGAATATAGGAAGTCCTTTTGTTTGCAGAGTTGCAGAAGGGGGCCCAGAATATATAGCACGTCCTTTTAATTGGAGACACGCATAAGGGGGCCCAGAACATTATAGCAAATTCTTTTCTTTGAAGAGATGCACAACGGCGCCCACAACATTATAGCAAGTCCTTTTCTATGAAAAGATGCAGATGGGGCTCCCGAAGAATATAGCCAGTCTTTTTCTTTGCAGAGTTGCAGAAGGGGGCCCAGAAAATATAGCACATCCTTTTAATTGGAGACACGCACAAGGGGCTCAGAACACTATAGCAAATTCTTTTCTTTGAAGAGATGCACAATGGGGCTAACAACATTATAGCAAGTTCTTTTCTTTGAAAAGATGTAGAAGTGGCTCCCGAGGAATATAGCAAGCCCTTTTCTTTGCAGAGTTGCAGGAGGGGGCCCAGAAGAATATAGCACGTCCTTTTAATTGAAGACATGCACAAGGGGGCCCAGAACATTACAGCAAATTCTTTTGTTTGAAGAGATGCACAACGCGGCCAACAACATTATAGCAAGTCCTTTTCTTTGAAAAGATGTAGAAGTGGCCCCCGAAGAAAATAGCAAGCCCTTTTCTTTGAAAAGATGCAGAAGGGGCTCCTGAAGAACATAGCAAGTCCTTTTGTTTGCAGAGTTGCAGAAGGGGTCCCAGAAAATATAGCACGTCCTTTTAATTGGAGACACGCACAAGGGGGCTCAGAACGTTATAGCAATTTTTTTTCTTTGAAGAGACGCACAACGCGGCCAACAACATTATAGCAACTCCTTTTCTTTGAAAAGATGTAGAAGTGGCCCCCGAAGAATATAGCAAGCCCTTTTCTTTGAAAAGATGCAGAAGGGGCTCCAGAAGAATATAGCAAGTCCTTTTCTTTGCAGAGTTGCAGAAGGGGCCCCAGAAAATATAGCACGTCCTTTTAATTGAAGACATGCACAAGGGGGCCCAGAACATTACAGCAGATTCTTTTCTTTGAAGAGATGCACAACGGGGCCAACAACATTATAACAAGTCCTTTTCTTTGAAAAGATGCAGAAGTGGCCCCCGAAGAATATAGCAAGCCCTTTTCTTTGAAAAGATGCAGAAGGGGCTCCCGAAGAATATAGCAAGTCCTTTTGTTTGCAGAGTTGCAGATGGGGGCCCAGAAAATATAGCACGTCCTTTTAATTGGACAAACACAAGGGGGCCCAGAACATTATAGCAAATTCTTTTCTTTGAAGAGATGCACAACGGGGCCAACAACATTCTAACAAGTCCTTTTCTTTGAAAAGATGTAGAAGTGGCCCACGAAGTATATAGCAAGCCCTTTTCTTTGAAAAGATGCAGAAGTGGCCCGCGAAGAAAATAGCAAGCCCTTTTCTTTGAAAAGATGCAGAACGGGCTCCCGAAGAATATAGGAAGTCCTTTTGTTTGCAGAGTTGCAGAAGGGGGCCCAGAAAATATAGCACGTCCTTTTAATTGAAGACATGCACAACGGGGCCAACAACATTCTAACAAGTCCTTTTCTTTGAAAAGATGAAGAAGTGGCCCCCAAAGTATATAGCAAGCCCTTTTCTTTGAAAAGATGAAGAAGTGGCCCCCGAAGAAAATAGCAAGCCCTTTTCTTTGAAAAGATGCAGAAGGGGCTCCTGAAGAATATAGCAAGTCCATTTGTTTGCAGAGTTGCAGAAGGGGGCCCAGAAAATATAGCACGTCGTTTTAATTCGAGAGACGCACAAGGAGGCCCAGAACATTATAGCAAATTGTTTTCTTTGAAGAGATGCACAACGGCGCCCACAACATTATAGCAAGTCCTTTTCTATGAAAAGATGCAAAAGTGGCCTCCGAAGAATATAGCAAGCCCTTTTCTTTGAAAAGATGCAGAAGGGGCTCCCGAAGAATATAGCAAGTCCTTTTGTTTGCAGAGTTGCAGAAGGGGGCCCAGAAAATATAGCACGTCCTTTTAATTGAAGACATGCACAAGGGGGCCCCGAACATTAAAGCAGATTCTTTTCTTTGAAGAGATGCACAACGGGGCCAACAACATTATAACAAGTATTTTTCTTTGAAAAGATGCAGAAGTGGCCCCCGAAGAATATAGCAAGCCCTTTCCTTTGAAAAGATGCAGAAGTGGCCCCCGAAGAATATAGCAAGCCGTTTTCTCTGAAAAGATGCAGAAGGGTCTCCCGACGAATATAGCATGCCCCTTTCGTTGAAAAGATGCAGAAGGGGCTCCCGAAGAATATAGCAAGTCCTTTTGTTTGCAGAGTTGCAGAAGGGGGCCCAGAAAATATAGCACGTTCTGTTAATTGAAGACATGTACAAGGGGGCCCAGAACACTACAGCAAATTCTTTTCTTTGAAGAGATGCACAACGGCGCCCACAACATTATAGCAAGTCCTTTTCTATGAAAAGATGCAGACGGGGCTCCCGAAGAATATAGCCAGTCCTTTTCTTTGCAGAGTTGCAGAAGGGGGCCCAGAAAATATAGCACGTTCTGGTAATTGAAGACATGTACAAGGGGGCCCAGAACACTACAGCAAATTCTTTTCTTTGAAGAGATGCACAACGGGGCCAACAACATTATAACAATTCTTTTTCTTCGATAAGATGCATAAGGGGCTCCCGAAGAATATAGCAAGTCCTTTTCTTTGAAAAGATGCAGAGGGGGCTCCCAAACAATATAGCAATTCCTTTTGTTTGCAGAGTTGCAGAAGGGGGCCCAGAAAATATAGCACATCCTTTTAATTGGAGACACGCACAAGGGGGCTCAGAACACTATAGCAAATCCTTTTCTTTGAAGAGATGCACAATGGGGCTAACAACATTATAGCAAGTTCTTTTCTTTGAAAAGATGTAGAAGTGGCCCCCGAAGAATATAGCAAGCCCTTTTCTTTGCAGAGTTGCAGGAGGGGGCCCAGAAGAATATAGCAAGTCCTTTTGTTTGTATAGATGCAGAATGGGGCCCAGAAAATATAGCACGTCCTTTTAATTGAAGACATGCACAAGGGGGCCCAGAACATTATAGCAAATTTTTTTCTTTGAAGAGATGCACAACGGGGCTAACAACATTATAGCAAGTCCTTATCTTTGAAAAGATGTAGAAGTGGCCCCCGAAGAATATAGCAAGCCCTTTTCTTTGAAAAGATGCAGAAGTGGCCTCCGAAGAATATAGCAAGCCTTTTTGTTTGAAAAAATGCAGAACGGGCTCCCGAATAATATAGCAAGTCCTTTTGCTTGCAGAGTTGCAGAAGGGGGCCCAGAAAATATAGCACGTCCTTTTAATTGAAGACATGCACAAGGGGGCCCAGAACATTAAAGCAGATTCTTTTGTTTGAAGAGATGCACAACGGGGCCAACAACATTATAACAAGTATTTTTCTTTGAAAAGATGTAGAAGTGGCCCCCGAAGAATATAGCAAGCCCTTTTCTTTGAAAAGATGAAGAAGGGGCTCCCGAAGAATATAGCAAGTCCTTTTGTTTGCAGAGTTCTAGAAGGGGCCCCAGAAAATATAGCACGTCCTTTTAATTGGAGACACGCACAAGGGGGCTCAGAACATTATAGCAAATTCTTTTCTTTGAAGAGATGCACAAGGGGGCCAACAACATTCTAACTATTCCTTTTCTTTGAAAAGATTTAGAAGTGGCCCCCGAAGTATATAGCAAGCCCTTTTCTTTGAAAAGATGCAGAAGTGGCCCCCGAAGAAAATAGCAAGTCCTTTTCTTTGAAAAGATGCAGAAGTGGCTCCTGAAGAATATAGCAAGTCCTTTTGTTTGTAGAGTTGCAGATGGGGGCCCAGAAAATATAGCACGTCCTTTTAATTGGAGACACGCACAAGGGGGCCCAGAACATTATAGCAAATTCTTTTCTTTGAAGAGATGCACAACGGCGCCCACAACATTATAGCAAGTCCTTTTCTATGAAAAGATGCAGAAGGGGCTCCCGAAGAATATAGCCAGTCCTTTTCTTTGCAGAGTTGCAGAAGGGGGCCCAGAAAATATAGCACGTTCTGTTAATTGAAGACATGCACAAGGGGGCCCAGAACACTATAGCAAATTCTTTTCTTTGAAGAGATGCACAATGGGGCTAACAACATTATAGCAAGTTCTTTTCTTTGAAAAGATGTAGAAGTGGCCCCCGAAGAATATAGCAAGCCCTTTTCTTCGCAGATTTGCAGGAGGGGGCCCAGAAGAATATAGCAAGTCCTTTTGTTTGTATAGATGCAGAATGGGGCCCAGAAAATATAGCACGTCCTTTTAATTGAAGACATGGACGAGGGGGCCCAGAACATTATAGCAAATTTTTTCTTTGAAGAGATGCACAATGGGGCCAACAACATTATAGCAAGTCCTTATCTTTGAAAAGATGTAGAAGTGGCCCCCGAAGAATATAGCAAGCCCTTTTCTTTTTTTTTTGGTATCTCAGTTTTTTATTGGATATATCACACGTTCATACAATTTAAACAAATCACTACATATCCATTTTCCTTACTCCCTCTCCCCCCCAAACAAGGCTTCCCGCACTGCTCCAACCCCATTAGTATCTCTCTTATTCTATTACAATTACATCTAAACTTATATTCTCTTACTAACGGTAACAGTTCAAAAAACTAACTCTCTTTCATTTTCTTCTTAATAACTATCAAAACAAATCAAACCACGTTTAATATCCCAATTTTTCAACAGATATTCTCGAAAGTCTTTCCAGTCTTCAAAAAAAGTTTCATCTTCTTCGTTGTTTAACTTTCTTGTTAGTTTGTCCATTTCTGCCATAAACAACGTCTTTTTAATCCATTCCCATGTTTCAGGTACTTTATCTTGTTTCCAACATTGAGCAAAAGTCAGTCTAGCTGCTGTAATCAAGTACCATAATAGTGTTCTCTTGGCTACATTTATTTCTTCCATTTTAAGACCTAGCAATAAGATCTGTGGGTCTTTCTTAAAAGTACATTTCAGAATTTTTTGTATCTCATTGTGGATCTTAGTCCAATAACACTGCTTTATCGCATGTCCACCACATATGGTAAAAAGACCCTTCATGTTTCTTACATTTCCAACATTTGTTAGACATACTTTCATTTATAATAGCAATTTTTTTAGGCATCATATACCATCTATACATCATTTTATAGCAATTCTTTTAAACATTTACACATGTTGAAATTTTCATTGACCTTTTCCACAAATATTCCCAAGATGTCATTAATATCTCGTTATTAACATTTACCACCCATTTTATCATTTGCTCTTTTACAATTTCATCCTCAGTATACCATTTCAATAAAACCTTGTACAGTTTAGAAATCATTTTTTTCCCCTTTTCAAGCCATACAGTTTCAATTTCCATATTATTTTCTCTAAAACCATGTTCTCTTTTATCGGTCTTAAATAAGTCATAAATCTGTCTATACTTCAACCAATCATATTCAAATTCCACATCAAATCTATCTTTTAACACAAAATTTTTCCCTTCTAATTTTAAAAGACTTTTATAAGGTAGCCAATCTAACCCTTGATTTCTTGAATATGGATTAATCACTTCTGCTGGTACTATCCAAAGTGGTCTTTCTTCTGAGAAGAATTTTCTATATCTCATCCAAGTCTCGAACAGTGATTGTCTTATAAAGTGGTGTTTGAAAAATTTGTCAATTTTTACTTTTCCATACCATAAGTATGCGTGCCATCCAAACTTGTTGTCATGCCCTTCTAAAGCCAATAACTTCTTATCCTCAAGATTAATCCACTGTTCCAACCATGTTAAACAGACGGCATCATAATACAGTCTTAGATTTGGTAATTGTAGACCTCCTCTTTCTTTTGCATCACATAAAATTTTCATTTTAATCCTTGGTTTTCTTCCTGCCCATACAAATTTGGATAATTCTTTCTGCCACGTATCCAATACTTTCCTTTGTTTTAATATTGGAATAGTCTGAAATAAGAACATCAAACGCGGTAAGACATTCATTTTTACAGTTGCGATTCTTCCCAATAGTGATAAATTCAACGTATCCTATTTCTTCATGTCTTGCTGAATCTTGTACCACACCTTTTCATAATTATTTTTAAACAGATCAATATTTTTCATGGTTAATTCAATTCCTAAATATTTAGTCTTTGTAACTACTTCACATTGAATTTTCTCTTGTAGTTCTGTTTGCCTTTGCTTCGTCATATTTTTGCACATCACCTTGGTTTTACTTTTATTGACATAGAATCCCGCAACTGAACCAAATTCTTCAATTTTATCCATCAATTGTGGTATTTTCTCAATTGGATCCTGAATCATAAACATTACGTCGTCTGCAAATGCCCTGTAAGCAAGCCCTTTTCTTTGAAAAGATGCAGAAGGGGCTCCCGAAGAATATAGCAAGTCCTTTTGTTTGCAGAGTTGCAGAAGGGGGCCCAGAAAATATAGCACGTCCTTTTAATTGAAGACATGCACAAGGGGGCCCAGGACATTACAGCAGATTCTTTTCTTTGAAGAGATGCACAATGGGGCCAACAACATTATAACAAGTATTTTTCTTTGAAAAGATGCAGAAGTGGCCCCCGAAGAATATAGCAAGTCCTTTTGTTTCCAGAGTTGCAGAAGGGGGCCCAGAAAATATAGCACGTCCTTTTAATTGGAGACATGCACAAGGGGGCCCAGAATATTATAGCACGTCCTTTTAATTGAAGAGATGCACAACGGGGCCAACAACATTATTACAAGTCCTTTTCTTTGAAAAGATGCAGAAGTGGCCTCCGAAGAATATAGCAAGCCATTTTGTTTGAAAAAATGCAGAACGGGCTCCCAAATAATATAGCAAGTCCTTTTGCTTGCAGAGTTGCAGAAGGGGGCCCAGAAAATATAGCACGTCCTTTTAATTGAAGACATGCACAAGGGGGCCCAGAACATTAAAGCAGATTCTTTTGTTTGAAGAGATGCACAACGGGGCCAACAACATTATAACAAGTATTTTTCTTTGAAAAGATGCAGAAGTGGCCCCCGAAGAATATAGCAAGCCCTTTTCTTTGAAAAGATGCAGAAGGGGCTCCCGAAGAATATAGCAAGTCCTTTTGTTTGCAGAGTTGTAGAAGGGGACCCAGAAAATATAGCACGTCCTTTTAATTGGAGACACGCACAAGGGGGCTCAGAACATTATAGCAAATTCTTTTGTTTGAAGAGATGCACAACGGGGCCAACAACATTCTAACTAGTCCTTTTCTTTGAAAAGATGTAGAAGTGGCCCCGAAGTATATAGCAAGCCCTTTTCTTTGAAAAGACGCAGAAGTGGCCCCGAAGAAAATAGCAAGCCCTTTTCTTTGAAAAGATGCAGAAGTGGCTCCTGAAGAATATAGCAAGTCCTTTTGTTTGTAGAGTTGCAGAAGGGGGCCCAGAAAATATAGCACGTCCTTTTAATTGGAGACACGCACAAGGGGGCCCAGAACATTATAGCAAATTCTTTTCTTTGAAGAGATGCACAACGGCGCCCACAACATTATAGCAAGTCCTTTTCTATGAAAAGATGCAGAAGGGGCTCCCGAAGAATATAGCCAGTCCTTTTCTTTGCAGAGTTCCAGAAGGGGGCCCAGAAAATATAGCACGTTCTGTTAATTGAAGACATGCACAAGGGGGCCCAGAACACTATAGCAAATTCTTTTCTTTGAAGAGATGCACAATGGTGCTAACAACATTATAGCAAGTTCTTTTCTTTGAAAAGATGTAGAAGTGGCCCCCGAAGAATATAGCAAGCCCTTTTCTTTGCAGAGTTGCAGGAGGGGGCCCAGAAGAATATAGCAAGTCCTTTTGTTTGTATAGATGCAGAATGGGGCCCAGAAAATATAGCACGTCCTTTTAATTGAAGACATGCACGAGGGGGCCCAGAACATTATAGCAAATTTTTTTCTTTGATGACATGCACAACGGGGCCAACAACATTATAGCAAGTCCTTATCTTTGAAAAGATGTAGAAGTGGCCCCCGAAGAATATAGCAAGCCCTTTTCTTTGAAAAGATGCAGAAGGGTCTCCCGAAGAATATAGCACGTCCTTTTGTTTCCAGAGTTGCAGAAGGGGGCCCAGAAAGTATAGCACGTCCTTTTAATTGGAGACATGCACAAGGGGGCCCTCCCCTCAAGAGCTTTTGGAAATGGGTGGCGATCAAGCCAAGCTAGCAGTTAGGCAGAGGATTGAAGACACCGAACGCCAATTGGTCCTACAGGCGTCCCCCGCCTTTATAGCGCCACATAGTAGCAAATATATTGTTGCTCAAGCCTCATATCTATCTGTTCTGGAGTCTAATAAACTTAGGAGGGCATATACTTTGGCTAGATGCTCCGCTCTACCGTCTGCAGTTCTTGAGGGTAAATTCAAGAAAATCCCCCGAAATGAGAGGCTATGCATGTGTGCGTCTGGGGAGATCGAATCTCAGGAACACGTGTTCCTGAGGTGTCCATTATATACTGAGGCTCGCACAAAGCTCATTGACCCTCTCTTGGTTGGCCTCTCAGATCAGGATAAGATAGAGAAACTGTTATCTAACTTTGACCATACAGCGCTGCATCAGATAGCGAAATTTTGTCTCCTGGTTGTAAAAGCCCATCAGCGTCCAGGCAGCCATTTGGGTTCGACTACTCAATCCTAATTTTATTGGTTTTAATTTTTTATCATCGCTATTTTATCCTTTTTAAGATCTAATTTTGTCCCATACTTCAACGAACCTTGGTTTTACTGATCAAAACGTTTGTACAATTTTATTCTTGTTAACCTTGTCCTATCTTAATAGTTTTACCATCTGGGTACTATTTGTTTTTGTAATTTATTGACATGGTAATTACTTGTAAGTAGGGTTGTATACCGTTGGCTGTATGCTGTGACAATAAAATTCATTCATTCACAAGGGGGCCCAGAATATTATAGCAAGTCCTTTTCTTTGAAAAGATGTAGAAGTGGCCCCCGAAGAATATAGCAAGCCCTTTCCTTTGAAGAGATGCAGAAGTGGCCCCCGAAGAATATAGCAAGCCGTTTTCTCTGAAAAGATGCAGAAGGGGCTCCCGACGAATATAGCATGCCCCTTTCGTTGAAAAGATGCAGAAGGGGCTCCCGAAGAATATAGGAAGTCCTTTTCTTTGCAGAGTTGCAGGAGGGGGCCCCAGAATATATAGCACGTCCTTTTAATTGAAGACATGAACAAGGGGGCCCAGAATATTATAGCAAATTATTTTCTTTGAAGAGATGCACAACGGGGCAAACAACATTCTAACAAGTCCTTTTCTTTGAAAAGATGTAGAAGTGGCCCCCGAAGTATATAGCAAGCCCTTTTCTTTGAAAAGATGCAGAAGTGGCCCCCGAAGAAAACAGCAAGCCCTTTTCTTTGAAAAGATGCAGAAGGGGCTCCTGAAGAATATAGCAAGTCCTTTTGTTTGTAGAGTTGCAGAAGGGGGCCCAGAAAATATAGCACGTCCTTTTAATTGGAGACACGCACAAGGGGGCCCAGAACATTATAGCAAATTCTTTTCTTTGAATAGATGCACAACGGCGTCCACAACATTATAGCAAGTCCTTTTCTATGAAAAGATGCAGACGGGGCTCCCGAAGAATATAGCCAGTCCTTTTCTTTGCAGAGTTGCAGAAGGGGGCCTAGAAAATATAGCACGTTCTGTTAATTGAAGACATGCACAAGGGGGCCCAGAACACTACAGCAAATTCTTTTCTTTGAAGAGATGCACAACGGGGCCAACAACATTATAACAAGTCCTTTTCTTCGATAAGATGCAGAAGGGGCTCCCGAAGAATATAGCAAGTCCTTTTCTTTGAAAAGATGCAGAAGGAGCTCCCAAATAATATAGCAAGTCCTTTTGTTTGCAGAGTTGCAGAAGGGGGCCCAGAAAATATAGCACGTCCTTTTAATTGGAGACATGCACAAGGGGGCCCAGAATATTATTGCAAATTCTTTTCTTTGAAGAGACGCACAATTGGGCCCGCCACATTATAGCAAGTCCTTTTCTTTGAAAAGATGCAGAAGTGGCCCCAGAAGAATATAGCAAGCCCTTTTCTTTGAAAAGGTGCAGAAGGGGCTGTTGGTTGTTAATATCCAGCAGCTAGATCAGCATGATCTAACTGACAGCTGGCAAGCTGCTTGGAACAAGTCCTGACCTGTTCAGACCGGCCCAGGTATGAGGTCAGTGGGCAATGACTCAGCATGATGCTGATTGGTTGTCATATGTATAAATGTAAATGCCTTGTACTGTACTTTCTTTCTTCTCTCAAAGTGTGTGTCTGGCGGAGCAGTTTGTTGGAGTATATTGTGAATAAACACTGTATATAGTTCTCCACAGCTCTGACTCTTTGTGGTGCTATATAGCAGTTACTTTGCTAAAGTGCTGGAGTTGCTGCACAATCCTGGTGGCTCTAGGTGGCTACACCTTGCTTACGCAGTCTGCGCGTCAGGGGCTCCCGAAGAATATAGAAAGTCCTTTTCTTTGCAGCATTGCAGAAGGGGGCCCAGAAAATATAGCACGTCCTTTTAATTGAAGACATGCAGAAGGGGGCCCAGAACACTATAGCAAATTCTTTTATTTGAAGAGATGCACAACGGGGCCAACAAAGTTATAACAAGTCCTTTTCGTTGAAAAGATGCAGAAATGGCCCACGAAGAATATAGCAAGCCCTTTTCTTTGAAAAGATGCAGAAGGGGCTCCAAAAGAATATAGTAAGTCCTTTTGTTTGCAGAGTTGCAGAAGGGGGCCCAGAAGACATGCTCAAGGGGGCCCAGAACATTATAGCAAATTCTTTTCTTTGAAGAGATGCACAATGGGCCCCGCAACATTATAGCAAGTCCTTTTCTAAGATGCAGAAGGGGCTCCCGAAGAATATAGCCAGTCCTTTTGTTTGCAGAGTTGCAGAAGGGCCCCCAGAAAATATAGCACGTCCTTTTAATTGAAGACATGCACGAGGGGGCCCAGAACATTATAGCAAATTCTTTTCTTTGAAGAGATGCAGAACTGGGCCAACAACATTATAGCAAGTCCTTTTTTTGTAAGGATGCAGAAGTGGCCCCAGAAGAATATAGCAAGCACTTCTGTTTGCTATGATGCAGAAGGGGCTCCCGAAGAATATAGGCAGTCCTTTTGTTTGCAGAGTTGCAGAAGGGGCCCCAGAAAATATAGCTCGTCCAGTTAATTGAAGACATGCATAAGGGGGCCCAGAACATTATAGCAAATTCTTTTCTTTGAAGAGATGCACAACGGGGCCAACAAAATTATAACAAGTCCTTTTCTTTTAAAAGATGCAGAAGAGACCCCCGAAGAATATAGCAGGCCCTTTTCTTTGAAAAGATGCAGAAGGGGCTCCCGAAGAATATAGCAAGCCCTTTTCTTTGAAAAGGAGCTGCGGTGGCTCAAGTGGTTAAGACACTGAACTGCAGGCTGTGGGAGGTCAGTAGTTCAGCAGTTCAAGACCCGGGTGCCGCAAGACGGAGTGAGCTCCCGTCTCTGGTTCCAGCTCCTGCCAACCTAGCAGTTTGAAAGCAAGAAATTGCAAGTAGATAAATAGGTACCACTTCGGTGGGAAGGTAACAGCGTTCCGTGCGCCTTGGTGTTTAGTCATGCCGGCCACATGACCACGGAAACGTCTTCGGACAGCGCTGGCTCTTCGGCTTTGAAACGGAGATGAGCACCGCAACCCTAGAGTCGGATTCAACTGGCTTTCGAGCAAGGGAACCTTTACCTTTACCTTTTCTTTGAAAAGATGCAGAAGGGGCTCCCGAAGAATATAGCAAGTCCTTTTATTTCAAAAGATGCAGAAGAGGCTCCCGAAGAATATAACAAGTCCTTTACTTTGCAGAGTTGCAGAAGGGGGCCCAGAAGATATAGCACGTCCTTTTAATTGAAGATATGCACAAGGGGGACCAGAACATTATAGCAAATTCTTTTCTTTGAAAAGATGCAGAAGTGGCCCCAGAAGAATGTAGCAAGCCGTTTTCTTTGAAAAGATGCAGAAGGGGCTCCCGAAGAATATAGAAAGTCCTTTTCTTTGCAGCGTTGCAGAAGGGGGCCCACAAAATATAGCACGTCTTTTTAATTAAGACATGCACAAGTGGGCCCAGAACATAATAGCAAATTCTTTTCTTTGAAGAGATACACAATGTGGCTCAGAACATTATAGCAAGTCCTTTTAGTTGAAAAGATGCAGAAGTGGCCCGCGAAGAATATAGCAAGCCCTTTTCTTTGAAAAGATGCAGAAGGGGCTCCCGAAGAATATAAGAAGTCCTTTTCTTTGCAGCATTGCAGAAGGGGGCCCAGAAAATATAGCACGTCCCTTTAATTGAAGACATGCACAATGGGGCCCAAAACATTATAGCAAATTCTTTTCTTTGAAGAGATGCACAACGGGGCCAACAACATTATAACAAGTCCTTTTCTTTGAAAAGATGCAGAAGGGGCTCTCAAAGAATATAGCAAGTCCTTTTCTTTGAAAAGATGCAGAAGGGGCTCTCAAAGAATATAACAAGTCGTTTTGTTTGCAGAGTTGCAGACGGGGCCCCAGAAAATATAGCATGTCCTTTTAATTGAAGGCGTGCACAAGGGGTCCACAACATTATAACAAGTCCTTTTCTTTGAAAAGATGCAGAAGGGGCTCCCGAAGAATATAGCAAGTCATTTTCTTTGCAGCGTTGCAGAAGGGGGCCAGAAAATATAGCACGTCCTTTTAATTGAAGACATGTACAAGGGGGCCTATTACATTATAGCAAATTCTTTTAATTGAAGACGTGCACAAGGGGGCCTACAACATTATAGCAAGTCCCTTTCTTTGTAAAGATGCAGAAGCGGCTCCTGAAGAATATAGCAAGTCCTTTTCTTTGATGAGATGCGGAACGGGCCAAGAACATTATAGCAAATTCTTTTCTTTGAAGAGATGCGGAAGGGAGCCTAGAACATTATAGCAAGTCCTTTTCTTTGAAAAGATGCAGAAGGGGCCCATAACATTATAGCAAATTCTTTTCTTTGAAAAAAATGAAGAAGTGCCCCCCGAAGAATATAGCTAGTCCTTTTCTTTATAGTGTTGCAGAAGGGGTCCCAGAAAATATAGCACGTCCTTTTAATTGAAGTCATGCACAAGGTCGCCCAGAACATTATAGCAAACAATTTACTTTGAAGAGATGCAGAAGGGGGCCCAGGACATTTTAGCAATTCCTTTTCTTTGCAAAGATGTAGAAGGGCCCCCCGAAGAATATAGCAAGTCCTTTTCTTTGTAGATATGAATAATGGGGCCCAGAAAATATAGCACGTCCTTTTAAAAGAACTCATGCCGTAGGGGGCCCAGAAGAATAAAGCAAGTCTTTTTCCTTAAATAGATTCAAAACGGGGCCCAGAAGATTATAGCAAGTCCTTTTCTTTGCAGAGTTGCAGAAGGGGGCCCTGAAAATATAGCACGACCTTTTAATCGGACATGCACAAGAGGGCCCAGAACATTATAGCAAATTCTTTTCTTTGAAGAGATGCAGAAGGGGGCCCACAGCATTATAGCACGTCCTTTTCTTTGAAAAGATGCAGAAGTGGCCCCCGAAGAATATAGCTTGTCCTTTTCTTTGCAGAGTTGCAGTCGGGGGCCCAGAAAATATAGCACGTCCTTTTAATTGAAGACATGCACAAGGCCGCCCAGAACATTATAGCAAACTCTTTACTTTGAAGAGATGCTGATGGCGGCCCACAACATTTAAGCAAGTCCTTTTCTTTGAAAAGATGCAGAAGTGGCCCCCGAAGAATATAGCAAGTCCTTTTCTTTGCAGAGTTGCAGAAGGAGGCCAGAAAATATATAACGTCCATTTAATTGAATTTATGTACAATGGGGCCCAGAACATTATAGCAAATTCTTTTCTTTGAAGAGATGCACAACGGGGCCCACAGCATTATAGGAAGTCCTTTTCTTTGAAAAGATGCAGAAGTGGCTCCCGAAGAATATAGCAAGTCCTTTTCTTTGCACAGCTGTAGAAGGGGGCCCAGAAAATATGCCACGTCCATTTAATTGAAGACATGCACAATGGAGTCCAGAACCTTATAGCAAATTCTTTTCTTTGAAGAGATGCTCAACTGGGCCAACAACATCATAGCAAGACCTTTTCTTGGAAAAGATGCAGAAGTGGCCCCCGAAGAACATAGCAAGCCCTTTTCTTTGAAAAGAGGCAGAAGTGGCTCCCGAAGAATATAGCAAGTCCTTTTCTTTGAAACGATGCAGAAGAGGATCCCGAAGAATATAGCAAGTCCTTTTCTTTTCAGCGTTGCAGAAGGGGCCCCAGAAAATATAGCACATCCCTTTAATTGGAGACAGGCACAAGGGGGCCCAGAACATTATAGCAGATTCTTTTCTTTGAAGAGATGCAGAACGCGGCCCGCAACATTATAGCAAGTCCTTTTCTTTGAAAAGATGCAGAAGTGGCCCCAGAAGAATATAGCAAGCCCTTTTCTTTGCAAAGATTCAGAAGGGGCTCCCGAAGAATATAGCAAGACTTTTTCTTTGCAGCGTTGTAGAAAGGGGCCCAGAACATTATAGAAAATTCTTTTCTTTGAAGAGATGCACAATGGGGCCCGCAACATTATGGCAAGTCCTTTTCTTTGAAAAGATGCAGAAGTGGCCCCAGAAGAATATAGCAAACCCTTTTCTTTGAAAGATGCAGAAGGGGCCCCAGAAGAATATAGCAAGTCCTGTTCTTTGCAGAGTTTCAGAAGGGGGCCCAGAAAATTTAGCACGTCGTTTTTATTGAAGACATACATAAGGGGTCCCAGAACATTATAGCAAATTCTTTTCTTTGAAGAGATGCACAACGGGGCCAACAATATTATAACAAGTCATTTTCTTTGAAAAGATGTAGAATGGGCTCCCGAAGAATATAGCAAGTCCTTTTCTTTGAAAAGATGCAGAAGGGGCTCCCGAAGAATATAGCAAGTCCTTTTCTTTGAAAAGATGCAGAAGGGGCTCCCGAAGAATATAGCAAGTCCTTTTCTTTGCAGCGTTGCAGAAGGGGGCCCAGAAAATATAGCACGTCATTTTAATTGGAGACAGGCACAAGGGGGCCCAGAACATTATAGCAAATTCTTTTCTTTGAAGAGATTCACAACGGGGCCCGCAACATTATACCAAGTCCTTTTCTTTGAAAAGATGCAGAAGTTGCCCCAGAAGAATATAGCAAGCCCTTTTCTTTGAAAGATGCAGAAGGGGGTCCCGAAGAATATTGCAAGTCGTTTTGTTTGCAGAGTTTCTGAAGAGGGCCCAGAAAATATACCACGTCGTTTTCATTGAAGACAAGCATAAGGGGGCCCAGAACATTATAGAAAATTCTTTTCTTAAGAGATGCACAACGCGGTCAACAACATTATAGCAAGTCCTTTTCTTTGAAAAGATGTAGAAGTGGCCCCAGAAGAATATAGCAAGTCCTTTTCTTTTAAAAGATGCATGAGTGGCCCCAGAAGAATATAGCTGTCCCTTTTCTTTGCTAAGATGCAGAAGGGACTCCCGAAGAATATAGCAAGTCCTTTTCTTTGCAGAGTTGCAGAAGGGGGCCGAGAAAATATAGAACGTCCATTTAATTGAAGACATGCACAATGGGGCCCAGAACATTATACCAAATTCTTTTCTTTCAAGAGATGCACAACGGGGTTTCGGTTTCGGCGTCACGAATGGCGGCCGCTTCTCGGGACGTTCCCAGAGGCGGTTAAGCCCACGCGCAGTTAGGGGGTCTTCGCATGTGCGAAAGACCCTAGTGAGCCTTAGGCAAAGGCTCCGAACCGGGGGCGCTTGGGGAGTAGCCTCTTTGCTGGCAGACAGCCGGGAAATTGAGGCTTTCTCCCCGCCCCAATCAGCCCCGCTGCGGCGTGCCCGTAATGGGACTTAGCGGCGCCACCGATTTCCAGAAGTGAAGACAGCGCTATGGTTTAAAATAAAAAGCAGAAGTAGCATCGAATCGTGAGTTGAAGATCTATTTTGAAGCGTAAATCGGAGCCCCCTGCATGCGTATAAGCGTTGGGAGGAGGGAGGAGTTCCCACCCCCTTTGAGAAGCAAGATCTACAAAGGGAGCGCGAAGGGGGGCTGAGAGAAAAAAAGTGTTGGTGAAAGTACCGTTGGGGTTGCATGGAAGACTGCGATCATCTTAGCTTCCTGGGGGATGCGGCACGAACTTTTTAAAAGTAAACAAAAAAACAAAATGTCGATAATGGGAAAAGTCCTGCAGACACCGGAAGGGAAGAGAGGAGGGACTTCCGGTCCAGACAGCCCCCCCAAGAGCTTGCTGTCAATCAACAGGAAAAGGAGATGCTGTGCCCCCTGCTGGAACAATTGCAGAAAATCAACGAAACTCTGTTTAAAATGGATAGTGTTCTCATCAGTCGACAGAAACAGATATCGGAAACAACTAGAAAGATGATGGAGATCGAACAGAAATCGAATCTGATTCTAGGTTTCCAGGGCGTTTCCAGAAGTGGCCCCTGAAGAATATAGCAAGTCCTTTACTTTGATGAGATGCGGAAGGGGCCCAGAAAATATAGCACATCGTTTTAATTGGAGACATGCACAAGGGGGCCCAGAACATTATAGCAAATTCTTTTCTTTGAAGTGAAGCAGAAGGGGGCCCAGAACATTATAGCAAGTCCTTTTCTTTGAAAAGTTGCAGAAGTGGCCCCCGAAGAATATAGCAAATCCTTTTCTTTGCTGAGTTGCAGAAGGGGGCCCAAAAAATATAGCACGTCCTTTTAATTGAAGACATGCACAAGGGGGCCCAGAACATTATAGCAAATTCTTTTCTTTGAAGAGAAGCAGAAGGGGGCCCACAACATTATATCAAGTCCTTTTCTTTGAAAAGATGCAGAAGTGGCCCCCGAAGAATATAGCAAGTCCTTTACTTTGATGAGATGCGGAAGGGGCCCAGAACATTATAGCAAATTCTTTTCTTTGAAGAGATGCAGAAGGGGGCCCACAGCATTATAGCACGTCCTTTTCTTTGAAAAAATGAAGAAGTGGCCCCCGAAGTATATAGCAAGTCCTTTTCTTTGCAGAGTTGCAGAAGGGGGCCCAGAAAATATAGCACGTCCTTTTAATTGAAGACATACACAAGGGGGCCCAGAGCATTATAGCAAATTCTTTTCTTTGAAGAGAAGCGGAAGGGGGCCCAGAACATTATAGCAAACTCTTTACTTTGAAGAGATGCTGATGGGGGCACACAACATTATAGCAAGTCCTTTTCTTTGAAAATATGCAGAAGTGGCCCCCGAAGAATATAGCAAATCCTTTTCTTTGCAGAGTTGCAGAAGGAGGCCAGAAAATATAGCCGCCTCAGCATCAGCCCCTGAAACAGTAACTAGGTCTCTGCTGGTCAAAATGCGAACTTTTGAGCTAGTCAACGCTCAGATAAGAGTTCTTTTGGAGAAAGAACTTCAAGCAAGAAGCTTTCTCTTGGAAAATGTTCAGAAAGGGCAATTCTGTTCGTTAACTAAGAGGTGCTTCGAAGCGGAAGGCTGGAAGGACGCCCAGCGTTTAGACGACGGGTACAAGACGAGCCTTTGATGAACCACAAGAGTCAACAACCGAGAAGATAGTTTAGTAGCAAAAGCAGCAGCCGAAGCTAAGTATCTAACCGGGTAAATTTTTCAAACGAGGGGGGAAGGTGAGTAATAGAAGGGGCTAAAAGAAATATTAATGCTCTAAATAACTGAAAAGAGAAATTGTAGGCGTTTGACTTTAAAGCGGCCATTAAAACTAGAAATGAGTTTTGTTCCTACTTTCAACTGTTCTGCTAGCGTACTCGCAAGTTCTTCCTTAAGGTTCTTATCTATTATTTCTGGGATATTTTGACATCTTATAATTACAGCAGCCTTATCCATTTCTATATAAGCGTCTCTTCGATCCTCTCATTCTTACTCTAAACCTCTTCCATATCTAAATCTAGCTCACAAAGTCTTTCTTTTAACTTCCCCTGATTAGTTGTCATTTTTATAATTTCATGTTTATTATCTTTTATTTGTTTTTTTATTTCCTCAGTTTCATTTTTAATTTGCGTTGTTAGCTCCTCCATTTTCATCCTTAATGGTTCTATTTCTTTTTTAATCAGTGCGGGCAGTGTATTCTCCACTGTCACCTTCACTGCCTGTGAAACTGCTTGCGATACAGCTTGTGTCACACTTTCCTGAATCATTTTGTTTAATTCTTTCATGGAAATTTGTGAGGAAGCCATGTTTGTAATCTTAAGTTGTCCCACACCTCCTATTTGACCTGGTGAGGATAACGATGGCTTCCTACCACCTCCCGAGGCCATAGAGCTTCTTGTTTTTCTTGAGCACTGTCACTGCTTGGTTTCTCTCCTTCTACCAGATTTGTCTTTTACTTCCTTCCTTCCTCTATCTATTTCTCTGTATTTATATGTTTTATATGTACAGAAAGATATACCCTCTTAGATCCTTCCTCTATACTATTCTTGAAACACTACCTCTTGGTTCCGCCACCTATCTCCTTCTAGTTATGTCCTTGGGGTTCAAATTAATTTATATTTTCTTTTTATAATGTATTTACCTCTATACCTTCTTTATACAATACAACTTTCTATTTCTTTCTCTCACTCTCCCCCCCCTTCTCCAAAGCTCTCTATTCTGTTTATTTTTGAAGGCTTCTCCACATCTTTCCACCCTCTATGTCACAACTAAGTTGCTTGCACTGTTACTAGTGTCTCCGTCTGCTGCTGCGTGTTGTCATAAAAATCTCCCGTTGGGATCTCCGCTCTAGCTGTCTCCTCCTCTTTTCTTCACAGCTCCTCTTTAGCCCCGCCTGTCTCTTCAGTGTTCCCGTCGCTTCTTTACTGCTTCGACCTCTCTTGCCTCCTACTTCTCGTCCCCGCCTCTCTCCTCTTCCTCTCTGTCGCGTATTTCTTGCGTCTCGCCAACTCCACGCCGATGCTTGGTCCCTCTTCTTCTTAAAGGGGTATGTACCACTCTCTCATCACCGCAGCTCCTCTTCTCTGCAGCCCCGCCTTTCTCCACTCTCGTCCCGTTGCTCTCCTCCTGGTCTCCTCTTGTTACGTCTCCCTTTTAGCACCTCGTTCCTGGCGTCTCCGCCCTTCCGCTCTCCGCGTCTACAGGACTGCCTGGTCACCCTTCGTTTGCCTTAAAGAGGTACTTGCATCTAATAACAAAACAAGAGACAAAGAGAAAAAAAAACCTTATGCAGAACCAACTTCTTCCTGCGTTGACTTTTTTCCCCGTCCTTTAAGCTAAACCCCCTGTAAAGGTGCACATTCCTGTTCCTAGCCGCTCCTTTCTATCCCTTTGTGCCTGTTATTAGTTCTCGGACCTTACTCTCACTGGCTTAGAGGAAGGGACTGAGACAATATATAGAAGAAATTCAGCTTACGCAAAAAAACACAAGAAACCCAGGGAAGTACATGTAAAATTTTATAGAAGAGAGCTGAAAGAAAGAATACTAAGAGCATCCAATGAAACAAAGGTAAACATTCAAGGAGAAGAGATAATCTTTTTAAAGGAGGTACCGTGGAGAGTCAGAGAAAGAAGGATGGCGTATGCAACCCTAACGAATCTTCTGAAAAGTAATGGTATCATGTTTAGATGGTTGATACCAGAAGGAGTTCTCTTTTCATACGGTGGTCAAAGACACAGGATAGACTCCATATTTAAGGCAGAATTTTTTCTAGATAAATTTGGGGAGGAGCTAGGGCTGCAAAAGGACGAAGCACAAGAAGAAGGTGAAAAAGAGCGGAATTTGGAAGAAGAAGAAGAAGAAGTGGAAGAAGAGAGCGCTGAGCAAGAGATACAGAAAGGAAAAGGGAAAGTACCAAAAAATAGTAAAAACAGATCGAATAAAATAACGTATCAATATCTTACTAGGTTTAAGTATAAGAATAGAGGGAAAAAATTCTGAATAGCAGATGCTACCTATCAAAAAGTTTAAAATTATTTCTATAAATATTAATGGCTTAAATAGCCCACAAAAAAGATGAAAAACATTTCACCAGCTCCAAAAAAATGAAAACAGATATAACATGCTTACAAGAAACCCATATTAAGAGGGAAGATGCAAAATATCTAGAGTGTAAAAAACTAGGTAAAGAATTCACGGCATTAGCAAATGAAAGAAAACGGGGGTGGTGATTTATGTGAAAGAGGCACTAGAGCCAGAATTGATATATAGCTCAGAAGATGGGAGGATGGTGGCAATAAAAGTGGTAAGAAAAAGGATTAAGATGCTGATTATTAACATATATGCCCTTAACCAAAGTCAAAGCCAAAAAGTTTTCTATCAAGAGTTACAAACGGTCTTAAGTTCCATAGAAGTAAATAATATTTGTATTGTTGGAGATTACAACTCAGTGGTAAACCCAAAGATGGACAGGAAGTCAAAAAGGAAAAAGCGTAAAAATGGCAATACGATACCGGATAACTTTAAGCACATAATGGAAGAATATAACTTAATTGATGTATGGAGAGTTAGAAACATACAAAAAAAAGACTACACCTATTACTCAGCTAGATTTGATTCTTGGTCTAGGATTGATATGGTATGGATGTCGGTTAACATGTTAAAAGAAACAATAGAATGTGAAATTCTACCAAATACCTTTGCGGACCATAGCCCTGTCTTGCTCGAATTAAAGGAGGGTCATAGAGAAAACAGATGCTTTTTAAATTTAAAGTTGCTAAGAGATCCAGAATTTGTTGTGAAATGTAAAAAAGAAATAGTAGAATTTTTCCAGATAAATAGCAAACCTGAAACTCCAATAGAAATAGTTTGGGATACCTTCAAAGCGTATATGAGAGGTAGTTTTATTAATCAAACTGCCTGGAAAGCTAAACAAGCAAAAAAGAAATATGAACAAATAGTTAATCAAATTAGTGTACAAGAAGGTTTTATTAAAAATGGAAAGGATATTGAATCAGCGCAAACAAAATTAAATTTACTGCACCATAAGATGAATCTAATGTTAAACTATGAGATAGAGAAAAAAATGGAGTATACTGGACAATATTATTTCGAGAATGTAAATAAGCCAAATAGGTGGCTGGCATACAAAATAAGAAAAGAAAGAGAGAAACGCACGATAATTAATTTAAAAAACGATAAAGATGAAATAAAGTGTAATATGCAAGACTTAAAGGACATAGTGGAGAAATTCTATACAAATTTATACCAACGAGATGAGCAAGAGCAGGACTTAATTGTAGAATACCTGAAAGGGAGTGGCAAAAAATTCAATGAACAACAGAAAATAATTTTAAATGACCCTATAACAATGTGTGAACTATCAGAAGCGATTAAAAAACAGAAAAAGAAGAAAACACCCGGTCCGGATGGTATCCCGGCAGAATTTTACCAAATCTTTGAAGAACAGATTTGTAACCCGTTCAAAGAGCTACTTCAGAGAGTAGGTAGGGAGGAGAAGAGCCCAGATTCATGGAACCATGCTTTAATTACGTTGATCCCTAAACCTAATGCAGATCATGGAGATATTAAGAATTACAGACCTATTTCCCTGTTGAATGCGGATTATAAAATCTTTGCCGGTATTTTAGCAAATAGGTTAAAAAAGGTGCTATTGCAAGTTATACATCAAGATCAAATGGGTTTTCTGCCTAAAAGACAAATGAAAAACAATCTGAGAATAATAATGGATGTATAAGAATACTATGAGGAACACCCAGAAAAAGAACTAATTCTAATGTTCTTAGATGCAGAAAAAGCATTTGACAACTTATCATGGAATTTCTTACTGGGCAAGCTAAATAATGCTGATTGTGGTCAACACTTTTTAACTATGGTTAAGACTATAAAGGAAATTTTGCAAAGGTAATAGTAAATGGGGAAGTTACAAATAGTATTGAAATTCAGAAAGGTTCGAGGCAAGGCTGCCCACTATCACCATTATTGTTTATTTTCGCGCTAGAATCATTAAATGACGCAGTTAGGGAAAACCCGCTAATACACGGTTTAAAAGTAAGAGGGGAAGAATACAAATTATTGGCATTTGCCGATGATCTTGTATTTATATTGGAAGAACCGGAGGTCTCAACTACTCACTTGATGGATACGATTAAAAGATATGGGCAGGTGGCTGGACTTAAGATAAATTACAAAAAATCTAAACTGTTACCCAAAAATTGCCTACCAATATCGATTCAGAAAGTACAAGAAATTGTTCTCATGGAAATAGTGAAGAAGGTGAAATACTTGGGAATCAACCTTACAAACAAGTGTAGTTCATTGGTAGAAGAGAATTACAACAAATTATTAGAGACAGTTAGAAAAGACTTGTCCCAGTGGCAAAAGATGCCTCTTTCATTTATGGGTCGAATTGCATTGGTTAAAATGAATATATTGCCTAGGTTTTTATTCTTAGCACAAAGTATACCGATTCTAAAAAATCAAATTCTTTGAGGAGTTGAATAAAATTACAAAGCAATTTATATGCCAACATAAGAGGTCTAGAGTAAAGTGGAAGGTTTTGCAAGATAAAAAAGAAAGGGGAGGAATGAATGTCCCGAATTGGTACATATATTACCAAGCGGCCGCCCTGGTTTGGATAAAGGAATGGCTCACGTTAGAAAATGATAGGATTTTGGCGTTGGAAGGCCATGATTTTTATATGGGGTGGCACGCGTATATATGGTACGGTAAAGACAAAGTACATACAAACTTTAATAGGCATATGTTAAGAGGTGCTTTGAATAAAATATGGGCTAACATAAAGGAGAGATGGTATAGGAAAACTCCAAAATGGGTGTCCCCCCTCGAAGCTTTTATAGCTCCAGCATTATTAACAAAGAGTAAGAAAGTAAGCTATCAAGTATTATTAAATAGAAATAATGAACTAAAAATAGAAGAAAAATTAGCAAGTGAAAGTAACCTATCATGGTGGGAACAGATAATGTTACGAGATAGATTTCAAAAGGATACGTTAAGAGGGTTTGAAGATCGAAATAATGAACTGGACAAGATTTGGTTATCGTCAAATGATAAAGCAATACAAAAACTATATGGCTTCCTATTGGACGAATATGAACAGGATGAGACAATTAAAACAGTTATGATTGCTTGGATGAAAGACATGGGCATAAATGTAGAGATAGATTAGTGGAATAAGATCTGGAAATCAATTAAGTTTATGAGAGCGATTGCTTATAAAGAGAACGTGTATAAAATGTTCTATAGGTGGCATTGGTCCCCGGATAGATTGGCTAAATGTTATTCTGGTTATTCCAGCCAATGCTGGAAATGTAAAGCCAACGTAGGGACCTTTTACCACCTATGGTGGAGATGTGATAAAATACAAGACTATTGGAAAATGGTGCAGAGGATGATTCAAGCAATCTTGGAGAAGCACGTGGTATTAAGCCCTGAAATATATCTGTTAAATATACTACCAAATGGATATAACCAACAGGAAATTTATTTAGTATCGTATATAGTAACTGCTGCTCGCCTACTATTGGCAAAGTATTGGAAATCAGAGGTAATTCCCTTAAGAGAAGAACTGACACTGAAAGTGCTAGAACTAGCACAATTAGATGAATTAAGTTTGAGGTTACAAAATAAAAATGAAAAGGTACATAATAAAAGATGGATAAGAGTGTATAAATGGATAGAAAACTTAACGAATGTATAAGACTTTAAGTTATATGTAATCGGAGTAGTTGAAATGTAATGTATTTGTAAGAAAATGAAAATAAAACTATAAAAAAAAAAAAACTAGAAATGAGTTAATGAGGCGGAGGGGAGAGCAGCTCACCTTAGAAAGTGTCAGGTGTCCCTGCCATAAGGTTGGGGGGGGGCGGTTGAGACCGTAATTGATGTATCTGTTCTGTTGGTGTGGAATGTGGGAAGGTGCCGAGGTTGCCTGGGAGACCAGGCCATATCTCACCTCGCCAGGCCAGAGATGGCCTTGGAGCCAGGCTGTTCGTCTCCTTTCGCTTTCTAAAGACAACAGCTAGGTCTGGGAACTTTTGGGGTGGCGGGTATCTAGTAATTTAGTGCTTTATGGTTTTCCCGCGTGCGCGCTAGCCATCTATTGGTAGAATTGTGGGGGCCTTTCCCTCCCTTAGAGTATAACCCCAATGCTTCATGTATTCAAGTTTTTCTTAACAATGCTCCTGTTCTAGTGACCTAGTCTTGCAGCCTAATAAACACTATCCTTGTTTCAATGAATAAGGCCTGGTGTTTGACTGACTAACTGAGGACTCTGACAGTTTGTTAAGAATGGGGTGGGGGTAGCAGAAGCGGAGCTGGATGCAATCCCGCGGGAATACCGCGACCTAGTAGAAGTCTTTGGGGAAGAAGAGGCGGACGAGTTGCCCCCCCACAGGAACTCAGACTGTGCAATTGAGATCTTGCCAAACCAGAAGCTGCCTAAGGGTAAATTGTATTCCATGAGCCCGGCTGAAAGAGTGGAACTGAGAAAGTTCATAGACAAAAACTTGGAGAGGGGGTTCATCCGACCCGCCTCTTCCCCGTTCGCCGCACCCGTCCTATTCCTGAAGAAGAAGGACAGGGGGTTGCGGTTATGCACGGACTATTGCGGGCTAAATGCTGTTTCGGCCACCAACGCATACCCCTTACCCCTGATCAAAGACCTCCTAGCTGCGGTTGCCGGGGGGAAATTTTTTCTAAGTTGGATCTTAGGGATGCCTACTTCCGGGTACGCATCAGGGAAGGGGATGAATTCAAAAGAGCTTTTAATACTCCCCTGGGACAGTTTGAATACTTGGTTATGCCTTTCGGACTTCAGGGGGCACCAGGGGTATTCATGAACCTGATTAACGAAGTGTTGCATAAATATTTGTTCAAGGGGGTCCTTGTTTACCTTGATGACATACTTCTTTATTCCCCCAACCGCCGGTCACACGTGAAACTGGTGAGGGAGGTACTTCAGACGTTGCACAAGCACAAACTCTTTGCCAAACTGTCTAAATGTGAGTTTCATAGGTCGGAAATCGCCTTTTTAGGCTACCGCATCTCACAGAAGGGGATTGAGATGGACCCTGACAAAGTTAAAGATGTGGTGGGGTGGGAACCAACCAAGACGAGGAGACAGCTCCAAGCATTCCTCGGATTCGCCAATTTCTACAGATCATTCCTTTCGAACTTTGCTCAGGTGGCCCTTCCCCTCACTGACCTACTCAAAACTAAGGGGAAAACCCCTGACTGCACCCGGCCGGGTGCGTGCCTAAACTGGACCCCTGAATGCCAGCTTGCATTCGAATGCCTAAAGGCTCTCTTTACCTCGGAGCCCGTGCTGGCTCACCCTAATGAACTTAATAAATTCATTGCCCAAGTCGACGCCTCGGACGTCGCCATGGGGGGCGATCCTTCAAGAGGGGGCCGACGGCAAACTCCACCCCCTGGCATATGTCTCTAAAAAATTTAATGACACTGAGCGGAATTGGTCGGTGTGGGAAAAAGAAGCAGGGTCGATCCGGTTGGCACTGACAACGTGGCGTCACTGGCTTGAGGGGCCCCGAGTTCCATTCGAGGTGTGGACTGATCACAAAAATTTGGAACTCCTCCGCTCGCCCCGCGCCTTAAACGCCAAGCAATTGCGATGGGCTGATTTCTTCTCTAAGTTTAATTTCACCTTGCACCATTTCCCAGGGAAGGCTAACTCCCTGGCCGATGCTTTGTCCCGCCTCCCACAGCACAACAGCAAACGGGAGGAGGTCCGATACTCTGTGTTCACTCCTTCCCAACTGGGAGGGGCGGTAACCACACGCAAGCAAGTGCTTAAGCCCTCCCCTACGTCATCACCCTCCCACTGGGAGGCGAAATTCGCATCTGCTGTGTCTCAAGCGGATAGGGAAACGCTTGAAGGGGAGGCGGGTGTGGTTAAAGATGCACAAGACTGTTGGCGCAAGAATGGGAAACTGTTCATCCCACTGTCACTCTGGGGGGACGTGATGGGGTGGGCTCATGGCTTTAAATTGGCGGGGCACACCAGCTTTGTGAAATCGCTTCAACTCCTGCAACGGCAGTTTTGGTGGCCGGGACTGCGGAAAGATTTGTCTTTATTTACTAATGCCTGCCAGATGTGCCTGATGAGCAAGCCCCGGCCGGGAAAACCCCCGGGTGCATTGCAACATCTCCCCACTCCGACTCGCCCATGGGAGGTGATCTCCATGGATTTTATTACTGATCTGCCACCGAGTGGGGGGAAAACTGTTATTTGGGTGGTGGTCGATTTATTTTCTAAACAAGCTCATTTCGTCCCGTTTGCTTCCATCCCCTCCGCGAAAAAGCTGGCTACCGCGTTCTTGCAACACGTAGTGAGACTACACACTTTGCCGTCTAAATTAGTCTCGGACAGAGGGGTGCAGTTCGTCTCCCAGTTCTGGGGGGAGTTGATGTCACTGCTAGGGGTGGAGAGGGGGGTCAGCAGTGCATACCACCCGGAGACCGATGGGCAAACTGAATGGGTCAACCAAACCCTTGAACAATATCTTAGGTGTTTCACAAACTTTCAACAAGATGATTGGCATTCCCTATTGCCACTGGCTGAGTTTTGCTACAACAATACACATCACTCCTCCACAGGGATGTCTCCATTCATGGCGGTGCATGGCTACGAAGCCCCACCGTTTCCTTTCCTGCGCTCTCCCGACCTCCCAGCGGGAGATGCTGGTGACTGGTGTAAAAAATTGCAAACTGCATGGCCCTTGCTTGTACGGACGCTCGAGGGGGCCAAGACTGCATACAAGGTCCAAGCTGACAAGAAAAGAGACCTTTCTTGGACCCCTAAGTGCGGGGACTTTGTTTACCTATCCACGCAAAACTTGAGGGGCGTGCAGCCGAGCCGCAAACTGGGCTGGAAATATGTGGGACCTTTTAAAATTGTACGTGTGGTTAACAATATAACTGTTGAACTTGACTTGCCTAAATCACTGAAATCTATTCATCCTGTATTTCATGTAAGGCTCCTACGCCGTGCGCCTGCGGAGAATGTCTGGAGACCCCAGTGCCCCGCCCCACCTCCGCTGATGGTGGGGGGAGAACTGCATTATGAAGTTTCTCAAATCCTCGACTCAAAGATTTCACGTAACCAACTGTATTATCTCATTGACTGGGTGGACTTTGGGCCGGAACAGAGGGAGTGGGTTAGGGCGGAACATGTTCTTGCCCTGAAACTGGTCCGCACATTCCATAAATTGTACCCTTTGAAGCCGGGAGGGTAGATCTGTTATCAGGAGGGCAGGATGTCAGGTGTCCCTGCCATAAGGTTGGGGGGGGGGTTTGAGACCATAATTGATGTATCTGTTCTGTTGGTGTGGAATGTGGGGAGGTGCCGAGGTTGCCTGGGAGACCCGGCCATATCTCACCTCGCCAGGCCAGAGATGGCCTTGGAGCCAGGCTGTTTGTCTCCTTTCACTTTCTAAAGACAACAGCTAGGCCTGGGAACTTTTGGGGTGGTGGGTATCTAGTAATTTAGTGCTTTATGGTTTTCCCGCGCGCGTGCTAGCCATCTATTGGTAGAATTGTGGGGGCCTTTCCCCCCCTTAGAGTATAACCCCAATGCTTCATGTATTCAAGTTATTCTTAACAATGCTCCTGTTCTAGTGACCTAGTCTTGCAGCCTAATAAACACTATCCTTGTTTCAATGAATAAGGCCTGGTGTTTGACTGACTAACTGAGGACTCTGACAGAAAGACCACTTGAAAATACGGATATTACCTTGTTTGTATCTTGTGGTTTTGTTGGAGGGAGAAGACGGGAATCAGAGATAACTGGAAGTCGAGTAGGTGGAGACCGGGACAGAAAGGTCGCCTTGAGGTTGAGTCGGAAGATGGACTGAGGATAGAGAGCGGCAGAGAAGTGGGGGAACAGTGTCTGGTGGCGGGAAGTTTGAGCGGAGGTTGGAAAAAAAGGCAGGACACGCCCGAAGAGTCGGAGGGACCCGAGGAAGGCGCGGAAAGACCCGAGGAGTACCGAAAGGATCCGAGAAGAAATGGGAAGAGCCGAGAAGTTCCAGAAGGACCGAGAAGAGATGGAAAAGACCCAAGAAAAGCAGAAGAGAAAGACTGAGAGATTGAGAGACTGAACAAAGATAAATAGCCTGAAGGGGGGCAGTTAGCACGTAGCAGTGGTGCGGAAGATCAAGAGAGCAAGAACGGGCAAGAGTAAAGACACAGCGTGTTTTGTTAAAGTGGAAGATAAAGCTAAGATAGGAGCAGAAAGTTAAAATAGATTACAAGTTGCTAAGCACAAAGCAAGGTAAAAGAAAATAAATTTAACAGGAAATAAGCTATAATTAACAGTAGAATAGCATAAGACAATAAGAGACATCAAGTAGGGGGCACAGGTTGAGAGCGGAAAATAAAATAGTAACTTATATATACATGGCTACAGGGAACACTGCAGCAGGGAATGCCAGTGGAGCGAGAAAGCAATCTCTAAAGTCACCAGGGCAGCCAAGTATTCAAAGTTTATTAAAAACAAACACAATGAGTGTAACACAGATGAACATAAAAGATCTCAAAACCCTTATGCAAGAGTGTATAGCCGCAGAAATGAAGATGTTTGCTGAGGTCACTTTGCCACCTTTGATTAGACAGAAGATAGAACCAATCCAAGTCCAAATGAAAAATTTAGTGCAACAACTGAGCACAGAGACTGATGAAATTAAGAAGCAGATAACTGAAAACAAACAAGAAATTTTGAAAATAGTAGCAGCAAATACAGATCTGGAGGAAAGGGTGCAAGAAATAGACCAGGAAGTACAAGAAGTTAGACTAAAAACAGACGGAATTGAAGATGCTCTGATGGGACTTGAGATGGAGAAAGCCTCCTTAGTAATTAGATGCCAAAATGTACCTGAAGCTATAGGGAAAAATCTTAAGGAAGAAATGATAAAGAATATCTCGGAACAATTAAAGGTAGGAACATGTGAGGAAGTAGAAAGTGAATTAGACCAGGTCTATAGAAAGAACAGCTCATATGCTAGAAGGAATAAATTGCCAAGGAAAGTCTATATGAAATTTACGAGACGGAATATGAGGGATAAAATAATTAAAGAGGCAAATGTGACCAAAGTGACGATACAAGATTCTGAAGTCAAATTTCTGAAGGAAGTCCCATGGAGAATTAGGGAAAAAAGACAGAACTATATCACGTTAACAAAATTACTAAGAGACAATGATATTTCATATAGATGGCTGGTCCCAGAAGGGATAGTATTCACTTATGAGGGAAGAAGGCAAAGATTAGATTCAATCTTTAAATTGGAAGACTTTCTGGAAAAAAATGGAGAGAATTTAGGTTGGCAGACTGAGGAGGGGAGTGAAAAAGAAGAGGAGGAGACAGGAGAAGAGCCACAGAAAGGAAAAAAAGAGAGAGATAGAAGAGGGAGAAAGTCTTATCTTGTTCCCTCACAGGTAACAACTAGATATCAACATAAATTAGCAGAACAAGACAAAGGGAAGAAGTAAGATGGAAAAACAAAAAAACATTAGAATATTTTCGGTTAATGTAAACGGCTTAAACAGTCCGGCAAAAAGAAGAAGAACGTTACATCAGCTAACTAAACGACAAGCAGAAATAACATGTATACAAGAGACCCATATAAAAAATCTAGATCAAAAATATCTAGAATGTAAAAAATTGGGCAAAGTTTTTGTGTCATCAGATGTCAAAAAAAAGGGGGAGTTGCAACCTATGTCAAAGAACATTTGAATCCAGAACTAGTTTATGCATCGGAAGATGGCAGAATAGTTGCAATAAAGATTTTAAGGCAACAGAAAGAAAGTATAATATGGAATATTTATGCTCCAAATCAAGGTCAGGAAATCTTCTTTAAAAGTTTAAGAAAGTTGTTAAATAGATATATCTTGACAGAAACTTGTATAATAGGAGAATTTAATGCAGTATTGGATGGGAAAAAGGATAGGAAATCACAGGCTTCACGGAAAAGAAAGGGAAATGTGCTACCACAGGAATTCTTACAATTAGCAGATGAACACTGTATGGTTGATGCGTGGAGATTAAGAAACCCTGAAAAACACGATTATACATTTTATTTGGCCAGGCACAATTCGTGGTCTCGCATTGATATGGTATGGGTTACTACGACATTTGTGATGGAAATAAGAGAGATGGAAATATGGCCAAATACTTTTGCAGATCATAGTCCACTGATGCTAACATTAAGAGAAGGATTACATAAAACAAGGTGGAGGATGAATAAAAACTTAATAAAGGATAAAAAATTGATAAAAAATTAGAACAAGAAATAGTGGACTTCTTTAAACGAAATATTCAGCCCGAGATATCGATAGAGGTAGTATGGGAAGCCTTCAAAGCCTTTTTAAGAGGCGTATTTATCAATGAAGAGGCATGGAAAAGGAAAGCAAGAACGAAGCGCTACGAAGAATTAAAAATACAGATTAAGGAACAAGAAAACAAGGGAAAAAACACAGTGATAAGGAAAGAAACAATAAAGACAAAGCTAAGGCTATTGCATCATCAAATGAATCTCATCTTAACGCAAGAAATTGCAAAAAATATAGAACGGGCCAAGCTTTATTACTTTGAGAATGCTAACAAGCCAACAAGGTGGCTTGCACATAAGTTAAGGAACCAAGAGGGGGGGAAGTAATAAAAGCACTAAGGAATGAAGAGAACGAGGAAAAACATGGTATGTTAGCAATGAAAAAAATAATAGAAAATTTTTATATGAAGCTATATCAACAAAACGAGCAAGACAAGGATAGAATAAAAGGATACATTGAGGGTAGAAATGTTAAGAACTTTAATGAAGAACAAAGAAGATTATTGAATGAACCAATAACAGTATGTGAAATTGCTGAAGCACTTAAGAAACAAAAGAAAAATAAGACCCCTGGACCAGATGGAATACCAATAGAAATTTATCAGCAGTACGAGGAGCAGATTATACTGATATTAAAAGAATTATTTCAGAATATAGCTCATACGGGGAGAATGCCAGAAACGTGGAATCAGGCGATAATAACCTTAATCCACAAGACCAATACGGACGATAAAGAAATCAAAAATTACAGACCAATTTCACTATTAAATACAGATTATAAGATCTTTGCATCGGTGCTTGCTACAAGATTGAAAAAGATACTAGCACAGATAATACACCAAGATCAGATGGGATTCCTCCCTAAAAGACAAATGAAAAATAATATTAGAACGATACTGGATATCTTAGAGTATTATGAAGTACACTCAGACAAATTAATGGTGCTGGTTTTCTTAGATGCCGAAAAGGCGTTTGATAATGTAAACTGGGAATTTATGCTGCAAAAGTTAGAAGCGTGGAATTGTGGACCCAATTTTTTAGCAATGATAAAAGCCATTTATAGAATGCAAAGTGCGAAAATACAAATAAATGGAGATTTGACTCAGGATATTAAAATTCAAAAGGGTACTACGCAAGAATGCCCATTATCTCCTTTATTATTTATTTTTGTATTAGAAACCCTAAATGATCAAATAAGAGAAAATAGATTAATTAAAGGGCTTAAGATAAAGGGAGAAGAATTTAAAATCCAAGCATTTGTAGATGATCTTGTTTTTATCTTAGAAGACCCCCTAGTATCTATAGGAAACTTAGTAAAGGAAATACAACAATATGGAGAAGTGGTGGGCTTAAAAATAAACTTAAATATATATATATATATATTAACTAAAAATTGCACCAAGCAACAAATAGGTCTAATTCAACAAGTATCTAGAATGGAGATAGTAAAGAAGGTAAAATATTTGGGAATAGTGATATCGAATAGGAATATTACATTGATGGAGGATAATTATAATAAGCTCCTTACAGAAATTAAAAAAGATCTTCAAAGATGGAATGACTTGAAAATCTCCTTTATGGGTAGAATAGCGGCTATTAAAATGAATGTGATACCTAGATTTTTATTTCTGGCACAGAATATACCTATATTAAGAAAAATAAATTACTTCCAGGAATTGGAGAAAGTATGCAGTAAATTTATATGGAACAATAAGAAACCAAGGATTAATCGTAAGGTCATGCAGGAGAGGAAAAAAAGCGGAGGTTTTGGGATGCCTAATTGGAATTTTTACTACAAGGCAGCAGTGCTAACCTGGATAAAAGAGTGGGTCATATTAGAGAATACCAGATTGCTAAATTTGGAGGGACATGACATTCCTATGGGGTGGCATAAGTACATATGGTATGAAGAGGACAAACCACTAAAAAATTTCACTCAACATACTATAAGAGGGGCCTTGTTAAAAATTTGGAAAGATGTAAAGAGGGAATTTTATGATAAAATTCCCAGGTGGGTGGCTCCTCTAGAAGCAATTACTAAATCATCTTTATGTGAGAAGTGGAAAAATCTGACATATGAGGATTTGTTAGATAAAAATAATGAATTAAGAGGAGTGGAAGGATTGGCGGCCCAGAATATTAGATTAACGTGGTGGGATACAGTCCAACTGACGGCGAGATATAACAAAGATAATAGAATGGGCTTCTACAAAAATGAGTTAGATAAAATTTGGCTCTCCTCAAATGACAAGCTGATACAAAAGCTATATAACTTAACCCTGCCTGGGCTCCCTGCCTGCCCTTCTCCAGCCATCTCACGGCCGTGGAACTGCCAGAGAGGTCCAGGCAGAGACAGGGCAGGCAGTTTAAATGTCTTTCTTTCCCTCCCTGGGCTCGGGGAGGGAAAGAGAGGCATTGAAATGTGCCTGCCTGGTGTTTCCCTTCCCTCCCTGCAGGGCTCTTTTTGTAGCAGGAACTCCTTTGCATGTTTGTCCTCACACCTCTGATGTAGCCAGTCCTCCAAGAGCTTACAGTAGCCCCTGTAAGAAGAGCTCTGTAAGCTCTGTAAGCTCTTGGAGGATTGGCTATATTAGGGGTGTGTGGCCTAATATGCAAAGGAGTTCCTGCTACTAAAGAGCCCCGCCTCCCTGAGTGTCTCTGCTGCAGCGGAGAGGCTCAGGGAGGGAAGGAGGCATGTTCCCCTGCCTTCCCTTGGCTTCCCCAGCCAAACCACAGAGACAGGCCGGCTGGGAAGCCAAGGGCAGCCACAGGAATACGCCTGGACTCTGGGGGGCAGTAAGAGAAGGGAAGGCAGGGAGAGGTCAGTTTCACTCCCACCGCCTGTCCGCTGTGATGTTGAAATGGCGGAAAGCGAGAAATTGAGGAGGGAGGCCCCAGGGGGAGGGCAGCTGGCATTTGGCTACCTGAGAGCCAAAAAAGCTGGATAAATACCCGTAAGGCACACCCCTAGCCATTCCTTTTCTCTTCTCAATATTCACCTTGGTACGTTCTGGGGCATGGATGGAGCAACCCCAGAACCCTCCGTGATGTTCAGCGCCTCAAGTTGTTCCGGGGGCCCGGGTGGTTCCCGGGGGGTCGGCAGGGAGGTGGGTGGCCGGGGACTCTTTGACGGTTTATCGGAAGGCCTTGATGTTTTGTTGTCTGGCTTGTCAGTGGCCTTAGCCCCCGGCCGGAGAAGAGGTGGTAGGTTCTTCCCACGTTTGGTTCCACTGCTGTCTTCTGCTGCTTCAGGTGTTTTTCCTCCAGGATCGATGATGCTGAGGCGCCATGTAAATCGACGCCCATGTTTTGGCAGCATCCTTCATTCTCCGTTATCGCTTGGCTGTGCTAGTGGGTCCTGGTCGCGCCGTGCTGTTATTGCTTCCACCTAGAAATTATTTTTTAAAAAAGAAGAAGAAATGGATGGGGCATTCAGGTTATGAACCTTCCAATGACCATAAGCAGCAGTCAGCTCACAGATGAACCTCGAGCTGCCTTAACCCTCTGCCTTTTCGAGGGCTGACCCACTGGCTCTCAGCAGTGCCTACGAGGGCCTCGTCAAAGTCCATTCATATCATTAAGCCCCTGTGGAGCAGGGCAACTCCCTCAGGCGGAGTGAAAAATGGCTCACTTAAGGCCTCTGAGTGAGTTTGTGGCGCTGGCCAGATCTGGCCCCAAGTGTCCTGTTCAGGGCTCAGGTCATAGCCACGGTGCTACCCCATCTCCTTGATGGGTTGCTCATGCTGTTCCTGGAAGGGGCTATCTGAAGAACCCATGGGTGTTTTCTTGGGGACAGTCCGTGCCCGCCCCCCACTCCTGTTCTCCAGGATAAGCTGCTGCTGTCCCCTTTCCTAGTGCCTAGCATGGTGGGCCCTTGAGAGGTGAAGTCTATGGGCAGAGCTCCTGGGTCTGATGTTGCTACCGACCTGGAGAGCTTGCTGCTAAGCTCCATTTGCTCTAAGCATGTCAAGCTAAGCCTGTTTGTTCTTCCGGCCCCCAACTGGAAATCCCTCCTTTCTTAGCAATCATCCCTCTGGCATCATGTGCCCACTTGGCTGAGCACTTGTGCTATGGCAGGTGCTCTCCACGGGTTCCCTCCCCAATGCTTCCTGCCAAGGCCAGCAGCCACATGGGGTTCTCTGGGTTTCTCTGGTGGCTTACCAAGGAACACGTTCGGGTAGTCTTGTCTCGTCAACAATGGAGGAAGTGTATATTGTAAACTGTAACGGTGGGCTGGTTTTCCCTGCAGAAAGAAGTTGGTTTCTTCTGCCTTTTGTCTGCCCCCTGTATGGCTCTTAGCTCCAGATGCTGGGAAATTTTTGCTGGACTTCTCTAGAATTAAAAAAAAAACACCGGGTTATGAACTTTCAAACCACCATAAGCTTAAGCAAACCACCGTAAGCATTGATTTATTGAAGGAAAAAGAATTTCAAGCCCCGACAGGTTGGTTTGCATTTGGAGTTTGCTCTATCACAGTGGGGAAGGCTAAACGGACGCCTTCACATATTCCCCCACCAGATAAGCCAGTGAACACGATGCAATACCGCTTGCCAGGAGGACACAGATTCAGGGGCAATAGACAAAGGCTGGACTACCTGGCTTCCCAAGTGGAAGAAGGAAGGCTTTACCATTCACAATTGCCCATCATGGGGACGGGACTTATGGCAATGCACCGATGGGCCCTTTGCCACAGATAGCAGTGGATGGACACACTTTTGGCACCCCTGCTGCCTTATATGACCAGGCTGTAGATCAGCTAGCCCGTGTGCGGGCTGCTGGGCCCACTCAGGAAGAAGAGGATGAAATGTTGATTCTTGCTCGATGGGCTCATGAGAGATCTGGGCATTTGGGTGCCAAAGCCACTCAAGAATGGGCATTGCAGCGAGGCATTCCTTCTCCTGAACCTTCTCTCACCTGCTGCCAAACTCCCCCCACCTATGAACATCCACTCAAGATGGCACCCTGCTGACTAGGCTGGGAAACGGAGAACTGGGAGAGACCTTTGGAACATGCAGTTCTATGAATGCCCTACCTGCCATGAGGCATGAAAAAATGCATCCCAATTAATTCTCTTAATTGCACTGCACTTCCTCACTCCCCCCAGATATGTGTCTGGCAAGTACTGCACAATGTAAGTGCTATGAGGCAAGATTGTGCAACTGAAGGATGATGATGTAAGAATGTTTATTGTCATCCCCATGGTAACCCTGCATCCTGTGATGTAGAGACAAGATGCGTTTCAGGTTTTGCCCCAAGCATATCTTCATATCCCTACGGTGCAGGGCTCTTTTTGTAGCAGGAACTCTTTTGCATTTTAGGTGACACACCCCTAACGTAGCCAATCCTCCAAGAGCTTACAGAGCTCTTCTTACAGGGGCTACTGTAAGCTCCTGGAGGACTGGCTACATTAGGGGTGTGTCACCTAATATGCAAAAAGAGCCCTACCCTACCCTATGACATGGGCTTGTGGCAAGACACCCGAGTCAAATTACTCTGAGCCCTGCTTTGTTTGTTGCCCATTTCATTGATGACACTGGGATGATGTCAGGCCCTACAGAGCAGGAGGTGCTTTCAACAGTATCCTCCCTCTGGCCTAACTAGGCACATGAACTACAGCCCTACGCTCAATTACTCAGAAGCGCTGAGAAATAAAACAATTCCTGCGGAGACCCTTATTAGAGGGAAGGCTTTATCATTCACAATTGCCCATTATGGGTTCAGGACTTCTGGCAATGCATCAATAGCCCTTTGCCACGCGTAGCAGTATGTGTAGAACTGGTGGGTGGAAACACGTTTGGCACTCCTGAAGCCTTATACAACCTGGGCAGCTATGGCATGTGGATTACGTAGGTCCTCTTCCCCATTTTAGAAGATGGCAAGATTTGCTGAGAATGGTCGATACTTAATCTGGCTATCTGCTAGTGTATCCTGGGCCAGGGCTACCCGGCAGAGCACCATTAAAGGGCTAGATCTCCTCATCAGAAGATATGGGGTGCCCCTGATGACCCGGGCTGACAATGCACATCACTTTAGGGGAGCACAGGTGCACGACTGGGCTAGTGAATGGCATATTCAAGGGGTGTTCGATATGGTTTGTGATTTATATACAATAAAATTGCTTCCCCTTCCAACACTAGTTTGGTCATTGCTTCTTGAAATCCTTAAAAGAACCATTTGCCA
This sequence comes from Gekko gecko, assembly GCA_029375565.1. NCBI lineage: Eukaryota > Metazoa > Chordata > Lepidosauria > Squamata > Gekkonidae > Gekko > Gekko gecko. The sequence continues at coordinate 6,541,003 of JAPDNY010000006.1, forward strand.
GGAATGGGCAACGCAGCCTAACCTCCTCTCTCTCAGGCTTCTTCGGTCCAACCCCGCCCCCCCGGTCTGTTGTTTCTCAACGTTGTCATAATTAACATTTTAAAGGATTACCTAAGATACTGTAGGCAAACAACCTGAGTGAGTCCCACTGGAATCCATCGAGTGGGTCTTGGCCTTTCCTCAACTAAGAGCCATTGACTTTACTGAGACTTAGTCGTGTCCTGTTTTGCTTGTGTCTCTCAAGTTGCAGTCTTAATGTTCTATTTCTCTTCTCTCAGCCATAATTTCTCCATGAATTTGTTTCACCTTCTTTCACCTGCTGCCAAACTCCCCCGCCTATGAACATCCACTCATTATGGCGCTCTGCTGACTAGGCTGGGAAACGGAGAACTGGGAGAGTCCTTTGGAACAGGCCCTTAGCGGTCAGGGACCTACATACCTTCGGGACCGCCTCTCCCAGTATGCCCCTGGAAGAGCACTATACTCAGGAAATAAGAACTTCCTGGTGGTTCCCGGCCAGAGAGAAGTCCAGTTGTCCTCTACAAGAGCCAGGGCTTTCTCGGGCCTGACCCCCACCTGGTGGAACACTCTGCCGGAAGACATCTGTGCCCTGTGGGAGTTGTTACCGTTCCGCAGGGCATTCAAGGCAGAGATGTTCCACCAGGCCTTCGGTTGAGGACAGGGACAGGGTGTCGTTGGCACTCTTAGAGAATTCCCCATCCCTCATAACCCCTCCCCCAGGAAGGCTGGGGAGCTGGAATCCCTTCCGCCTTCTCATATGCTGTATGTCTACTGTTCTTACTTATTGGTGATTATTGGGTTATTTTAACTTAGTTTTAAATTGAGATTTGTTTTAAATTTGAGATTTGAGCCCTGTTTCTAGAGGGAAAGGCGGCCTAGTAAATCTAATTGAATAAATAAATAAATAAAGTAGTTCTAAGAATGTCCTACCTGTCATGATGTTTGGAAAAAGACAATTCCGGTTAATGTTCTTAGGCACACAGTTTGTCAATATTGTAAAGGCTGTTTAACGCACTGTTTGTCTGCTGTAAGCTCGGTAGATAGCTGCCCGGCAAGGACTGCACCACTCATGTGCTACGCGGCAGGATTTATCAACTGAAGGATGATGAGGCAAGAATGTTTATTGTCATCCCCACGGTAACCCTGCAGCCAGTGATGCAGACCAAGAAGAAAATTTGGACAAGCAAGTGATGATGAATGTGGACGTCATCATGGCGTGCAGAAGGAGGGACAGGGGCTACGAGTGAGAAAGAGAGAATCTTAGGGAAGGCTAACTGGGATTTCAAGTCAAGTCAAGTCAAATCAGCCTTTATTGGCATAAAATGACGGGGATTTGTTCTGTCTGCCTGCTCGAGAATTCTAGATTGCCAGCCCCCAGGTGGAGCCTGGAGATCTCCCAGCATTCCAACTGATCTCCAGGCAGCAGAGATCAGTTTCCCTGGAGAAATGGGCCGCTTTGGAGGGTATTCTGTATGGCAGGGGTGCCAAACATGTGGCCCGGGGGCCGGATGAGGCCCCCGGAGGGCTTCCATCAGGCCCGCAGTGGAACTGGCCATCTCCTGCTTCCAGTTTTGCTGCTGCTACTGCATCATAGCTTGCTTCACCAGACTCTCTTAATCACTCAGCCATTTCATGGGTCTTTTTTTTTTTAAAAAAAATTATTTACTGGAAGAATATTGGAAGTTCTGGTATTTGAAGACATGCAGAAGGGCACCCAGAAGAATATTGCTAGTCCTTGTATTTGAATATCTACAGAACGGGGTCCAAGAATATTGCAAGTCCTTGTATGCGAAGAGATGCAGAAGGGGGCCCAGAAGAATATTGCAAGTCCTTGCATTTCAAGAGATGCAGAAGGGGGCCCAGAACAATATTGAAAGTTCTTGTATTTTAAGATATGCAGAAGGGCCCAGAAGAATATTGCAAGTTCTGGTATTTGAAGACATGCAGAAGGGGGCCCAGAAGAATGTAGAAGTCCTTTTATTTGAAGAGATGGAGAAGGGGGCTCTGAAGAATATTGCAAGCCCTTGTATTTGAGGAGATGCAGAACGGGGCCCAGAAATTTATTGCAAATCCTTTTATTTCAAGATATACAGAAGGGGGCCCAGAACAATATTGCAAGTCCCTGTATTTGAAGAGATGCAGAAGGGGGCCCAGAAGAATATTGCAAATCCTTTTAGTTGAAGATATACAGAAGTGCTCCCAGAAGAATATTGCATGACCTTTTATTTGAGGTGATGCAGAAGGGGGCCCAGAAGAATATTGGAAGTCCTTTTATTCGAAGAGATGCAGAAGGGGGCCAGAAGAGTATTGAAAGTCATTTTATTTTAGGAGATGCAGAAGGGGGCCCAGAAGAATATTGAAAGTCCTTTTATTCGAAGAGATGCAGAAGGGGGCCCAGAAGAATATTGCAAGTCCTTGTGTTTGAAGAGATGCAGAAGGGGGTCCAGAAGAATATTGAAAGTCCTTTTCTTTGAATACATACAGAAGTGGGCGCAGAAGAATTTTGCATGACCTTTTAATTGAAGACATGGAGACACGTCCCTAGATGAATATTGTAAGTCCTTTTATTTGAAGAGATGCAGAAGGGCGCCCAAAAGAATATTGCAAGTCCTTGTATCTAAAGAGATGCAGAAAGGGTCCAAGAAGAATATTGCAAGTCCTTGTATACGAAGAGATGCAGAAAGGGGCCTAGAAGAATATTGCAAATCCTCTTATTTGGAGGGATGCAGAAGGGGTCCCAGAAGAATATTGCAAATCCTCTTATTTGGAGGGATGCAGAAGGGGTCCCAGAAGAATATTGCAAGTCCTTGTATTTGAAGATATGCAAAAGGGGGCCCAGAATAATATTGCAAGTCCTTGTATTTTGGGAGATGCAGAAGGGGGCCCAGAAGAATATTGTAAGTCCTTTTATTTGAAGAAATGTACAAAGGGGGCCCTGAAGAATATTGCAAATCCTTGTATTCGAAGACATGAAAAAGGGGGCCCAGAAGAATATTGCATGTCCTTGTATTTGAAGAGCTGCAGAAGGGGGCTCAGAAGAATATTGCATGTCCTTTTTATTGAATAGCTAGAGACGGGACCCTAGCTGAATATTGCAAACCTTTTATTTGAGGATATGCAGAAAGGAACCGAGAACAATATTGCAAGTTCTTCTATCTGAAGATATGCAGAAAGCGGCCCAGAAGAATATTGCAAGTCCTTTTCTTTGAAGAGATTCAGAAGGGGGCTCAGAAGAATATTGCAAGACCTTTTATTTGAAGAGATGCGGAAGGGGGCCCAGAAGAATTTTGCACCCTCTTGAATGTTATGATATGCAGAAGGGGGCCCAGTAGAATATTGCAAGTCCTTTTATTTGAGAAGATGCAGAAGGGGGCACAGAAGAATATTGCAAGTCCTTGTATTCGAAGAGATGCAGAAGGGGCCCCTGAAGAATATTGCAAGTCCTTGTATTTGAAGAGATGCAGAAGGGGCCCAGAAGAATATTGCAAGTCCTTTTCCTTGAAGATATGTGGAATGGTGCCCAGAAGGATATTGCAAGGCCTTGTATTTTAGGAGATGCAGAAGGGGGCCCAGAAGAATATTGTAAGTCCTTTTATTTGAAGAGATGCGGAAGGGGGCCCAAAAGAATTTTGCACCCTCTTGAATGTTATGATATGCCGAAGGGGGTCCATTAGAATATTGCAAGTCCTTTTATTTGAGAAGATGCAGAAGTGGGCCCAGAAGAATATTGCAAGTCCTTTTATTTGAAGAGATGCATAAGGGGGCCAAGAAAAATATTGAAAGTCCTTTTTGCGAAGAGATACAGAAGGGGGCCCAGAAGAATATTGCAAATCCTTTTATCTGGTGAGATGCAGAAGAAGGCCCAGAGGAATATTGCAAGTCATTGTATTTGAGGAGATGCAGAAGGGGGCGTAGAATAATATTGCAAGTCCTTTTATTTGAAGAGATGTACAAGGGGGCCCAGAAGAATATTGCACGTCCTTGTATTAGAAGAGCTGCAGAAGGGGGCTCAGAAGAATATTGCATGTCCTTTTTATTGAATAGCTGGAGACGGGACCCTAGCCGAATATTGCAAGTCCTTTTATTTGAAGAGATGCAGAAGGGGGCCCAGAAGAACATGGCAAGTTCTTGTATTTTAAGATATGCAGAAGGGGGATCAGAACAATATTGCAAGTCCTTGTATTCGAAGAGATGCAGAAGGGGCCCTGAAGAATATTGAATAGCTGGAGACGGGACCCTAGCTGAATATTGCAAGTCCTTTTATTTGAAGATATGCAGAAAGGGACCGAGAAGAATATTGCAAGTTTTTGTACCTGAAGATATGCAGAAAGCGGCCCAGAAGAATATTTCGGGTCCTTTTATTTGAAGAGATTCAGAAGGGGCTCAGAAGAATATTGCAAGTCCTTTTATTTGAAGAGATGCGGAAGGGGGCCCAGAAGAATTTTGCACCCTCTTGAATGTTATGATATGCAGAAGGGGGCCCCGTAGAATATTGCAAGTCCTTTTATTTGAGAAGATGCAGAAGGGGGCCCAGAAGAATATTGAGAGTCCTTGAATTTGAAGAGATGCAGAAGGGGGCCCTGAAGAATATTGCAAGTCCTTGTATTTGAAGAGACGCAGAAGGGGGCCCAGAAGAATATTGCAAGTCCTTGTATTTGAAGAGATGTATAAGGGGGCCCAGTAGAATATTGCAAGTCCTTGTACGCGAAGAGATGCAGAAGGGGGCCCAGAAGAATATTGCAGGTTCTTGTATCAGAAGATATGCAGAAGGCGGCCCAGAAGAATATTGCAAGTCCTTTTATTTGAAGAGATGCAGAAGGGGGCCCAGAAGAATATTGCAACTCCCTTTATTTGAAGAGATGCAGAAGGGGGCCCAGAAGAATATTGAAAGTCCTTGTATACGAAGAGATGCAGAAGGGGGCCTAGAAGAATATTACAAATCCTCTTATTTGGAGGGATGAAGAAGGGGTCCCAGAAGAATATTGCAAGTCCTTGTATTTGAAGATATCCAAAAGGGGACTCAGAAGAATATTGCAAGTGTTTGTATTTGAAGATATACAGAAAGGGACCGAGAAGAATATTGCAAGTTTTTGTACCTGAAGATATGCAGAAAGCGGCCCAGAAGAATATTGCGGGTCCTTTTATTTGAAGAGATTCAGAAGGGGGCTCAGAAGAATATTGCAAGTCCTTTTATTTGCAGAGATGTGGAAGGGAGCCCAGAAGAATTTTGCACCCTCTTGAATGTTATGATATGCAGAAGGGGGTCCAGTAGAATATTGCAAGTCCTTTTATTTGAGAAGATGCAGAAGGGGGCCCAGAAGAATATTGCAAGTCCTTGCATTCGAAGAGATGCAGAAGGGGCCCTGAAGAATATTGCAAGTCCTTGTATTTTAAGAGATGCAGAAGGGGGCCCCCAGAAGAATATTGCAAGTCCTTGTATTTGAAGAGATGTATAAGGGGGCCCAGAGCAATATTGAAAGTCCTTGTATGCGAAGAGATGCCGAAGGGGGCCCAGAAGAATATTGCAAGTCCATTTATTTGAAAAGATTCAGAAGGGGGCCCAGAAGAATATTGAAAGTCCTTTTCTATGAAGAGATGCATAAGGGGGCCAAGAAGAATATTGAAAGTCCTTGTATGCGAAGAGATGCAGAAGGGGGCCCAGAAGAATATTGCAATTCCTTTTATTTGAAGAGATGCAGAAGGGGGCCCAGAAGAATATTGCAAGTCCTTGTATTTGAGGAGATGCAGAAGGGGGCCCAAAGGAATATTGCAAGTCCTTGTATTTGAGGAGATGCAGAAGGGGGCCGAGAAGAATATTGCAAGTCCTTTTATTTGAAGAGATGTACAAGGGGGCCCAGAAGAATATTGCAAGTTCTTGTATTTTAAGATATGCAGAAGGGGGCCCAGAAGAATATTGAAAGTCCTTGTATTTGAAGAGATGCAGAAGGGGGCCCAGAAGAATATTGCAAGTCCCTTTATTTGAAGAGATGCAGAAGGGGGCCCAGAAGAATATTGCAAGTTCTTGTATTTTAAGATATGCAGAAGGGGGCCCAGAGGAATATTGGAAGTCCTTGTATTTCAGGAGATGCAGAAGGGGGCCCAGAAGAATATTGCAAGTCCTTTTATTTGAAGAGATGTACAAGGGGGCCCTGAAGAATATAGAAAGTGCTATTATTCGAAGAGATGCAGCAGGGGGCCCAGAAGAGTATTGAAAGTCCTTCTATTTGAAGAGAGGCAAAAGGGGGTCCAGAAGTATGTTACAAGTCCTTCTATTTGAAGATATGCAAAAGGGGGCCCAAAAGAATATTGAAAGTCCTTTTATTCGAAAAGATGCAGAAGGGGCCCCAGAAGAATCTTGCAAGTCCTTTTATTTGAAGAGATGTACAAGGGGCCCCGAAGAATATTGCAAGTCCTGGTATTTGAGGAGATGCAGAACGGGGCCCAGAAGAATATTGAAAGTCCTTTTATTTGAAGAGATGCAGAAGGGGGCCCAGAAGAATATTGCAACTCCCTTTATTTGAAGAGATGCAGAAGGGGGCTCAGAAGAATATTGAAAGTCCTTGTATACGAAGAGATGCAGAAGGGGGCCTAGAAGAATATTACAAATCCTCTTATTTGGAGGGATGAAGAAGGGGTCCCAGAAGAATATTGCAAGTCCTTGTATTTGAAGATATCCAAAAGGGGACCCAGAAGAATATTGCAAGTGTTTGTATTTGAAGATATACAGAAAGGGACCGAGAAGAATATTGCAAGTTTTTGTACCTGAAGATATGCAGAAAGCGGCCCAGAAGAATATTGCGGGTCCTTTTATTTGAAGAGATTCAGAAGGGGGCTCAGAAGAATATTGCAAGTCCTTTTATTTGCAGAGATGTGGAAGGGAGCCCAGAAGAATTTTGCACCCTCTTGAATGTTATGATATACAGAAGGGGTCCAGTAGAATATTGCAAGTCCTTTTATTTGAGAAGATGCAGAAGGGGGCCGAGAAGAATATTGCAAGTCCTTGCATTCGAAGAGATGCAGAAGGGGACCTAGAAGAATATTGCAAGTCCTTGTATTTTAAGAGATGCAGAAGGGGGCACAGAAGAATATTGCAAGTCCTTGTATTTGAAGAGATGTATAAGGGGGCCCAGAGCAATATTGAAAGTCCTTGTATGCGAAGGGATGCCGAAGGGGGCCCAGAAGAATATTGCAAGTCCATTTATTTGAAAAGATTCAGAAGGGGGCCCAGAAGAATATTGAAAGTCCTTTTCTTTGAAGAGATGCATAAGGGGGCCAAGAAGAATATTGAAAGTCCTTGTATGTGAAGAGATGCAGAATGGGGCCCAGAAGAATATTGCAAATCCTTTTATCTGGTGAGATGCAGAAGGGGGCCCAGAGGAATATTGCAAGTCCTTGTATTTGAGGAGATGCAGAAGGGGGCCGAGAAGAATATTGCAAGTCCTTTTATTTGAAGAGAAGCAGAAGCGGGCGTAGAATAATATTGCAAGTCCTTTTATTTGAAGAGATGTACAAGGGGGCCCAGAAGAATATTGCAAGTCCTTGTATTTGAGGAGATGCAGAAGGGGGCCCAGAAGAATATTGCAAGTCCTTTTATTTGAAGAGATGCAGAAGGGGGCCCAGAAGAATATTGCAAGTCCTTTTATTTGAAGAGATGTACAAGGGGGCCATGAAGAATATCGCAAAGTCCTTGTATGCTGAAGAGATGCAGAAGGGGGCCCAGAAGAATATTGCAAGTCCTTTTATCTGGTGAGATGCAGAAGGGGGCCGAGAAGAATATTGCAAGTCCTTGTATTTGAGGAGACGCAGAAGGGGGCCCAGAAGAATATTGCAAGTCCTTTTATTTGAAGAGATGTACAAGGGGGCTCAGAAGAATATTGCATGTCCTTTTTATTGAATAGCTGGAGACGGCACCCTAGCTGAATATTGCAAGTCCTTTTATTTGAAGATATGCAGAAAGGGAGCGAAAAGAATATTGCAGGTTCTTGTATCTGAAGATACGCAGAAGGCGGCCCAGAAGAATATTGCAAGTCCCTTTATTTGAAGAGATGCAGAAGGGGGCCCAGAAGAATATGGCAAGTTCTTGTATTTTAAGATATGCAGAAGGGGGCCCAGAGGAATATTGGAAGTCCTTGTATTTGAGGAGATGCAGAAGGGGGCCCAGAAGAATATTGCAAGTCCTTCTATTTGAAGAGAGGCAAAAGGGGGTCCAGAAGTATGTTACAAGTCCTTGTATTTGAAGATATGCAAAAGGGGGCCGAAAAGAATATTGAAAGTCCTTTTATTCGAAAAGATGCAGAAGGGGCCCCAGAAGAATATTGTATGTCCTTTTTATTGAATACCTGGTGACGGGACCCTAGCTGAATATTGCAAGACCTTTTATTTAAAGATATGCAGAAAGGGACCGAGAAGAATATTGCAAGTTCTGGAATATGAAAATATGCAGAAAGTGGCCCAGAAGAATATTGCAAGTCCTTTTATTTGAAGAGATTCAGAAGGGGGCTCAGAAGAATATTGTAAGTCCTTTTATTTGAAGAGATGCGGAAGGGGGCCCAGAAGACTTTTGCACCCTCTTGAATGTTATGATATGCAGAAGGGGGCCCAGTAGAATATTTCAAGTCCTTTTATTTGAGAAGATGCAGAAGGGGGCCCAGAAGAATATTGCAAGTCCTTGTATTCGAAGAGATGCAGAAGGGGGCCCAGAAGAATATTGCAAGTCCTTGTATTTGAAGAGATGCAGAAGGGGGCCCAGAAAAATATTGCAAGTCCTTGTATTTGAAGAGATGCAGAAGGGGGCCTAGAAGAATATTGTAAATCCTCTTATTTGGAGGGTTGCAAAAGGGGACCCAGAAGAATATTGCAAGTGTTTGTATTTGAGGAGATGCAGAAGAGGGGCCGAGAGAAATATTGCAAATCCTTTTATTTGAAGAGAAGCAGAAGCGGGCCCAGAATAATATTGCAAGTCCTTTTCCTTGAAGATATGCGGAATGGTGCCCAGAAGAATATTCCAAGTCCTTGTATTTTGGGAGATGCAGATGTGGGCCCAGAAGAATATTGCAAGTCCCTGTATTTGAAGAGATGCAGAAGGGGGCCCAGAAGAACATTGCAAGTCGCTTTATTTGAAGAGATGCAGAAGGGTGCTCAGAACAATATGGCAATTCCTTGTATTCGAAGAGATGCAGAAGGGGGCCCTGAAGAATATTGCAAGTTCTTGTATTTGAAGAGATGCATAAGGGGCCCCAGAAGAATACTGAAAGTCCTTGTATACGAAGAGATGCAGAAGGGGGCCTAGAAGAATATTGCAAATCCTCTTATTTTGAGGGTTGCAGAAGGGGGCCCAGAGGAATATGCAAGTCCTTCTATTTGAGGAGATGGAGAAGGGGACCGAGAAGAATATTGCAAGTCCTTTTACTTGAAGAGAAGCAGAAGCGGGCGTAGAATAACATTGCAAGTCCTTTTATTTGAAGAGATGTACAAGGGGGCCCAGAAGAATATTGCACATCCTTGTATTTGAAGAGCTGCAGAAGGGGCTCAGAAGAATATTGCATGTCCTTTTTATTGAATAGCTGGAGACGGGAACCTAGCTGAATATTGCAAATCCTTTTATTTGAGAAGATGCAGAAGGGGGCCCAGAAGAATATTCCAAGTCCTTGTATTCGAAGACATGGAAAAGGGGGCCCTGAAGAATATTGCAAGTCCTTTCATTTGAGAAGATGCAGAAGGGGGCCCAGAACAATATTGCAAGTCCTTGTATTCGAAGAGATGCAGAAGGGGGCTCAGAAGAATATTGAAAGTGGTATTATTCGAAGAGATGCAGAAGGGAGTCCAGAAGAATATCAGAAGTCCTTTTATTCGAAGAGATGCAGAAGGGGGCCCAGAAGAATATTGCAAGTTCTTTTATTTGAAGAGATGCAGAAGGGGCCCCAGAAGAATATTGAAAGTCCTTGTATTTGAAGAGATGCAGAAGGGAGTCCAGAAGAATATCGAAAGTCCTTTTATTCAAAGAGATGCAGAAGGGGGCCCAGAAGAATATTGCAAGTCCTTGTATTTGAAGAGATGCAGAAGGGGCCCCAGAAGAATATTGCAAGTCCTTGTTTTTTAAGATATGCAAAAGGGGGCCCAGAAGAATATTGAAAGTCCTTTTATTCGAAGAGATGCAGAAGGGGGCCCAGAAGAATATTGAAAGTCCTTTTATTTGAAGAGATGTACAAGGGGCCCTCGAAGAATATTGCATGTCCTTTTTATTGAATAGCTGGAGACGGGACCCTAGCTGAATATTGCAAGTCCTTTTATTTGAAGATATGCAGAAAGGGACCGAGAAGAATACTGCAAGTTTTTGTACCTGAAGATATGCAGAAAGCGGCCCAGAAGAATATTGCAGTTCCTTTTATTTGAAGAGACTCAGAAGGGGGCTCAGAAGAATATTGCAAGTCCTTTTATTTGAAGAGATGCGGAAGGGGGCCCAGAAGAATATTGCACTTCCTTGTATTTGAAGAGCTGCAGAAGGGGGCCCAGAAGAATATTGTATGTCCTTTTTATTGAATACCTGGTGACGGGACCCTAGCTGAATATTGCAAGACCTTTTATTTAAAGATATGCAGAAAGGGACCGAGAAGAATATTGCAAGTTCTGGAATATGAAAATATGCAGAAAGTGGCCCAGAAGAATATTGCAAGTCCTTTTATTTGAAGAGATTCAGAAGGGGGCTCAGAAGAATATTGTAAGTCCTTATATTTGAAGAGATGCGGAAGGGGGCCCAGAAGACTTTTGCACCCTCTTGAATGTTATGATATGCAGAAGGGGGCCCAGTAGAATATTTCAAGTCCTTTTATTTGAGAAGATGCAGAAGGGGGCCCAGAAGAATATTGCAAGTCCTTGTATTTGAAGAGATGCAGAAGGGGGCCCTGAAGAATATTGCAAGTCCTTGTATTTGAAGAGATGCAGAAGGGGGCCCAGAAAAATATTGCAAGTCCTTGTATTTGAAGAGATGCAGAAGGGGGCCTAGAAGAATATTGTAAATCCTCTTATTTGGAGGGTTGCAAAAGGGGACCCAGAAGAATATTGCAAGTGTTTGTATTTGAGGAGATGCAGAAGGGGGCCGAGAGAAATATTGCAAATCCTTTTATTTGAAGAGAAGCAGAAGCGGGCCCAGAATAATATTGCAAGTCCTTTTCCTTGAAGATATGCGGAATGGTGCCCAGAAGAATATTCCAAGTCCTTGTATTTTGGGAGATGCAGATGTGGGCCCAGAAGAATATTGCAAGTCCCTGTATTTGAAGAGATGCAGAAGGGGGCCCAGAAGAACATTGCAAGTCGCTTTATTTGAAGAGATGCAGAAGGGTGCTCAGAACAATATGGCAATTCCTTGTATTCGAAGAGATGCAGAAGGGGGCCCTGAAGAATATTGCAAGTTCTTGTATTTGAAGAGATGCATAAGGGGCCCCAGAAGAATACTGAAAGTCCTTGTATACGAAGAGATGCAGAAGGGGGCCTAGAAGAATATTGCAAATCCTCTTATTTTGAGGGTTGCAGAAGGGGGCCCAGAGGAATATGCAAGTCCTTCTATTTGAGGAGATGGAGAAGGGGACCGAGAAGAATATTGCAAGTCCTTTTACTTGAAGAGAAGCAGAAGCGGGCGTAGAATAACATTGCAAGTCCTTTTATTTGAAGAGATGTACAAGGGGGCCCAGAAGAATATTGCACATCCTTGTATTTGAAGAGCTGCAGAAGGGGGCTCAGAAGAATATTGCATGTCCTTTTTATTGAATAGCTGGAGACGGGAACCTAGCTGAATATTGCAAATCCTTTTATTTGAGAAGATGCAGAAGGGGGCCCAGAAGAATATTCCAAGTCCTTGTATTCGAAGACATGGAAAAGGGGGCCCTGAAGAATATTGCAAGTCCTTTCATTTGAGAAGATGCAGAAGGGGGCCCAGAACAATATTGCAAGTCCTTGTATTCGAAGAGATGCAGAAGGGGGCTCAGAAGAATATTGAAAGTGGTATTATTCGAAGAGATGCAGAAGGGAGTCCAGAAGAATATCAGAAGTCCTTTTATTCGAAGAGATGCAGAAGGGGGCCCAGAAGAATATTGCAAGTTCTTGTATTTGAAGAGATGCAGAAGGGGCCCCAGAAGAATATTGAAAGTCGTTGTATTTGAAGAGATGCAGAAGGGAGTCCAGAAGAATATCAAAAGTCCTTTTATTCGAAGAGATGCAGAAGGGGGCCCAGAAGAATATTGCAAGTCCTTGTATTTGAAGAGATGCAGAAGGGGCCCCAGAAGAATATTGCAAGTCCTTATTTTTTAAGATTTGCAAAAGGGGGCCCAGAAGAATATTGAAAGTTCTTTTATTCGAAGAGATGCAGAAGGGGGCCCAGAAGAATATTGAAAGTCCTTTTATTTGAAGAGATGTACAAGGGGCCCTCGAAGAATATTGCATGTCCTTTTTATTGAATAGCTGGAGACGGGACCCTAGCTGAATATTGCAAGTCCTTTTATTTGAAGATATGCAGAAAGGGACCGAGAAGAATACTGCAAGTTTTTGTACCTGAAGATATGCAGAAAGCGGCCCAGAAGAATATTGCGGTTCCTTTTATTTGAAGAGACTCAGAAGGGGGCTCAGAAGAATATTGCAAGTCCTTTTATTTGAAGAGATGCGGAAGGTGGCCCAGAAGAATTTTGCACCCTCTTGAATGTTATGATATGCAGAAGGGGGGCCAGTAGAATATTGCAAGTCCTTTTATTTGAGAAGATGCAGAAGGGGGTACAGTAGAATATTGCAAGTCCTTGTATTCGAAGAGATGCAGAAGGGGATCCTGAAGAATATTTCAAGTCCTTGTATTGGAAGAGATGCAGAAGGGGGCCCAGAAGAATATTGCAAGTCCTTGTATTTGAAGAGATGTATAAGGGGGCCCAGAAAAATATTGAAAGTCCTTGTATGCGAAGAGATGCAGAAGGGGGCCAAGAATAATATTTCAAATCCTTTTATTTGGAGAGATGCCGAAGGGGGCCCAGAAGAATATTGCAAGTCCTTTTATTTGAAAAGATTCAGAAGGGGGCCCAGAAGAATATTGAAAGTCCTTTTATTTGAAGAGATGCATAAGGGGGCCAAGAAGAATTTTGAAAGTCCTAGTATGCGAAGAAATGCAGAAGGGGGCCCAGAAGAATACTGCAAATCCTTTTATCTGGTGAGATGCAGAAGGGGGCCCAGAGGAATATTGCAAGTCCTTGTATTTGAGGAGATGCAGAACGGGGCCCAGAACAATATTAAAAGTCCTTTTATTTCAAGAGATGCAGATGTGGGCCCAGAAGAATATTGAAAGTCCTTTTATTCGAAGAGATGCAGAAGGGGGCCCAGAAGAATATTGAAAGTCCTATTATTCGAAGAGATGCAGCAGGGGGCCCAGAAGAATATTGAAAGTCCTTTTATTTGAAGAGATACACAAGGGGGCACCGAAGAATATTGCAAGTCCTGGTATTTGAGGAGATGCAGAACGGGGCCCAGAAGAATATTGAAAGTCCTTTTATTTCAAGAGATGCAGATGTGGGCCCGGAAGAATATTGCAAGTCCCTGTATTTGAAGAGATGCAGAAGGGGGCCCAGAAGAACACTGCAAGTCGCTTTATTTGAAGAGATGCAGAAGGGGGCTCAGAACAATATTGCAAGTCCTTGTATTCGAAGAGATGCAGAAGGGGGCCCTGAAGAATATTGCAAGTCCTTGTATTTGAAGAGATGCAGAAGGGGGCCCAGAAGAATATTGAAAGGCCTTGTATACGAAGAGATGCAGAAGGGGGCCTAGAAGAATATTGCAGATCCTCTTATTTTGAGGGTTGCAGAAGAGAGCCCAGAGGAATATTGCAAGTCCTTGTATTTGAGGAAATGCAGAAGGGGGGCGAGAAGAATATTGCAAGTCCTTGTATTCGAAGAGATGCAGAAGGGGGCCCAGAAGAATATTGCAAGTCCTTGTATTTGAAGAGATGCAGAAGGGGGCCCAGAAGAATATTGCAAATCCTTTTATTTGGAGAGCTGCAGAAGGGGGCTCAGAAGAATATTGCATGTCCTTTTTATTGAATACCTGGAGACGGGACCCTAGCTGAATATTGCAAGTCCTTCTATTTGAAGATATGCAGAAAGGGACCGAGAAGAATATTGCAAGTTCTTGTATCTGAAGATATGCAGAAAGCGGCCCAGAAGAATATTGCAAGTCCTTTTATTTGAAGAGATTCAGAAGGGGGCTCAGAAGAATATTGTAAGTCCTTTTATTTGAAGAGATGCGGTAGGGGGCCCAGAAGACTTTTGCACCCACTTGAATGTTATGCTATGCAGAAGGGGGCCCAGTAGAATATTGCAAGTCCTTTTATTTGAGAAGATGCAGAAGGGGGCCCAGAAGAATATTGCAAGTCCTTGTATTCGAAGACATGAAAAAGGGGGCCTAGAAGAATATTGCACGTCCTTGTATTTGAAGAGCTGCAGAAGGGGGCTCAGAAGAATATTGCATGTCCTTTTTATTGAATAGCTGGAGACGGGACCCTAGCTGAATATTGCAAGTTTTTTTATTTGAAGATATGCAGAAAGGGACCGAGAAGAATACTGCATGTTTTTGTACCTGAAGATATGCAGAAAGCGGCCCAGAAGAATATTGCGGTTCCTTTTATTTGAAAAGATGCGGAAGGGGGCCCAGAAGAATTTTGCACCCTCTTGAATGTTATGATATGCAGAAGGGGGCCCAGAAGAATATTGCAAGTCCTTGTATTCGAAGAGATGCAGAAGGGGGCCCTGAAGAATATTGCAAGTCCTTGTATTTGAAGAGATGCAGAAGGGGGCCCAGAAGAATATTGGAAGTCCTTGTATTTGAAGAGATGTATAAGGGGGCCCAGAAGAATATTGCAAGTCCTTGTATGCGAAGAGATGCAGAAGGGGGCCCAGAATAATATTGCAAATCCTTTTATTTGGAGAGATGCCGAAGGGGCCCAGAAGAATATTGCAAGTCCTTTTATTTGAAAAGATTCAGAAGGGGCCCCAGAAGAATATTGAAAGTCCTTTTATTTGAAGAGATGCATAAGGGGGCCAAGAAGAATATTGAAAGTCCTAGTATGCGAAGAGATGCAGAAGGGGGCCCAGAAGAATAGTGCAAATCCTTTTATCTGGTGAGATGCAGAAGGGGCCCCCGAAGAATATTGCAAGTCCCTGTATTTGAATAGATGCAAAAGGGGCCCAGAAGAACATTGCAAGTCGCTTTATTTGAAGAGATGCAGAAGGGGGCCCAGAAGAATATTGAAAGTCCTTGTATACGAAGAGATGCAGAAGGGGGCCTAGAAGAATATTGCAAATCCTCTTATTTTGAGGGTTGCAGAAGAGGGCCCAGAGGAATATTGCAAGTCCTTGTATTTGAGGAGATGCAGAAGGGGGCCGAGAAGAATATTGCAAGTTCTTTTATTTGAAGAGATGTACAAGGGGGCCCAGAAGAATATTGCACGTTCTTGTTTTTGAAGAGCTGCAGAAGGGGGCTCAGAAGAATATTGCATGTCCTTTTTATTGAATAGCTGGAGATGGGACCCTAGCTGAATATTGCAAGTCCGTTTATTTTAAGATATGCAGAAAGGGAGCGAGAAGAATATTGTAGGTTCTTGTATCTGAAGATATGCAGAAGGTGGCCCAGAAGAATATTGCAAGTCTTTTTATTTGAAGAGATGCAGATGGGGGCCCAGAAGAATATTGCAAATCCCTTTATTTTAAGATATGCAGAAGGGGGCCCAGAAGAATATTGGAAGTCCGGGTATTTGAACAGATGCAGAAGGGGGCCCAGAAGAATATTGCATGTCCTTTTTATTGAATAGCTGGAGACTGGACCCTAGCTGAATATTGCAAGTCCGTTTATTTGAAGAGATGCGGAAGGGAGCCCAGAAGAATTATGCACCCTCTTCAAAGTTATGATATGCAGAAGAGGGTCCAGTAGAATATTGCAAGTCCTTTTATTTGAGAAGATGCAGAAGGGGGCCCTGAAGAATATTGCAAGTCCTTGTATTTGAAGAGATGCAGAAGGGGGCCCAGAAGAATATTGCAAGTCCTTGTATTTGAAGAGATGCAGAAGGGGGCCCAGAAGAATATTGCACGTCCTTGTATTTGAAGAGCTGCAGAAGGGGGCTCAGAAGAATATTGAAAGTCCTATTATTCGAAGAGATGCAGCAGGGGGCCCAGAAGAATATTGAATGTCCTTCTATTTGAAGAGAGGCAAAAGGGGGCCCAGAAGAATGTTGCAAGTCCTTTTATTTGAAGAGATGCACAAGGGGGCCCAGAAGAATATTGCAAGTCCTTTTATTTGAAGAGATGCATAAGGGGGCCCAGAAGAATATTGAAAGTCCTTGTATACGAAGAGATGCTTTAGGGGGCCTAGAAGAATATTGAAAATCCTCTTATTTGGATGGTTGCAGAAGGGCTCCCTGAAGAATATTGCAAGTCCTTGTATTTGCAGATATGCATAAGGGGACCCAGAAGAATATTGCAAGTGTTTGTATTTGAGGAGATGCAGAAGGGGGCGAGAAGAATAATGCAAGTCCTTTTATTTGAAGAGAAGCAGAAGCGTGCCCAGAATAATATTGCAAGTCCTTTTCATTGAAGATATGCAAGTCCTTGTATTTTGGGAGATGCAGAAGGGGGCCCAGAAGAATATTTTAAGTCCTTTTATTTGAAACGATGTACAAGGGGGCCCTGAAGAATATTGCACCTCTTTGTATTTGAAGAGCTGCAGAAGGGGGCTCAGAAGAATATTGCATGTCCTTTTTATTGAACAGCTGGAGACGGGACCCTAGCTGAATATTGCAAGTCCTTTTATTTGAAGATATGCAGAAAGGGACTGAGAAGAATATTGCAAGTTTTTGGACCTAAAGATATGCAGAAAGCGGCCCAGAAGAATATTGCGGGTCCTTTTATTTGAATAGATTCAGAAGGGGGCCCAGAAGAATACTGCAAGTCCTTTTATTTGAAGAGATGCAGAAGGGGGCCCAGAAGAATATTGAAAGTCCTTGTATTCGAAGAGATGCAGAAGGGGGCCCAGAAGAATATTGAAAGTCCTTGTATTTGAAGAGATACAGAAGGGGGCCCAGAAGAATATTGCAAGTCCTTGTATTTGAAGAGATGCAGAAGGGGGCCCAGAAGAATATTGCAAGTCCTTTTATTTGAAAAGATTCAGAAGGGGTCCCAGAAGAATATTGCAAGTCCTTGTATTTGAGGAGATGCAGAAGGCGGCCGAGAAGAATATTGCAAGTCCTTTTATTTGAAGAGAAGCAGAAGTGGGCCCAGAATAATATTGCAAGTCCTTTTCCTTGAAGATATGCAGAATGGTGCCCAGAAGAATATTGCAAGTCCTTGTATTTTGGGAGATGCAGAAGGGGGCCCAGAAGAATATTGTAAGTCCTTTTATTTGAAGAGATGTACAAGGGGGCCCTGAAGAATATTGCAAGTCCTTGTATTCGAAGGCATGAAAAGGGGGCCCAGTAGAATATTGCACGTCCTTGTATTTGAAATGCTGCAGAAGGGGGCTCAGAAGAATATTGCATGTCCTTTTTATTGAATAGCTGGAGACGGGACTCTAGCTGAATATTGCAAGTCCTTTTATTTGAAGATATGCAGAAGGGGGCCGAGAAGAATATTTCAAGTCCTTGTATTTGAAGAGATGTATAAGGGGGCCCAGAAGAATATTGCAAGTCCTTGTATTCGAAGAGATACAGAAGGGGGCCCTGAAGAATATTGCAAGTCCTTTTATTTGGAGAAATGCCGAAGGGGGCCCAGAAGAATATTGCAAGTCCTTTCATTTGAAAAGATTCAGAAGGGGGCCCAGAAGAATATCAAAAGTCCTTGTATGCGAAGAGATGCAGAAGGGGGCCCAGAAGAATATTGCAAATCCTTTTATCTGGTGAGATGCAGAAGGGGGCCCAGAGGTATATTGCAAGTCCTTGTATTTGAGGAGATGCAGAAGGGGGCTCAGAAGAATATTGCATGTCCTTTTTATTGAACAGCTGGAGACGGGACCCTAGCTGAATATTGCAAGTCCTTGTATTTTGAGATATGCAAAAGGGGGCCCTGAAGAATATTGCAAATCCTTTTATTTGGAGAGATCCGAACGGCGCCCAGAAGAATATTGCAAGTGCTTTTATTTGAAAAGATTCAGAAGGGGGCCCAGAAGAATATTGAAAGTCCTTGTATTTGAAGATATGCATAAGGGGGCAAGAAGAATATTGAAAGTCCTTGTATGCGAAGGGGGCCCAGAAGAATATTGCAAATCCTTTTATCTGGTGAGATGCAGAAGGGGGCCCAGAGGAATATTGCAAGTCCTTTTATTTGAAGAGAAGCAGAAGCGGGCTTAGAATAATATTGCAAGTCCTTTTATTTGAAGAGATGTACAAGGGGGCTCAGAAGAATATTGCACGTCCTTGTATTTGAAGAGCTGCAAAAGGGGGCTCAGAAGAATATTGCATGTCCTTTTTATTGAATAGCTGGAGATGGGACCCTAGCTGAATATTGCAAGTCCGTTTATTTGAAGATATGCAGAAAGGGAGCGAGAAGAATATTGTAGGTTCTTGTATCTGAAGATATGCAGAAGGCGGCCCAGAAGAATATTGCAAGTCCCTTTATTTGAAGAGATGCAGAAGGGGGCCCAGAAGAATATTGCAGATCCCTTTATTTTAAGATATGCAGAAGGGGGCCCAGAAGAATATTGGAATTCCGGGTATTTGAGGAGATGCAGAAGGGGGCCCAGAAGAATATTGCAAGTCCTTTTATTTGAAGAGATGCAGAAGGGGGCCAAGAAGAATATTGCACGTCCTTGTATTTGAAGAGCTGCAGAAGGGGGCTCAGAAGAATATTGCATATCCTTTTTATTGAAGATATGCAGAAAGGGACCGAGAAGAATATTGCAAGTTTTTGTACCTGAAGATATGCAAAAAGCGGCCCAGAAGAATATTACAGGTCCTTTTATTTGAAGAGATTCAGAAGGGGGCTCAGAAGAATATTGCAAGTCCGTTTATTTGAAGAGATGCGGAAGGGAGCCCAGAAGAATTATGCACCCTCTTCAATGTTATGATATGCAGAAGAGGGTCCAGTAGAATATTGCAAGTCCTTTTATTTGAGAAGATGCAGAAGGGGGCCCAGAAGAATATTGCAAGTCCTTGTATTTGAAGAGATGCAGAAGGGGGCTCAGAAGAATATTGCAAGTCCTTGTATTTGAAGAGATGTATAAGGGGGCCCAGAACAATATTGAAAGTCCTTGTATGCGAAGAGATGCAGAACGGGGCCCAGAAGAATATTGCAAATCCTTTTATTTGGAGAGATGCCGAAGGGGGCCCAGAAGAATATTGCAAGTCCTTTTATTTGAAGAGACGCATAAGGGGTCCAAGAAGAATATTGAAAGTCCTTGTATGCGAAGAGATGCAGAAGGGGGCCCAGAAGAATATTGCAAATCCTTTTATCTGGTGAGATGCAGAAGGGGGCCCAGAGGAATATTGCAAGTCCTTGTATTTGAGGAGATGCAGAAGGGGGCCGAGAAGAATATTGCAAGTCCTTTTATTTGAAGAGAAGCAGAAGGGGGCCCAGAAGAATATTGCACGTCCTTGTATTAGAAGAGCTGCAGAAGGGGGCTCAGAAGAATATTGCATGTCCTTTTTATTGAATAGCTGGAGATGGGACCCTAGCCGAAGATTGCAAGTCCTTTTTTTTGAAGATATGCAGAAAGGGAGCGAGAAGAATATTGCAGGTTCTTGTATCTGAAGATATGCAGAAGGCGGCCCAGAAGAATATTGCAAGTCCTTTTATTTGAAGAGATGCAGAAGGGGGCCCAGAAGAATATTGCAAGTCCTTGTATTTGAGGAGATGCAGAAGGCGGCCGAGAAGAATATTGCAAGTCCTTTTATTTGAAGAGAAGCAGAAGCGGGCCCGGAATAATATTGCAAGTCCTTTTCCCTGAAGATATGCGGAATGGTGCCCAGAAGAATATTGCAAGTCCTTGTATTTTGGGAGATGCAGAAGGGGGCCCAGAAGAATATTGTAAGTCCTTTTATTTGAAGAGATGTACAAGGGGGCCCTGAAGAATATTGCAAGTTCTTGTATTCGAAGGCATGAAAAGGGGGCCCAGAAGAATATTGCACGTCCTTGTATTTGAAGAGCTGCAGAAGGGGGCTCAGAAGAATATTGCATGTCCTTTTTATTGAATAGCTGGAGACGGGACTCTAGCTGAATATTGCAAGTCCTTTTATTTGAAGATATGCAGAAGGGGGCCGAGAAGAATATTTCAAGTCCTTGTATTTGAAGAGATGTATAAGGGGGCCCAGAAGAATATTGCAAGTCCTTGTATTCGAAGAGATACAGAAGGGGGCCCTGAAGAATATTGCAAATCCTTTTATTTGGAGAAATGCCGAAGGGGGCCCAGAAGAATATTGCAAGTCCTTTCATTTGAAGAGATTCAGAAGGGGGCCCAGAAGAATATCAAAAGTCCTTGTATGCGAAGAGATGCAGAAGGGGGCCCAGAAGAATATTGCAAATCCTTTTATCTGGTGAGATGCAGAAGGGGGCCCAGAGGAATATTGCAAGTCCTTGTATTTGAGGAGATGCAGAAGGGGGCCTAGAAGAATATTGCAAGTCCTTTCATTTGAAGAGAAGCAGTAGCGGGCGTAGAATAATATTGCAAGTCCTTTTATTTGAAGAGATGTACAAGGGGGCCCAGAAGAATATTGCACGTCCTTGTATTAGAAGAGCTGCAGAAGGGGGCTGAGAAGAATATTGCATGTCCTTTTTATTGAACAGCTGGAGACGGGACCCTAGCTGAATATTGCAAGTCCTTGTATTTTGAGATATGCAAAAGGGGGCCCTGAAGAATATTGCAAATCCTTTTATTTGGAGAGAAATCGAACGGCGCTCAGAAGAATATTGCAAGTGCTTTTATTTGAAAAGATTCAGAAGGGGGCCCAGAAGAATATTGAAAGTCCTTGTATTTGAAGATATGCATAAGGGGGCAAGAAGAATATTGAAAGTCCTTGTATACGAAGAGATGCAGAAGGAGGCCTAGAAGAATATTGCAAATCCTCTTATTTGGAGAGATGCAGAAGGGGGCCCAGAGGAATATTGCAAGTCCTTTTATTTGAAGAGATGTACAAGGGGGCCCTAGAAGAATATTGCAAGTCCTTGTATTCGAAGACATGTAAAAGGGGGCCCAGAAGAATATTGCAAGTCCTTGTATTTGAAGAGCTGCAGAAGGGGGCTCAGAAGAATATTGCATGTCCTTTTTATTGAATAGCTGGAGACGGGACCCTAGCTGAATATTGCAAGTCTGTTTATTTGAAGATATGCAGAAAGGGACCGAGAAGAATACTGCAAGTTTTTGTACCTGAAGATATGCAGAAAGCGGCCCAGAAGAATATTGCGGTTCCTTTTATTTGAAAAGATGCGGAAGGGGGCCCAGAAGAATTTTGCACCCTCTTGAATGTTATGATATGCAGAAGGGGGCCCAGAAGAATATTGCAAGTCCTTCTATTTGAAGAGTAGCAGAAGGGGGCCCTGAAGAATATTGCAAGTCCTTGTATTTGAAGAGATGCAGAAGGGGGCCCAGAAGAATATTGGAAGTCCTTGTATTTGAAGAGATGTATAAGGGGGCCCAGAAGAATATTGCAAGTCCTTGTATGCGAAGAGATGCAGAAGGGGGCCCAGAATAATATTGCAAATCCTTTTATTTGGAGAGATGCCGAAGGGGGCCCAGAAGAATATTGCAAGTCCTTTTATTTGAAGAGATTCAGAAGGGGGCCCAGAAGAATATTGAAAGTCCTTTTATTTGAAGAGATGCATAAGGGGGCCCAGAAGAATATTGAAAGTCCTTGTATGCGAAGAGATGCAGATGGGGGCCCAGAAGAATAGTGCAAATCCTTTTATCTGGTGAGATGCAGAAGGGGCCCCCGAAGAATATTGCAAGTCCCTGTATTTGAATAGATGCAAAAGGGGCCCAGAAGAACATTGCAAGTCGCTTTATTTGAAGAGATGCAGAAGGGGGCTCAGAACAATATTGCAAGTCCTTGTATTCGAAGAGAAGCAGAAGGGGACCCTGAAGAATATTGCAAGTCCTTGTATTTGAAGAGATGCAGAAGGGGGCCCAGAAGAATATTGCAAGTCCTTGTATTTGAAGAGATGCATAAGGGGGCCCAGAAGAATATTGAAAGTCCTTGTAAACGAAGAGATGCAGAAGGGGGCCTAGAAGAATATTGCAAATCCTCTTATTTTGAGGGTTGCAGAAGAGGGCCCAGAGGAATATTGCAAGTCCTTGTATTTGAGGAGATGCAGAAGGGGGCCGAGAAGAATATTGCAAGTCCTTTTATTTGAAGAGATGTACAAGGGGGCCCAGAAGAATATTGCACGTTCTTGTATTTGAAGAGCTGCAGAAGGGGGCTCAGAAGAATATTGCATGTCCTTTTTATTGAATAGCTGGAGATGGGACCCTAGCTGAATATTGCAAGTCCGTTTATTTTAAGATATGCAGAAAGGGAGCGAGAAGAATATTGTAGGTTCTTGTATCTGAAGATATGCAGAAGGTGGCCCAGAAGAATATTGCAAGTCTTTTTATTTGAAGAGATGCAGATGGGGGCCCAGAAGAATATTGCAAATCCCTTTATTTTAAGATATGCAGAAGGGGGCCCAGAAGAATATTGGAAGTCCGGGTATTTGAGGAGATGCAGAAGGGGGCCCAGAAGAATATTGCAAGTCCTTTTATTTGACGAGATGCAGAAGGGGGCCAAGAAGAATATTGCACGTCCTTGTATTTGAAGAGCTGCAGAAGGGGGCTCAGAAGAATATTGCATGTCCTTTTTATTGAAGATATGCAGAAAGGGACCGAGAAGAATATTGCAAGTTTTTGTACCTGAAGATATGCAGAAAGCGGCCCAGAAGAATATTACAGGTCCTTTTATTTGAAGAGATTCAGAAGGGGGCTCAGAAGAATATTGCAAGTCCGTTTATTTGAAGAGATGCAGAAGGGAGCCCAGAAGAATTATGCACCCTCTTCAATGTTATGATATGCAGAAGAGGGTCCAGTAGAATATTGCAAGTCCTTTTATTTGAAGAGATGCAGAAGGGGGCCCAGAAGAATATTGCAAGTCCTTGTATTTGAAGAGATGCAGAAGGGGGCCCAGAAGAATATTGCAAGTCCTTGTATTTGAAGAGATGTATAAGGGAGCCCAGAACATTATTGAAAGTCCTTGTATGCGAAGACATGCAGAAGGGGGCCCAGAAGAATATTACAAATCCTTTCATTTGGAGAGATGCCGAAGGGGCCCAGAAGAATATTGGAAGTCCATTTATTTGAAAAGATTCAGAAGGGGGCCCATAAGAATATTGAAAGTCCTTGTATTTGAAGATATGCAGAAGGGAGTCCAGAAGAATATCAAAAATCCTTTTATTCGAAGAGATGTAGAAGAGGGCCCAGAAGAATATTGCAAGTTCTTGTATTTGAACAGATGCAGAAGGGGGCCCAGAAGAATATTGCATGTCCTTTTTATTGAATAGCTGGAGACTGGACCCTAGCTGAATATTGCAAGTCCGTTTATTTGAAGAGATGCGGAAGGGAGCCCAGAAGAATTATGCACCCTCTTCAAAGTTATGATATGCAGAAGAGGGTCCAGTAGAATATTGCAAGTCCTTTTATTTGAGAAGATGCAGAAGGGGGCCCTGAAGAATATTGCAACTCCTTGTATTTGAAGAGATGCAGAAGGGGGCCCAGAAGAATATTGCAAGTCCTTGTATTTGAAGAGATGCAGAAGGGGGCCCTGAAGAATATTGCAAGTCCTTTTATTCGAAAAGATGAAGAAGGGGGTCCAGAAGAATATTGAAAGTCCTATTATTCAAAGAGATTCAGCAGGGGGCCCAGAAGAATATTGCATGTCCTTCTATTTGAAGAGAGGCAAAAGGGGGCCCAGAAGAATGTTGCAAGTCCTTTTATTTGAAGAGATGCAGAAGGGGGCCCAGAAGAATATTGCAACTCCCTTTATTTGAAGAGATGCATAAGGGGGCCCAGAAGAATATTGAAAGTCCTTGTATACGAAGAGATGCAGAAGGAGGCCTAGAAGAATATTGTAAATCCTCTTATTTGGAGGGTTGCAGAAGGGGGCCCAGAAGAATATTGCAAGTCCTTTTATTTGAAGAGATGTACAAGGGGGCCCTGAAGAATATTGCCAGTCCTTGTATTCGAAGACACGAAAAAGGGGACCCAGAAGAATATTGCACGTCGTTATATTTGAAGAGCTGCAGAAGGGCGCTCAGAAGAACATTGCATGTCCGTTTTATTGAATAGCTGGAGACGGGACCCTAGCTGAATATTGCAAGTCTTTTTATTTGAAGATATGCAGAAAGGGACCGAGAAGAATACTGCAAGTTTTTGTACCTGAAGATATGCAGAAAGCGGCCCAGAAGAATATTGCGGTTCCTTTTATTTGAAAAGATGCGGAAGGGGGCCCAGAAGAATTTTGCACCCTCTTGAATGTTATGATATGCAGAAGGGGGCCCAGAAGAATATTGCAAGTCCTTGTATTTGAAGAGATGCAGAAGGGGGCCCAGAAGAATATTGCAAGTCCTTGTATTTGAAGAGATGCAGAAGGGGGCCCAGAAGAATATTGCAAGTCCTTGTATTTGAAGAGATGTATAAGGGGGCCCAGAAGAATATTGCAAGTCCTTGTATGCGAAGAGATGCAGAAGGGGGCCCAGAAGAATATTGCAAATCCTTTTATTTGGAGAGATGCAGAAGGGGGCCCAGAAGAATATTGCAAGTCCTTTTATTTGAAGAGATGCAGAAGGGGGCCCAGAAGAATATTGAAAGTCCTTTTATTTGAAGAGATGCATAAGGGGGCCAAGAAGAATATTGAAAGTCCTAGTATGCGAAGAGATGCAGAAGGGGGCCCAGAAGAATAGTGCAAATCCTTTTATCTGGTGAGATGCAGAAGGGGCCCCCGAAGAATATTGCAAGTCCCTGTATTTGAATAGATGCAAAGGGGCCCAGAAGAACATTGCAAGTCGCTTTATTTGAAGAGATGCAGAAGGGGGCTCAGAACAATATTGCAAGTCCTTGTATTCGAAGAGAAGCAGAAGGGGACCCTGAAGAATATTGCAAGTCCTTGTATTTGAAGAGATGCAGAAGGGGGCCGAGAAATATATTGAAAGTCCTTGTATTGGAAGAGATGCATAAGGGGGCCCAGAAGAATATTGAAAGTCCTTGTAAACGAAGAGATGCAGAAGGGGGCCTAGAAGAATATTGCAAATCCTCTTATTTTGAGGGTTGCAGAAGAGGGCCCAGAGGAATATTGCAAGTCCTTGTATTTGAGGAGATGCAGAAGGGGGCCGAGAAGAATATTGCAAGTTCTTTTATTTGAAGAGATGTACAAGGGGGCCCAGAAGAATATTGCACGTTCTTGTATTTGAAGAGCTGCAGAAGGGGGCTCAGAAGAATATTGCATGTCCTTTTTATTGAATAGCTGGAGATGGGACCCTAGCTGAATATTGCAAGTCCGTTTATTTTAAGATATGCAGAAAGGGAGCGAGAAGAATATTGTAGGTTCTTGTATCTGAAGATATGCAGAAGGTGGCCCAGAAGAATATTGCAAGTCTTTTTATTTGAAGAGATGCAGATGGGGGCCCAGAAGAATATTGCAAATCCCTTTATTTTAAGATATGCAGAAGGGGGCCCAGAAGAATATTGGAAGTCCGGGTATTTGAGGAGATGCAGAAGGGGGCCCAGAAGAATATTGCAAATCCCTTTATTTTAAGATATGCAGAAGGGGGCCCAGAAGAATATTGGAAGTCCGGGTATTTGAGGAGATGCAGAAGGGGGCCCAGAAGAATATTTCAAGTCCTTTTATTTGAAGAGATTCAGAAGGGGGCTCAGAAGAATATTGCAAGTCCGTTTATTTGAAGAGATGCAGAAGGGAGCCCAGAAGAATTATGCACCCTCTTCAATGTTATGATATGCAGAAGAGGGTCCAGTAGAATATTGCAAGTCCTTTTATTTGAGAAGATGCAGAAGGGGGCCCTGAAGAATATTGCAAGTCCTTGTATTTGAAGAGATGCAGAAGGGGGCCCAGAAGAATATTGCAAGTCCTTGTATTTGAAGAGATGTATAAGGGAGCCCAGAACATTATTGAAAGTCCTTGTATGCGAAGACATGCAGAAGGGGGCCCAGAAGAATATTACAAATCCTTTCATTTGGAGAGATGCCGAAGGGGGCCCAGAAGAATATTGGAAGTCCATTTATTTGAAAAGATTCAGAAGGGGGCCCAGAAGAATATTGAAAGTCCTTGTATTTGAAGAGATGCAGAAGGGAGTCCAGAAGAATATCAAAAATCCTTTTATTCGAAGAGATGTAGAAGAGGGCCCAGAAGAATATTGCAAGTTCTTGTATTTGAACAGATGCAGAAGGGGGCCCAGAAGAATATTGCATGTCCTTTTTATTGAATAGCTGGAGACTGGACCCTAGCTGAATATTGGAAGTCCGTTTATTTGAAGAGATGCGGAAGGGAGCCCAGAAGAATTATGCACCCTCTTCAAAGTTATGATATGCAGAAGAGGGTCCAGTAGAATATTGCAAGTCCTTTTATTTGAGAAGATGCAGAAGGGGGCCCTGAAGAATATTGCAACTCCTTGTATTTGAAGAGATGCAGAAGGGGGCCCAGAAGAATATTGCAAGTCCTTGTATTTGAAGAGATGCAGAAGGGGGCCCAGAAGAATATTGCACGTCCTTGTATTTGAAGAGCTGCAGAAGGGGCCCCAGAAGAATATTGAAAGTCTTATTATTCAAAGAGATTCAGCAGGGGGCCCAGAAGAATATCGCATGTCCTTCTATTTGAAGAGAGGGAAAAGGGGGTCTAGAAGTATGTTGCAAGTCCTTTTATTTGAAGAGATGCAGAAGGGGGCCCAGAAGAATATTGCAACTCCCTTTATTTGAAGAGATGCATAAGGGGGCCCAGAAGAATATTGAAAGTCCTTGTATACGAAGAGATGCTTTAGGGGGCCTAGAAGAATATTGAAAATCCTCTTATTTGGATGGTTGCAGAAGGGCTCCCTGAAGAATATTGCAAGTCCTTGTATTTGCAGATATGTATAAGGGGACCCAGAAGAATATTGCAAGTGTTTGTATTTGAGGAGATGCAGAAGGGGGCGAGAAGAATAATGCAAGTCCTTTTATTTGAAGAGAAGCAGAAGCGTGCCCAGAATAATATTGCAAGTCCTTTTCATTGAAGATATGCGGAATGGTGCCTAGAAGAATATTGCAAGTCCTTGTATTTTGGGAGATGCAGAAGGGGGC
Organism: Gekko gecko; assembly: GCA_029375565.1. Lineage (NCBI taxonomy): Eukaryota > Metazoa > Chordata > Lepidosauria > Squamata > Gekkonidae > Gekko > Gekko gecko. Next base: position 6,568,339 of record JAPDNY010000006.1, read on the forward strand.
CCAGAAGAATATTTTAAGTCCTTTTATTTGAAACGATGTACAAGGGGGTCCTGAAGAATATTGCACCTCTTTGTATTTGAAGAGCTGCAGAAGGGGGCTCAGAAGAATATTGCATGTCCTTTTTATTGAATAGCTGGAGACGGGACCCTAGCTGAATATTGCAAGTCCTTTTATTTGAAGATATGCAGAAAGGGACTGAGAAGAATATTGCAAGTTTTTGGACCTAAAGATATGCAGAAAGCGGCCCAGAAGAATATTGCGGGTCCTTTTATTTGAAGAGATTCAGAAGGGGGCCCAGAAGAATACTGCAAGTCCTTTTATTTGAAGAGATGCAGAAGGGGGCCCAGAAGAATATTGGAAGTCCTTGTATTCGAAGAGATGCAGAAGGGGGCCCAGAAGAATATTGCAAGTCCTTGTATTTGAAGAGATACAGAAGGGCGCCCAGAAGAATATTGCAAGTCCTTGTATTCGAAGAGATGCAGAAGGGAGCCCAGAAGAATATTGCAAGTCCTTTTATTTGAAAAGATTCAGAAGGGGTCCCAGAAGAATATTGCAAGTCCTTGTATTTGAGGAGATGCAGAAGGCGGCCGAGAAGAATATTGCAAGTCCTTTTATTTGAAGAGAAGCAGAAGCGGGCCCGGAATAATATTGCAAGTCCTTTTCCCTGAAGATATGCGGAATGGTGCCCAGAAGAATATTGCAAGTCCTTGTATTTTGGGAGATGCAGAAGGGGGCCCAGAAGAATATTGTAAGTCCTTTTATTTGAAGAGATGTACAAGGGGGCCCTGAAGAATATTACAAGTCCTTGTATTCGAAGGCATGAAAAGGGGGCCCAGTAGAATATTGCACGTCCTTGTATTTGAAGATGCTGCAGAAGGGGGCTCAGAAGAATATTGCATGTCCTTTTTATTGAATAGCTGGAGACGGGACTCTAGCTGAATATTGCAAGTCCTTTTATTTGAAGATATGCAGAAGGGGGCCGAGAAGAATATTTCAAGTCCTTGTATTTGAAGAGATGAATAAGGGGGCCCAGAAGAATATTGCAAGTCCTTGTATTCGAAGAGATACAGAAGGGGGCCCTGAAGAATATTGCAAATCCTTTTATTTGGAGAAATGCCGAAGAGGGCCCAGAAGAATATTGCAAGTCCTTTCATTTGAAAAGATTCAGAAGGGGGCCCAGAAGAATATCAAAAGTCCTTGTATGCGAAGAGATGCAGAAGGGGGCCCAGAAGAATATTGCAAATCCTTTTATCTGGTGAGATGCAGAAGGGGGCCCAGAGGAATATTGCAAGTCCTTGTATTTGAGGAGATGCAGAAGGGCAGAAGGGCTCAGAAGAAGTACGCAATATTGCATGTCCAGAAGTAGCCTTTTATTGAACAGCTGGAGACGGGACCCTAGCTGAATATTGCAAGTCCTTGTATTTTGAGATATGCAAAAGGGGGCCCTGAAGAATATTGCAAATCCTTTTATTTGGAGAGATCCGAACGGCGCCCAGAAGAATATTGCAAGTGCTTTTATTTGAAAAGATTCAGAAGGGGGCCCAGAAGAATATTGAAAGTCCTTGTATTTGAAGATATGCATAAGGGGGGCAAGAAGAATATTGAAAGTCCTTGTATGCGAAGGGGGCCCAGAAGAATATTGCAAATCCTTTTATCTGGTGAGATGCAGAAGGGGGCCCAGAGGAATATTGCAAGTCCTTTTATTTGAAGAGAAGCAGAAGCGGGCTTAGAATAATATTGCAAGTCCTTTTATTTGAAGAGATGTACAAGGGGGCTCAGAAGAATATTGCACGTCCTTGTATTTGAAGAGCTGCAAAAGGGGGCTCAGAAGAATATTGCATGTCCTTTTTATTGAATAGCTGGAGATGGGACCCTAGCTGAATATTGCAAGTCCGTTTATTTGAAGATATGCAGAAAGGGAGCGAGAAGAATATTGTAGGTTCTTGTATCTGAAGATATGCAGAAGGCGGCCCAGAAGAATATTGCAAGTCCCTTTATTTGAAGAGATGCAGAAGGGGGCCCAGAAGAATATTGCAAATCCCTTTATTTTAAGATATGCAGAAGGGGGCCCAGAAGAATATTGGAATTCCGGGTATTTGAGGAGATGCAGAAGGGGGCCCAGAAGAATATTGCAAGTCCTTTTATTTGAAGAGATGCAGAAGGGGGCCAAGAAGAATATTGCACGTCCTTGTATTTGAAGAGCTGCAGAAGGGGGCTCAGAAGAATATTGCATATCCTTTTTATTGAAGATATGCAGAAAGGGACCGAGAAGAATATTGCAAGTTTTTGTACCTGAAGATATGCAGAAAGCGGCCCAGAAGAATATTACAGGTCCTTTTATTTGAAGAGATTCAGAAGGGGGCTCAGAAGAATATTGCAAGTCCGTTTATTTGAAGAGATGCGGAAGGGAGCCCAGAAGAATTATGCACCCTCTTCAATGTTATGATATGCAGAAGAGGGTCCAGTAGAATATTGCAAGTCCTTTTATTTGACAAGATGCAGAAGGGGGCCCAGAAGAATATTGCAAGTCCTTGTATTTGAAGAGATGCAGAAGGGGGCTCAGAAGAATATTGCAAGTCCTTGTATTTGAAGAGATGTATAAGGGGGCCCAGAACAATATTGAAAGTCCTTGTATGCGAAGAGATGCAGAAGGCGGCCCAGAAGAATATTGCAAGTCCTTTTATTTGAAGAGATGCCGAAGGGGCCCAGAAGAATATTGCAAGTCCTTTTATTTGAAGAGACGCATAAGGGGTCCAAGAAGAATATTGAAAGTCCTTGTATGCGAAGAGATGCAGAAGGGGGCCCAGAAGAATATTGCAAGTCCTTTTATGTGGTGAGATGCAGAAGGGGGCCCAGAGGAATATTGCAAGTCCTTGTATTTGAGGAGATGCAGAAGGGGGCCGAGAAGAATATTGCAAGTCCTTGTATTTGAAGAGAAGCAGAAGGGGGCTCAGAAGAATATTGCATGTCCTTTTTATTGAATAGCTGGAGATGGGACCCTAGCTGAATATTGCAAGTCCTTTTTTTTGAAGATATGCAGAAAGGGAGCGAGAAGAATATTGCAGGTTCTTGTATCTGAAGATATGCAGAAGGCGGCCCAGAAGAATATTGCAAGTCCTTTTATTTGAAGAGATGCAGAAGGGGGCCCAGAAGAATATTGCAAGTCCTTGTATTCGAAGAGATGCTGAAGGGGGCCCTGAAGAATATTGCAAGTCCTTGTATTTGAAGAGATGCAGAAGGGGGCCCAGAAGAATATTGCAAGTCCTTGTATTTGAAGAGATGTATAAGGGAGCCCAGAACATTATTGAAAGTCCTTGTATGCGAAGAGATGCAGAAGGGGGCCCAGAAGAATATTGCAAATCCTTTCATTTGGAGAGATGCCGAAGGGGGCCCAGAAGAATATTGCAAGTCCATTTATTTGAAGAGATGCAGAAGGGAGTCCAGAAGAATATCAAAAGTCCTTTTATTCGAAGAGATGCAGAAGAGGGCCCAGAAGAATATTGCAAGTTCTTGTATTTGAAGAGATGCAGAAGGGGGCCCAGAAGAATATTGCAAGTCCTTGTATTCGAAGAGATGCCGAAGGGCGCCCAGAAGAATATTGCAAGTCCTTTTATTTGAAAAGATTCAGAAGGGGTCCCAGAAGAATATTGCAAGTCCTTGTATTTGAGGAGATGCAGAAGGTGGCCGAGAAGAATATTGCAAGTCCTTTTATTTGAAGAGAAGCAGAAGCGGGCCCAGAATAATATTGCAAGTCCTTTTCCCTGAAGATATGCGGAATGGTGCCCAGAAGCATATTGGAAGTCCTTGTATTTTGGGAGATGCAGAAGGGGGCCCAGAAGAATATTGTAAGTCCTTTTATTTGAAGAGATGTACAAGGGGGCCCTGAAGAATATTGCAAGTCCTTGTATTCGAAGGCATGAAAAGGGGCCCCAGAAGAATACTGCACGTCCTTGTATTTGAAGAGCTGCAGAAGGGGGCTCAGAAGAATATTGCATGTCCTTTTCATTGAATAGCTGGAGACGGGACTCTAGCTGAATATTGCAAGTCCTTTTATTTGAAGATATGCAGAAGCGGGCCCAGAAGAATATTTCAAGTCCTTGTATTTGAAGAGATGTATAAGGGGGCCCAGAAGAATATTGCAAGTCCTTGTATTCGAAGAGATACAGAAGGGGGCCCTGAAGAATATTGCAAGTCCTTGTATTTGAAGAGATGCAGAAGGGGGCCCAGAAGAATATTTCAAGTACTTGTATTTGAAGAGATGTATAAGGGGCCCAGAAAAATATTGGAAGTCCTTGTATGCGAAGAGATGCAGAAGGGGCCCAGAATAATATTGCAAATCCTTTTATTTGGAGAGATGCCGAAGGGGGCCCAGAAGAATATTGCAAGTCCTTTTATTTGAAAAGATTCAGAAGGGGGCCCAGAAGAATATCAAAAGTCCTTGTATGCGAAGAGATGCAGAAGGGGGCCCAGAAGAATATTGCAAATCCTTTTATCTGGTGAGATGCAGAAGGGGGCCCAGAGGAATATTGCAAGTCCTTGTATTTGAGGAGATGCAGAAGGGGGCCTAGAAGAATATTGCAAGTACTTTTATTTGAAGAGATGTACAAGGGGGCCCTGAAGAATATTGAAAGTCCTTTTATTTGAAGAGATGTACAAGGGGGCCCAGATGAAAAAGTGGAAGACATTGACCAGGAAGTTCTTGAGTTAAAAGCTAAAACAGAAAAGATGGAGGATACTCTTATGTTTCTGGAGATGGAGAAAGCAGAATCAACGCTTAGATTCCAAAATATAACAGAAAAGTTAGGAAAAAATCTTAAAGAAGAACTTGTACGTAACATTGCTCAACAATTTAACATCTCCAGTGAAAAAGAATTAACGGAGAACATTAAAGCAATATATAGAAGAAATTCGGCATACTCTAAAAAACACCAAACACCAAGGGAAGTGCATGTAAAATTTGAAAGGAAATATATAAAAGACGAAATCCTGCAAGAAGCCAATAAGAAGAAACTGGTAATAGCAGAAGAAGAAATTAGAATTTTGAAGGACATACCTTGGCGAATTAGAGAGAAACGCCAAAAGTATAACATACTGGCCGAACTATTAAGGAAAAATGAGGTACAATATAGATGGACAATCCCGGAAGGACTGCAATTTAACTATAGAGGCCATAGACATAAGATAGACTCGGTATTTAAATTGGAAAATTTCTTGGAAAGATTTGGCGAGGAGTTGGGCTGGCAAAAACCAACGGAAGAGGAAGAAGATCCAGAAGATGAAGAAGAAGAAGAGGAAGAGAGAGAGAGAGAGAAGGAAGGGAAAGCAAAGAAGGCCAGGAAGAAGAAGCATGCAGGAAAAACGGAGCTATGGCACAAATAAAGTACCCTAAAAAGAAAGATTATAAAAAATTCCAATTAAAATATAAAACGGCTTCGCAAATACAAACAAGGTGGCAACTTAAAAATATAGTGCTTAAAAAAAAGACAAGAAAGATGGCGAGTAAAAAAATATCTCTAATATCGGTGAATGTGAACGGTTTAAACAGTCCACAAAAAAGAAGAAGAACTATGCACCAAGCAATAAAATTAAAAAATGACATTACATGCTTCCAAGAAACGCACATAAAAGAAAAACATGAAAATCATTTGACATGCAAAAAATTAGGAATACCATTTATAGCATCAGATAAAGTTAAAAAAAGGGGAGTAGTAATATATGTTAAAGAGAATTTAAATCCTATACTTAAATTTAGATCCACTAACGGAAGAATACTAGGAGTACAGGTAAAAATTAATGAACTAGAAATACTAATCGTAAACATATATGCTCCGAACCAAAACCAAGAAACATTTTTTACAGAATTGAAAGATTATATATCTAAAGAAAACCCTAACAATGTATGTCTAGTCGGAGATTTTAACGCTGTATTAGACCCAAAAATTGATAGAAAAAAAACTAGGAAGTCACACAAATCAGGAGCAGTGCTAATGAAAATTTTTTTACAACTGGCAGATGAATATAACCTTATAGATTTATGGAGAACAAGGAACCCACAAAAAGAAGACTACACCTTCTTTTCAAGTAGGCACAAATCGTGGTCAAGAATAGATATGGTATGGGTGAACATAAATATAGTAAGACTCTTTACAGAGGTGGAAATTCTGGCAAATACTTTTGCGGATCACAATCCAATGTGGACTTCCATACAAAAAACACATAAAACTACGCGATGGAGAATAAATTTAAATTTAATTAGAAATAAAGAATTTGCCAAAAAACTGAAACAAGAAATTAAGGAATTTATTAAAATAAATAAGCAGGAAGATACAAACCTAAATACCACCTGGGATACATTAAAGGCATATATTAGGGGAATAATTATAAATCAAGAAGCCTGGAGAAATAAACAAAAAAGAGAAGAATTTAAAAAATTAACTACGGAGCTTAGAAATTTGGAAAAAGAAAGTCAAAATAAAAAAGACCCAAATGAGATGAGAATAAGGATAAAACTAAAACAACATCAGATAAATTTATATTTATCACAAGAAATAGCGAAAAAAATAGAATATACAAAGGCGTACTTCTTTGAAAATGCAAATAAACCCTCTCGTTGGCTTGCATATAAACTTAGAAAAGAGCAGGAAAAGAAAACAATTATAACATTAAAAGATGAAAACAAGGAACCAAAATTTAAAATACAAGAATTAAAGACAATAACAGAGAATTTTTACAAAACTTTATATAAACAGACAACTGTTAATAGTCAGAAAGTCGAAGAATTCTTATTGAATTACCAAACAGGTAGCTTTACAGATGAGCAAAGAAAGTATTTAAATGAAAATATCTCTATGTTTGAGGTGGTAAATGCAATTAAAATGCAAAAAATAAAAAAAACTCCAGGCCCAGATGCAATTCCAGCGGAAATATATAAGCTAGCAGAAGATGAAATAACACCTTTATTTAAAGAGGTAGTTAATAATATTATGATAACAGGTAAAATCCCATATACATGGAAAGAAGCATTAATAACACTTATACATAAACCAGATACAGAGGGCGATGATATTAAAAACTATAGACCCATTTCACTACAAAATACAGATTATAAAATCTTTGCAGCAATTCTAGCAAATAGGTTTAAAAAGATAATGGTAGAAATGATTCATAAGGACCAATCTGGCTTTCTTCCAAATAGACAAATAAAAAATAATATAAGAAATATAATTAACATTTTAGAATACTATGAACAAAACCCTGGAAAGCAAATGGCTCTAATTTTTTTAGATGCTGAAAAAGCTTTCGATAATGTAAATTGGGACTATTTGAAACAGAAGCTTATTATATGGAAGTGTGGAGAAAATTTTTTAAACTCAATTAAGGCTATCTATGACGAGCAATATGCAAAAATTATTATAAATGGGGAATTAACAAACAGCATCCCAATACAAAAAGGTACTAGACAGGGATGTCCATTATCGCCGTTACTATTTATTTTTGGTCTAGAGACATTAAATGACATAGTAAGAAATAATGATGCTATTCTGGGAACCAAAATAAAAAAAGAACATTATAAACTGCAAGCATTTGCAGATGATCTAGTATTTATTCTGGAGGAACCAATAACTTCAATAACACATCTATGGAAAAATTTACATGAATATGGTCAAGTAGAAGGCCTGAAAATTAATTTAAAGAAAACCAAGATCATAACTAAAAATTGCACGACTACACAAATTACAGAGATTCAAAATAGTACAAACCTACAGGTAGTTGATAAAGTCAAATATCTAGGAATTATTATGACAAATAATAACAAAAGTCTTTATAAAAATAATTATGTAAAACTATTAGAAGAAATAAAAAAAGATTTAAAAAGATGGCAAGATCTTTATATCTCATTTATGGGTAGAATAGCTACCATTAAAATGAATATCCTCCCACGTTTTCTATATATGGCGCAATGTTTACCTATTTTAATAAATAAAAAATTCTTTGAAGAATTAAATTGTCTGGTTAGGAAATTTATATGGCAAGCTAAAAAGCCAAGAATTAATAAAAGACTACTGACAGATAAGAAAGAAAATGGGGGACTTGGACTGCCAAATTGGAATCTGTATTACCAAGCAGCAGCAATGGGTTGGGTAAGGGATTGGATCCAATTAGCAGAGAAAAGAACTCTAACACTTGAGGGCTTTGATTTGCCGATGGGTTGGCATGCCCATATCTGGTACAACATAGATAAAAAACAACAGAGTTTTGAAAATCATATAGTAAGAGGCCCACTGATTCAAATATGGCGGGAAATCAAAAATAGATATTATACCAAAATACCAAAATGGATCTCCCCGATGGAGGCATTTATCTTACCAGCGTTATTGACAAAAGAAAAAAAACTAACATATGAAACGTTACTGACAGAAAGTAAAGAATTAATATCGTTTACCTCACAAGAACTTCAAAAAGCAAACCTAACAATTTGGGGAAAAAATCAATTAATTTCTAGATATACTAAAGATAAAAATGAAATTTTTATAGATACATGTACACAATTAGACAAAATATGGCTATCTTCCTCAGACAAGCTGATACAAAAGTTATATAACTTTCTCCTATCAGAAGAGCTCTTAACAGAGACTGTCAAGCCGAATATGATCCAATGGATGAAAGATATAGGACATAATATTACTCTTGAACAATGGTCGAGACTCTGGAAATCGCTTAAACTGCTCAGAGCTACAAATTATAAAGAAAATAACTATAAAATGTTCTATAGATGGCACTGGACGCCTGATAGAGTAGCAAGATGTTATAAAAGCTTATCAGATGTTTGCTGGAGATGCAAAAAAGAGGTGGGAACATATATACATATATGGTGGAAATGCGGGAAAATAAGAAGTTTTTGGAAAGTGATTAGGAAAATAATTGAAGAAACCATTAAAGTGAAACTTCAGCTAAAACCAGAAATATTTCTACTTAATATATTACCGAATGGAATTGAAAAAGGAGATCAAAGAATTATTCTGTATATTATTACAACAATAAGAATAGCAATAGCTAAATGTTGGAAAAAAGAAACTGTTCCCAATGTAGAAGAAATAAGTGAGAAAATATTGGAAATAGCTGAAGCGGATAAATTAAACCTAATACTCGCAGGGAGAGATGAGTTAGAAAATGTAAATAGATGGAAAAAAGTATACGAATGGCTCGAAAAGAAAATATGAGAGATTATGCAGAAGGCGGCCCAGAAGAATATTGCAAGTCCCTTTATTTGAAGAGATGCAGAAGGGGGCCCAGAAGAATATGGCAAGTTCTTGTATTTTAAGATATGCAGAAGGGGGCCCAGAAGAATATTGGAAGTCCTTGTATTTGAGGAGATGCAGAAGGGGGCCCAGAAGAATATTGAAAGTGCTATTATTCGAAGAGATGCAGCAGGGGTCCCAGAAGAATATTGAAAGTCCTTTTATTCGAAAAGATGGAGAAGGGGGCCCAGAAGAATATTGCAAGTCCTTGTATTTGAAGAGATGCAGAAGGGAGTCCAGAAGAATATCGAAAGTCCTTTTATTCGAAGAGATGCAGAAGGGGGCCCAGAAGAATATTGAAAGTCCTTGTATTTGAAGAGATGCAGAAGGGGGCCCAGAAGAATATTGCAAGTCCTTGTATTTGAGGAGATGCAGAAGGGGGCCCAGAAGAATATTGAAAGTCCTTTTATTTGAAGAGATGTACAAGGGGGCCCAGAAGAATATTGCAACTCCCTTTATTTGAATAGATGCAGAAGGGGGCCCAGAAGAATATTGCAAGTTCTTGTATTTTAAGATATGCAGAAGGGGAACCAGAAGAATACTGGAAGTCCTTGTATTTGAGGAGATGCAGAAGGGGGCCCAGAAGAATATTGAAAGTCCTTTTATTTGAAGAGATGTACAAGGGGGCCCTGAAGAATATTGAAAGTCCTTTTATTCGAAGAGATGCAGAAGGGGGCCCAGAAGAATATTGCAAGTCCTTGTATTTGAAGAGATGCAGAAGGGGGCCCAGAAGAATATTGAAAGTCTTTGTATACGAAGAGATGCAGAAGGGGGCCTAGAAGAATATTGCAAATCCTCTTATTTTGAGGGTTGCAGAAGGGGGCCCAGAGGAATATTGCAAGTCCTTGTATTTGAGGAGATGCAGAAAGGGGTCGAGAAGAATATTGGAAGTCCTTTTATTTGGAGGGTTGCAGAAGGGGTCCCAGAAGAATATTGCAAGTCCTTGTATTTGAAGATATGCAAAAGGGGGCCCAGAAGAACATTGCAAGTTCTTGTATTTTAAGATATGCAGAAGGGGGACCAGAAGAATATTGGAAGTCCTTGTATTTGAGGAGATGCAGAAGGGGGCCCAGAAGAATATTGAAAGTCCTTTTATTTGAAGAGATGCAGAAGGGGGCCCAGAAGAATATTGTATGTCCTTGTATTTGAAGAGCTGCAGAAGGGGGCTCAGAAGAATATTGCATGTCCTTTTTATTGAATAGCTGGAGATGGGACCCTAGCTGAATATTGCAAGTCCTTTTATTTGAAGATATGCAAAAAGGGAGCGAGAAGAATATTGCAGGTTCTTGGATCTGAAGATATGCAGAAGGCGGCCCAGAAGAATATTGAAAGTCCTTTTATTCGAAGAGATGCAGAAGGGGGCCCAGAAGAATATTGAAAGTCCTTTTATTTTAGGAGATGCAGAAGGGGGCCCAGAAGAATATTGAAAGTCCTTTTATTTGAAGAGATGTACAAGGGGGCCCTGAAGAATATTGCAACTCCTTGTATTTGAAGAGATGCAGAAGGGGCCCCAGAAGAATATTGAAAGTCCTTGTATTTTAAGATATGCAAAAGGGGGCCGAGAAGAATATTGTACGCCCTTGTATTTGAAGAGCTGCAGAAGGGGCTCAGAAGAATATTGCATGTCCTTTTTATTGAATAGCTGGAGACGGGACCCTAGCTGAATATTGCAAGTCCTTTTATTTGAAGAGATGCAGAAGGGGGCCCAGAAGAATATTGCAAGTTCTTGTATTTTAAGATATGCAGAAGGGGGACCAGAAGAATATTGGAAGTCCTTGTATTTGAGAAGATGCAGAAGGGGGCCCAGAAGAATATTGAAAGTCCTTTTATTTGAAGAGATGTACAAGGGGGCCCTGAAGAATATTGGAAGTCCTTTTATTTTAGGAGATGCAGAAGGGATCCCAGAAGAATATTGCAAGTCCTTGTATTTGAAGATATGCAAAAGGGGACCCAGAAGAATATTGGAAGTGTTTGTATTTGAAGAGATGCAGAAGGGAGTCCAGAAGAATATCAAAAGTCCTTTTATTCGAAGAGATGCAGAAGGGGGCCCAGAAGAATATTGCAAGTCCTTGTATTTGAAGAGATGCAGATGGGAGTCCAGAAGAATATCAAAAGTCCTTTTATTCGAAGAGATGCAGAAGGGGGCCCAGAAGAATATTGAAAGTCCTTTTATTTTAGGAGATGCAGAAGGGGGCCCAGAAGAATATTGATAGTCCTTTTATTTGAAGAGATGTACAAGGGGGCCCAGAAGAATATTGCATGTCCTTTTTATTGAATAGCTGGAGACGGGACCCTAGCTGAATATTGCAAGTCCTTTTATTTGAAGAGATGCAGAAGGGGGCCCAGAAGAATATTGCAACTCCCTTTATTTGAAGAGATGCATAAGGGGGCCCAGAAGAATATTGCAAGTTCTTGTATTTTAAGATATGCAGAAGGGGGACCAGAAGAATATTGCAAGTTCTTGTATTTTAAGATATGCAGAAGGGGGACCAGAAGAATATTGCAAGTCCATGTATTTTAGGAGATGCAGAAGGGGACCCAGAAGAATATTGAAAGTCCTTTTATTTGAAGAGATGTACAAGGGGGCCCAGAAGAATATTGTATGTCCTTGTATTTGAAGAGCTGCAGAAGGGGGCTCAGAAGAATATTGCATGTCCTTTTTATTGAATAGCTCGAGACGGCACCCTAGCTGAATATTGCAAGTCCTTTTATTTGAAGAGATGCAGAAAGGGAGCGAGAATAATATTGCAGGTTCTTGTATCTGAAGATATGCAGAAGGCGGCCCAGAAGAATATTGAAAGTCCTTTTATTCGAAGAGATGCAGAAGGGGGCCCAGAAGAATATTGAAAGTCCTTTTATTTTAGGAGATGCAGAAGGGGGCCCAGAAGAATATTGAAAGTCCTTTTATTTGAAGAGATGTACAAGGGGGCCCTGAAGAATATTGCAAGTCCTTGTATTTGAAGAGATGCAAAAGGGGCCCCAGAAGAATATTGAAAGTCCTTGTATTTGAAGAGATGCAGAAGGGGGCCCAGAAGAATATTGCAAGTCCTTGTATTTTAAGATATGCAAAAGGGGGCCCAGAAGAATATTGAAAGTACTTTTATTCGAAGAGATGCAGAAGGGGGCCCAGAAGAATATTGAAAGTCCTTTTATTTGAAGAGATGCAGAAGGGGGCCCAGAAGAATATTGCAAGTCCTGGTATTTGAGGAGATGCAGAACGGGGCCCAGAAGAATATTGAAAGTCCTTTTATTTTAAGAGATGCAGATGTGGGCCCAGAAGAATATTGCAAGTCCCTGTATTTGAAGAGATGCAGAACGGGGCCCAGAAGAACATTGCAAGTCGCTTTATTTGAAGAGATGCAGAAGGAGGCTCAGAACAATATTGCAAGTCCTTGTATTCGAAGAGATGCAGAAGGGGGCCCTGAAGAATATTGCAAGTCCTTGTATTTGAAGAGATGCAGAAGGGGGCCCAGAAAAAGACTGCAAGTCCCTTTATTTGAAGAGATGCAGAAGGGGGCCCAGAAGAATATTGCAAGTTCTTGTATTTTAAGATATGCAGAAGGGGGCCCAGAAGAATATTGCAAGTTCTTGTATTTTAAGATATGCAGAAGGGGGCCCAGAAGAATATTGCAAGTCCTTGTATTTTAAGATATGCAGAAGGGGGACCAGAAGAATATTGCAAGTCCTTGTATTTTAGGAGATGCAGAAGGGGGCCCAGAAGAATATTGAAAGTCCTTTTATTTGAAGAGATGTACAAGGGGGCCCAGAAGAATATTGTATGTCCTTGTATTTGAAGAGCTGCAGAAGGGGGCTCAGAAGAATATTGCATGTCCTTTTTATTGAATAGCTCGAGACGGCACCCTAGCTGAATATTGCAAGTCCTTTTATTTGAAGATATGCAGAAAGGGAGCGAGAATAATATTGCAGGTTCTTGTATCTGAAGATATGCAGAAGGCGGCCCAGAAGAATATTGAAAGTCCTTTTATTCGAAGAGATGCAGAAGGGGGCCCAGAAGAATATTGAAAGTCCTTTTATTTTAGGAGATGCAGAAGGGGGCCCAGAAGAATATTGAAAGTCCTTTTATTTGAAGAGATGTACAAGGGGGCCCTGAAGAATATTGCAAGTCCTTGTATTTGAAGAGATGCAAAAGGGGCCCCAGAAGAATATTGAAAGTCCTTGTATTTGAATGGATGCAGAAGGGGGCCCAGAAGAATATTGCAAGTCCTTGTATTTTAAGATATGCAAAAGGGGGCCCAGAAGAATATTGAAAGTTCTTTTATTCGAAGAGATGCAGAAGGGGGCCCAGAAAAAGATTGCAAGTCCCTTTATTTGAAGAGATGCAGAAGGGGGCCCAGAAGAATATTGCAAGTTCTTGTATTTTAAGATATGCAGAAGGGGGCCCAGAAGAATATTGCAAGTCCTTTTATTTGAAGAGATGTACAAGGGGGCCCTGAAGAATATTGAAAGTCCATTTATTTGAAGAGATGCAGAAGGGGGCCTAGAAGAATATTGCAAGTCCAAGTATCTGAAGAGATGCAGATGTGGGCCCAGAAGAATATTGCAAGTCCCTGTATTTGAAGAGATGCAGAAGGGGGCCCAGAAGAACATTTCAAGTCCCTTTATTTGAAGAGATGCAGAAGGAGGCTCAGAACAATATTGCAAGTCCTTGTATTCGAAGAGATGCAGAAGGGGGCCCTGAAGAATATTGCAAGTCCTTATATTTGAAGAGATGCAGAAGGGGGCCCAGAAAAATATTGCAAGTCCTTGTATTTGAAGAGATCCATGAGGGGGCCAAGAAGAATATTGAAAGTCCTTTTATTTGAAGAGATGCATAAGGGGGCCAAGAAGAATATTGAAAGTCCTTGTATGCGAAGAGATGCAGAAGGGGGCCCAGAAATTTATTGCAAAACCTTTTATTTTAGGAGACACAGAAGGGGGCCCAGAAGAATATTGCATGTCCTTTTATTTGAAGACATGCAGATAGGCATCCCAGAAGAATATTGCAAGTTCTTGTATTTTAATATATGCAGAAGGGGGCCCAGAAGAATATTGCATGTCCTTTTATTTGAGGAGATGCAGAAGGGGGCCCAGAAGAATATTGCAAGTCCTTTTATTTGAAGAGATGTACAAGGAGGCCCTGAAGAATATTGAAAGTCCTTTTATTCGAAGAGATGCAGAAGGGGGCCCAGAAGAATATTGAAAGTCCTTTTATTTGAAGAGATGTACAAGGGGGCCCAGAAGAATATTGCAAGTCCTGGTATTTGAGGAGATGCAGAACGGGGCCCAGAAGAATATTGAAAGTCCTTTTATTTTAAGAGATGCAGAAGGGGGCCCAGAAGAATATTGCAAGTTCTTGTATTTGAAGAGATGCAGAAGGGGGCCCAGAAGAACATTGCAAGTCGCTGTATTTGAAAAGATGCAGAAGGAGGCTCAGAACAAAATTGCAAGTCCTTGTATTCGAAGAGATGCAGAAGGGGGCCCTGAAGAATATTGCAAGTCCTTATATTTGAAGAGATGCAGAAGGGGGCCCAGAAAAATATTGCAAGTCCTTGTATTTGAAGAGATGCATAAGGTGGCCCAGAAGAATATTGCAAGTCCTTTTATTTGGAGGGTTGCAGAAGGGGTCCTAGAAGAATTTTGCAAGTCCTTGTATTTGAAGATATGTAAAAGGGGACCCAGAAGTATATTGCAAGTGTTTGTATTTGAAGAGATGCAGAAGGGAGTCCAGAAGAATATCAAAAGACCTTTTATTCAAAGAGATGCAGAAGGGGACCCAGAAGAATATTGCAAGTCCTTGTATTTCAAGAGATGCAGAAGGGAGTCCAGAAGAATATCAAAAGTCCTTTTCTTCGAAGATATGCAGAATGGTGCCCAGAAGAATATTGCAAGTCCTTGTATTTGAGGAGATGCAGAAGGGGGCCCAGAAGAATATTGCATGTCCTTTTTATTGAATAGCTGGAGACGGGACCCTAGCTGAATATTGCAAGTCCTTTTATTTGAAGAGATGCAGAAGGGGGCCCAGAAGAATATTGCAAGTACTTTTATTTGAAGAGATGCAGAAGGGGGCCCAGAAGAATATTGCAAGTTCTTTTATTTGAAGAGATGCAGAAGGGAGTCCAGAAGAATATCGAAAGTACTTTTATTCAAAGAGATGCAGAAGGGGGCCCAGAAGAATATTGAAAGTCCTTTTATTTTAGGAGATGCAGAAGGGGGCCCAGAAGAATATCAAAAGTCCTTTTATTTGAAGAGATTCAGAAGGGGGCTCAGAAGAATATTGCAAGTCCGTTTATTTGAAGAGATGCGGAAGGGAGCCCAGAAGAATTATGCACCCTCTTCAATGTTATGATATGCAGAAGAGGGTCCAGTAGAATATTGCAAGTCCTTTTATTTGAGAAGATGCAGAAGGGGCCCTGAAGAATATTGCAAGTCCTTGTATTTGAAGATATGCAGAATGGGGCCCAGAAGAATATTGCAAGTCCTTGTATTTGAAGAGATGTATAAGGGGGCCCAGAACAATATTGAAAGTCCTTGTATGCGAAGAGATGCAGAAGGGGGCCCAGAAGAATATTGCAAATCCTTTTATTTGGAGAGATGCCGAAGGGGGCCCAGAAGAATATTGCAAGTCCTTGTATCTGAACAGATGCAGAAGAGAGTCCAGAAGAATATCAAAAGTCCTTTTATTCGAAGAGATGCAGAAGGGGGCCCAGAAATTTATTGCAAAACCTTTTATTTTAGGAGAAACAGAAGGGGGCCCAGAAGAATATTGCATGTCCTTTTATTTGAAGACATGCAGATAGGCATCCCAGAAGAATATTGCAAGTTCTTGTATTTTAATATATGCAGAAGGGGGCCCAGAACAATATTGCAAGTCCTTTTATTTGAGGAGATGCAGAAGGGGGCCCAGAAGAATATTGCAAGTCCTTTTATTTGAAGAGATGTACAAGGGGGCCCTGAAGAATATTGAAAGTCCTTTTATTCGAAGAGATGCAGAAGGGGGCCCAGAAGAATATTGAAAGTCCTTTTATTTGAAGAGATGTACAAGGGGCCCCAGAAGAATATTGCAAGTCCTGGTATTTGAGGAGATGCAGAACGGGGCCCAGAAGAATATTGAAAGTCCTTTAATTTGAAGAGATGGAGAAGTGGGCCCAGAAGAATATTGCAAGTTCCTGTATTTGAAGAGATGCAGAAGGGGGCCCAGAAGAACATTGCAAGTCGCTGTATTTGAAAAGATGCAGAAGGAGGCTCAGAACAAAATTGCAAGTCCTTGTATTCGAAGAGATGCAGAAGGGGGCCCTGAAGAATATTGCAAGTCCTTATATTTGAAGAGATGCAGAAGGGGGCCCAGAAAAATATTGCAAGTCCTTGTATTTGAAGAGATGCATAAGGTGGCCCAGAAGAATATTGCAAGTCCTTTTATTTGGAGGGTTGCAGAAGGGGTCCTAGAAGAATTTTGCAAGTCCTTGTATTTGAAGATATGTAAAAGGGGACCCAGAAGTATATTGCAAGTGTTTGTATTTGAAGAGATGCAGAAGGGAGTCCAGAAGAATATCAAAAGACCTTTTATTCAAAGAGATGCAGAAGGGGACCCAGAAGAATATTGCAAGTCCTTGTATTTGAAGAGATGCAGAAGGGGGCCCAGAAGAATATTGCAAGTTCTTGTATTTGAAGAGATGCAGAAGGGAGTCCAGAAGAATATTGCAACTCCGTTTATTTGAAGAGATGCAGAAGGGGGCCCAGAAGAATATTGAAAGTTTTTTTATTTGTAGAGATGCAGAAGGGAGTCCAGAAGAATATCGAAAGTCCTTTTATTCGAAGAGATGCAGAAGGGGGCTCGGAAGAATATTGAAAGTCCTTTTATTTTAGGAGATGCAGAAGGGGGCCCAGAAGAATATCAAAAGTCCTTTTATTTGAAGAGATTCAGAAGGGGGCTCAGAAGAATATTGCAAGTCCGTTTATTTGAAGAGATGCGGAAGGGAGCCCAGAAGAATTATGCACCCTCTTCAATGTTATGATATGCAGAAGAGGGTCCAGTAGAATATTGCAAGTCCTTTTATTTGAGAAGATGCAGAAGGGGCCCTGAAGAATATTGCAAGTCCTTGTATTTGAAGATATGCAGAATGGGGCCCAGAAGAATATTGCAAGTCCTTGTATTTGAAGAGATGTATAAGGGGGCCCAGAACAATATTGAAAGTCCTTGTATGCGAAGAGATGCAGAAGGGGGCCCAGAAGAATATTGCAAATCCTTTTATTTGGAGAGATGCAGAAGGGGGCCCAGAAGAATATTGCAAGTCCTTGTATCTGAACAGATGCAGAAGAGAGTCCAGAAGAATATCAAAAGTCCTTTTATTCGAAGAGATGCAGAAGGGGGCCCAGAAGAATATAGTACGTCCTTGTATTTGAAGAGATGCATAAGGGGGCTCAGAAGAATATTGCATGTCCTTTTTATTGAATAGCTGGAGACGGGACCCTAGCTGAATATTGCAAGTCCTTTTATTTGAAGAGATGCAGAAGGGGGCCCAGAAGAATATTGCAACTCCCTTTATTTGAAGAGATGCAGAAGGGGGCCCAGAAGAATATTGCAAGTTCTTGTATTTTAAGATATGCAGAAGGGGGCCCAGAAGAATATTGGAAGTCCTTGTATTTGAGAAGATGCAGAAGGGGGCCCAGAAGAATATTGCAAGTCCTTTTATTTGAAGAGATGTACAAGGGGGCCCTGAAGAATATTGAAAGTCCTTTTATTTGAAGAGATGTACAAGGGGGCCCAGAAGAATATTGCACGTCCTTATATTTGAAGAGCTGCAGAAGGGGGCTCAGAAGAATATTGCATGTCCTTTTTATTGAATAGCTGGAGACGGGACCCTAGCTGAATATTGCAAGTCCTTTTATTTGAAGATATGCAGAAAGGGAGCGAGAAGAATATTGCAGGTTCTTGTATCTGAAGATATGCAGAAGGTGGCCCAGAAGAATATTGAAAGTCCTTTTATTCGAAGAGATGCAGAAGGGGGCCCAGAAGAATATTGAAAGTCCTTTTATTTGAAGAGATGTACAAGGGGGCCCTGAAGAATATTGCAAGTCCTTGTATTTGAAGAGATGCAGAAGGGGCCCCAGAAGAATATTGAAAGTCCTTGTATTTGAATGGATGCAGAAGGAGGCCCAGAAGAATATTGCAAGTCCTTGTATTTTAAGATATGCAAAAGGGGGCCCAGAAGAATATTGAAAGTTCTTTTATTCGAAGAGATACAGAAGGGGGCCCAGAAGAATATTGAAAGTCCTTTTATTTGAAGAGATGTACAAGGGGGCCCAGAAGAATATTGCAAGTCCTGGTATTTGAGGAGATGCAGAACGGGGCCGAGAAGAATATTGAAAGTCCTTTTATTTTAAGAGATGCAGATGTGGGCCCAGAAGAATATTGCAAGTCCCTGTATTTGAAGAGATGCAGAAGGGGGCCCAGAAGAACATTGCAAGTCGCTTTATTTGAAGAGATGCAGAAGGAGGCTCAGAACAATATTGCAAGTCCTTGTATTCGAAGAGATGCATAAGGGGGCCCAGAAGAATATTGAAAGTCTTTGTATACGAAGAGATGCAGAAGGGGGCCTAGAAGAATATTGCAAATCCTCTTATTTGGAGGGTTGCAGAAGGGGTCCCAGAAGAATATTAAAAGTCCTTTTATTTTAGGAGATGCAGAAGGGGGCCCAGAAGAATATTGTACGTCCTTGTATTTGAAGAGCTGCAGAAGGGGGCTCAGAAGAATATTGCATGTCCTTTTTATTGAATAGCTGGAGACGGGACCCTAGCTGAATATTGCAAGTCCTTTTATTTGAAGAGATGCAGAAGGGGGCCCAGAAGAATATTGCAAGTTTTTGTATTTTAAGATATGCAGAAGGGGGACCAGAAGAATATTGGAAGTCCTTGTATTTGAGGAGATGCAGAAGGGGGCCCAGAAGAATATTGAAAGTCCTTTTATTTGAAGAGATGTACAAGGGGGCCCAGAAGAATATTGAATGTCCTTGTATTTGAAGAGCTGCAGAAGGGGGCTCAGAAGAATATTGCATGTCCTTTTTATTGAATAGCTCGAGACAGGACCCTAGCTGAATATTGCAAGTCCTTTTATTTGAAGATATGCAGAAAGGGAGCGAGAATAATATTGCAGGTTCTTGTATCTTAAGATATGCAGAAGGCGGCCCAGAAGAATATTGAAAGTCCTTTTATTCGAAGAGATGCAGAAGGGGGCCCAGAAGAATATTGAAAGTCCTTTTATTTTAGGAGATGCAGAAGGGGGCCCAGAAGAATATTGAAAGTCCTTTTATTTGAAGAGATGTACAAGGGGGCCCTGAAGAATATTGCAAGTCCTTGTACTTGAAGAGATGCAAAAGGGGCCCCAGAAGAATATTGAAAGTCCTTGTATTTGAATGGATGCAGAAGGGGGCCCAAAAGAATATTGCAAGTCCTTGTATTTTAAGAGATGCATAAGGGGGCCCAGAAGAATATTGAAAGTCTTTGTATACGAAGAGATGCAGAAGGGGGCCTAGAAGAATATTGCAAATCCTCTTATTTTGAGGGTTGCAGAAGGGGGCCCAGTGGAATATTGCAAGTCCTTGTATTTGAGGAGATGAAGAAGGGGGCTGAGAAGAATATTGCAAGTCCTTTTATTTGGAGGGTTGCAGAAAGGGTCCCAGAAGAATATTGCAAGTCCTTGTATTTGAAGATATGCAAAAGAGGACCCAGAAGAATATTGCAAGTGTTTGTATTTGAAGAGATGCAGAAGGGAGTCCAGAAGAATATCAAAAGTCCTTTTATTCGAAGAGATGCAGAAGGGGACCCAGAAGAATATTGCAAGTCCTTTTATTTGAAGAGATGCAGAAGGGAGTCCAGAAGAATATCAAAAGTCCTTTTATTCGAAGAGATGCAGAAGGGGGCCCAGAAGAATATTGAAAGTCCTTTTATTTTAGGAGATGTACAAGGGGGCCCAGAAGAATATTGCACGTCCTTGTATTTGAAGAGATGCAGAAGGGGGCTCAGAAGAATATTGCAGGTCCTTTTTATTGAATAGCTGGAGACGGGACCCTAGCTGAATATTGCAAGTCCTTTTATTTGAAGAGATGCAGAAGGGGGCCCAGAAGAATATTGCAACTCCTTTTATTTGAAGAGATGCAGAAGGGGGCCCAGAAGAATATTGGAAGTCCTTGTATCTGAAGAGATGCAGAAGGGAGTCCAGAAGAATATCAAAAGTCCTTTTATTCGAAGAGATGCAGAAGGGGGCCCAGAAGAATATTGCAGGTCCTTGTATTTGAAGAGATGCAGAAGGGAGTCCAGAAGAATATCAAAAGTCCTTTTATTCTAAGAGATGCAGAAGGGGGCTCAGAAGTATATTGAAAGTCCTTTTATTTTAGGATATGCAGAAGGGGGCCCAGAAGAATATTGAAAGTCCTTGTATTTGAAGAGATGTACAAGGGGGCCCAGAGGAATATTGCACGTCCTTGTATTTGAAGAGCTGCAGAAGGGGGCTCTGAAGAATATTGCATGTCCTTTTTATTGAATAGCTGGAGACGGGACCCTAGCTGAATATTGCAAGTCCTTGTATTTTAAGGTATGCAAAAGGGGGCCCTGAAGAATATTGCAAATCCTTTTATTTGGAGAGATGCCGAAGGGCGCCCAGAAGAATATTGCAAGTCCTTTTATCTGAAAAGATTCAGAAGGGGGCCCAGAAGAATATTGAAAGTCCTTGTATTTGAAGAGATGCAGAAAGGGGCCCAGAAATTTATTGCAAAACCTTTTATTTCAGGAGATACAGAAGGGGGCCCAGAAGAATATTGCATGTCCTTTTATTTGAAGACATGCAGATAGGCATCCCAGAAGAATATAGCAAGTTCTTGTATTTTAATATATGCAGAAGGGGGCCCAGAAGAATATTGCATGTCCTTTTATTTGAGGAGATGCAGAAGGGGGCCCAGAAGAATACTGAAACTCCTCGTATTTGAAGAGATGCAGAAGGGGGCCCAGAAGAATATTGCAAGTCCTTGTATTTGAAGAGATGCAGAAGGGGGCCCAGAAGAATATTGAAAGTCCTTGTATTTGAAGAGATGCAGAAGGGGGCCCAGAAGAATATTGCAAGACATATAGAAGTGGGCCCAGAAGAATATTGCATGACCTTTTAACTGATGACATGGAGACAGGTCACTAGATGAAGGGCGCCCAAAGGAATATTGAAAGTCCTTGTATCTAAAGAGATGCAGAAAGGATCCGAGAAGAATATTTCAAGTCCTTGTATGTGAAGAGATGCAGAAGGGGGCCCAGAAAAATATTGCAAGTCCTTGTATTTGAATAGATGCAGAAGGGGGCCCAGAAATTTATTGCAAATTCTTTTATTTCAGGAGATACAGAAGGGGGCCCAGAAGAATATTGCATGTCCTTTTATTTGAAGACATGCAGATAGGCATCCCAGAAGAATATTGCAAGTTCTTGTATTTTAATATATGCAGAAGGGGGCCCAGAAGAATATTGCATATCGTTTTATTTGAAGACATGCAGAAGGCATTCCAGAAGAATATTGCAAGTTTTTGTATTTTAAGATATGCAGAAGGGGGCCCAGAAGAATATTGCAAGTCCTTTTATTTGAGCAGATGCAGAAGGGGGCCCAGAAGAATATTGAAACTCCTAGTATTTGAAGAGATGCAGAAGGGGGCCCAGAAGAAGACCTTTTAAGTGAAGACATGGAGACAGGTCCCTAGATGAATATTGCAAGTCCTTTTATTTGAAGAGATGCAGAAGGGCGCCCAAAAGAATATTGCAAGTCCTTGTATCTAAAGAGATGCAGAAAGGGTCTGAGAAGAATATTGCAAGTCGTTGAATATGAAGAGATGCAGAAGGGGGCCCAGAAGAATATTACAAATCCTTTTATTTGAAGAGATGCAGAAGGGGGCCCAGAAGAATATTGCATGACCTTTTAACTGAAGACATGGAGACAGGTCCCTAGATGAATACTGCAAGTCCTTTTATTTGAAGAGATGCAGAAGGGGGCCCAGAAGAATATTGCAAGTCCTTGTATCTAAAGAGATGCAGAAAGGGTCCAAGAAGAATATTGCAAGTCCTTTTATTTGAAGAGATGCAGAAGGGCGCCCAGAAATTTATTGCAAGTTCTTGTATTTTAATATATGCAGAAGGGGGCCCAGAAGAATATTGCATGTCCTTTTATTTGAAGACATGCAGAAGGCATTCCAGAAGAATATTGCAAGTTTTTATATTTTAAGATATGCAGAAGGGGGCCCAGAAGAATATTGCAAGTCCTTTTATTTGAGGAGATGCAGAAGGGGGCCGAGAAGAATATTGAAACTCCTAGTATTTGAAGAGATGCAGAAGGAGGCCCAGAAAAAGACATTTTAACTGAAGACATGGAGACAGGTCCCTTGATGAATATTGCAAGTCCTTTTATTTGAAGAGATGCAGAAGGGCGCCCAAAAGAATATTGCAAGTCCTTGTATCTAAAAAGATGCAGAAAGGGTCTGAGAAGAATATTGCAAGTCGTTGAATAAGAAGAGATGCACAAGGGGGCCCAGAAGAATATTACAAATCCTTTTATTTGAGGAGATGCAGAAGGGGCCCAGAAGAATATTGCATGACTTTTTAACTGAAGACATGGAGACAGGTCCCTAGATGAATATTGCAAGTCCTTTTATTTGAAGAGATGCAGAAGGGCGCCCAAAGGAATATTGAAAGTCCTTGTATCTAAAGAGATGCAGAAATGGTCCGAGAAGAATATTGCAAGTCCTTTTATTTGAAGAGATGCAGAAGGGGGCCCAGAAGAATATTGCAAATAGTTTTATTTGGAGATATGCAGAAGGGGGCCCAGAAGAATATTGCAAGTCCTTTTATTTGAGGAGATGCACAAGGGGGCCCAGAAGAAGACCTTTTAACTGAAGACATGGAGACAGGTCCTTCGATGAATATTGCAAGTCCTTTTATTTGAAGAGATGCAGAAGGGCTCCCAAAACAATATTGCAAATCCTAGTATCTAAAGAGATGCAGAAAAGGTCCGAGAAGAATATTCCAAGTCGTTGAATATGAAGAGATGCAGAAGGGGGCCCAGAAGAATATTGCAAGACCTTTTATTTGAAGAGATGCACAAGGCATCCCAGAAGAATATTTCAATTTCTTGTATTTTAATATATGCAGAAGGGGGCCCAGAAGAATATTGCAAGTCCTTGTATTTGAAGACATGCAGAAGGGCCCAGAAGAATCTTGCAAGTCCTTGTATTTGAAGAGATGCAGAAGGGCGCCCAAAGGAATATTGAAAGTCCTTGTATCTAAAGAGATGCAGAAAGGGTCAGAGTAGAATATTGCAAGTCCTTTTATTTGAAGAGATGCAGAAGGGGGCCCAGAAGAATATTGCAGGACATATAGAAGTGGGCCCAGAAGAATATTGCATGACCTTTTAACTGAAGACATGGAGACAGGTCCCTAGATAAATATTGCAAGTCCTTTTATTTGAAGAGATGCAGAAGGGCGCCCAAAGGAATATTGAAAGTCCTTGTATCTAAAGAGATGCAGAAAGGGTCCGAGAAGAATATTGCAAGTCCTTTTATTTGAAGAGATGCAGAAGGGGGCCCAGAAGAATATTGCAAATAGTTTTATTTGGAGAGATGCAGAAGGGGGCCCAGAAGAATATTGCAATACCTTTTATTTGAAGAGATGCACAAGGCATCCCAGAAGAATATTGCAAGTTCTTATATTTTAATATATGCAGAAGGGGGCCCAGAAGAATATTGCATGTCCTTTTATTTGAAGACATGCAGAAGGCATTCCAGAAGAATATTGCAAGTTTTTATATTTTAAGATATGCAGAAGGGAGCCCAGAAGAATATTGCAAGTCCTTTTATTTGAGGAGATGCAGAAGGGGGCCCAGAAGAATATTGCAATGCCTTTTATTTGAGGAGATGCAGAAGGGGGCCCAGAAGAAGACCTTTTAACTGAAGACATGGAGACAGGTCCCTCGATGAATATTGCAAGTCCTTTTATTTGAAGAGATGCAGAAGAGCGCCCAAAACAATATTGCAAGTCCTAGTATCTAAAGAGATGCAGAAAGGGTACGAGAAGAATATTTCATGTCTTTGTATGCAAAGAGATGTAGAAGGGGGCCCAGAAATTTATTGCAAATCCTTTTATCTGAAGAGATACAGAATGGGGCCCAGAAGACTATTGCAAGTCCTTGTATTTGAAGAGAAGCAGAGGGGGGCCCAGAAGAATATTGAAAGTCCTTTTCTTTGAAGACATACAGAAGTGCTCCTAGAAGAATATTGCATGACGTTTTAACTGAAGAGATTGAGACAGGACCCTAGATGAATATTGCAAATCCTTTTATTTGAAGAGATGCAGAAGGGGGTCCAGAAGAATACTGCAAGTCCTTGTATTTGAAGAGATGCAGAAGGGGGTCCAGAAGAATACTGCAAGTCCTTGTATTTGAAGAGATGCAGAAGGGGGCCCAGAAGAATATTGCAAGTTCTTGTATTTGAAGAGATGCACAAGGCATCCCAGAAGAATATTGCAATTTCTTGTATTTTAATATATGAGATGTACAAGGGGGCCCTGAAGAATATTGCAAGTCCTTGTATTTGAAGAGATGGAGAAGGGGGGCCAGAAGAATATTGAAAGTCCTTTTATTTGATGAGATGCAGAAGGGGGCCCAGAAGAATATTGCAAGTCCTTTATTTGAAGAGATGCAGAAGGGGGCCCAGAAGAATATTGAAACTCCTAGTATTTGAAGAGATGCAGAAGGGGGCCCAGAAGAAGATCTTTTAACTGAATTCATGGAGACAGGTCCCTAGATGAATATTGCAAGTCCTTTTATTTGAAGAGATGCAGAAGGGCACCCAAAGGAATATTGAAAGTCCTTGTATCTAAAGAGATACAGAAAGGGTCCGAGAAGAATATTGCAAGTCCTTTTATTTGAAGAGATGCAGAAGGGGGCCCAGAAGAATATTGCAAGTCCTTGTATTTGAAGAGATGCAGAAGGGGGCCCAGAAATTTATTGCAAATCCTTTTATTTCAAGAGATACAGAAGGGGGCCCAGAAGAATACTGCATGTCCTTTTATTTGAAGACATGCAGATAGGCATCCCAGAGGAATATTGCAAGTTCTTGTATTTTAATATATGCAGAAGGGGGCCCAGAAGAATATTGCATGTCCTTTTATTTGAAG
This sequence comes from Gekko gecko, assembly GCA_029375565.1. Taxonomy (NCBI): domain Eukaryota; kingdom Metazoa; phylum Chordata; class Lepidosauria; order Squamata; family Gekkonidae; genus Gekko; species Gekko gecko. The sequence goes on from JAPDNY010000006.1 coordinate 6,593,829, forward strand.
ACATGCAGAAGGCATTCCAGAAGAATATTGCAAGTTTTTATATTTTAAGATATGCAGAAGGGGGCCCAGAAGAATATTGAAACTCCTAGTATTTGAAGAGATGCAGAAGGGGGCCCAGAAGAAGACCTTTTAACTGAAGACATGGAGATAGGTCCCTCGATGAATATTGCAAGTCCTTTTATTTGAAGAGATGCAAAAGGGCGCCCAAAAGAATATTGCAATTCCTAGTATCTAAAGAGATGCAGAAAGGGTACGAGAAGAATATTTCATGTCTTTGTATGCAAAGAGATGTAGAAGGGGGACCAGAAATCTATTGTAAATCCTTTTATCTGAAGAGATACAGAATGGGGCCCAGAATACTATTGCAAGTCCTTGTATTTGAAGAGAAGCAGAAGGGGGCCCAGAAGAATATTGAAAGTCCTTTTCTTTGAAGACATACAGAAGTGCTCCTAGAAGAATATTGCATGACATTTTAACTGAAGAGATTGAGACAGGACCCTAGATGAATATTGCATGACATTTTAACTGAAGAGATTGAGACAAGTCCTTAGATGAATATTGCAAGTCCTTTTATTTGAAGAGATGCAGAAGGGGGCCCAGAAGAATACTGCAAGTCGTTGTATTTGAAGAGATGCAGAAGGGGGTCCAGAAGAATACTGCAAGTCCTTGTATTTGAAGAGATGCAGAAGGGGGCCCAGAAATTTATTGCAAATCCTTTTATTTCAAGAGATACAGAGGGGGCCCAGAAGAATATTGCAAGTTCTTGTATTTGAAGAGATGCACAAGGCATCCCAGAAGAATATTGCAATTTCTTGTATTTTAATATATGAGATGTACAAGGGGGCCCTGAAGAATATTGCAAGTCCTTGTATTTGAAGAGATGGAGTAGGGGGCCCAGAACAATATTGAAAGTCCTTTTATTTGAAGAGATGCAGAAGGGGGGGCAGAAGAATATTGCAAGTCCTTTATTTGAGGAGATGCAGAAGGGGGCCCAGAAGAATATTGAAACTCCAAGTATTTGAAGAGATGCAGAAGGGGGCCCAGAAGAAGATCTTTTAACTGAATTCATGGAGACAGGTCCCTAGATGAATATTGCAAGTCCTTTTATTTGAAGAGATGCAGAAGGGCGCCCAAAGGAATATTGAAAGTCCTTGTATCTAAAGAGATGCAGAAAGGGTCCGAGAAGAATATTGCAAGTCCTTTTATTCGAGGAGATGCAGAAGGGCCCCCAGAAGAATATTGAAAGTGCTTTTATTCAAAGAGATGCATAAGGGGGCTCAGAAGAATATTGAAAGTCCTTGTATTTGAAGAGATGCAGAAGGGGGCCCAGAAGAATACTACAAGTCCTTGTATTTGAAGAGGTGCAGAAGGGGGCCCAGAAATTCATTGCAAATCCTTTTATTTCAAGAGATACAGAAGGGGACCCAGAACAATATCGCAAGTCCCTGTATTTGAAGAGATGCAGAAGGGGGCCCAGAAGAATATTGCAAGTCCTTGTATTTGAAGAGATGCAGAAGGGGGCCCAGAAGAATATTGCAAGTCCCTGTATTTGAAGATATGCAGAAGGGGGCCAAGAATATATTGGAAGTCCTTATATTTGAAGTTATGCAGAAGGGAGCCCAGAAGAATATAGCAAGTCCTTGTATTTGAAGAGATGCAGAAAGGGAACTAAAGAATATAGCATCTACTTATATTTGAGGAGATTCAGAGCTTCGCCAGTAGAAAATAACAAGTCCTTTTAATTGAAGAGATGGAGAAGGTGGCCCAGAAGAGCATTGCTGGTTTTTTTAATTGAAGAGATGCAGAAGGGAGCCCAGAAGAATATACTAAGTCATTTTTATTGAAGAGATGCAGAACGGGACTCTGAAGAATATAGCAAGAACTTTTATTTCAAGAGATTCTGAGCTTGGACAGAATAATAAACAAGGTTCTTTTATTTGAAGAGATGGAGAAGGGGGCCAGAAGAATATTGCTAGTTTTTTTTAATTGAAGAGGTGCAGAAGTGGGCCCAGAAGAATATAGCAAGTCCTTTTATTTAAAGAAATGTTTTAAGGGAGCCCAGAAAAATATAGCCAGTCCTTTTATTTGAAGAGATGTAGAAGGGAGCCAAGAAGAATATAGCAAGTCCTTTTATTTGAAGAGATTCAGAGCTTCGCCAGTAGAAAATAACAGGACCTTTTAATTGAAGAGAGGCAGAAATGGGTTCATAAGAACATAGGAAGTGCTTTTATTTGAAAAGAAGCAGAAGTGGGCCCAGAAGAATATAGCAAGTGCTTTTATTTGAAGAGAAGCAGAAGTGGGATCAGAAGAATATAGCAGGTCTATTTATTTGAAGAGAGGCAGAAGTGGGCCCAGAAAATCATAGCAAGTCCTTTTATTTGAAGAGATGCAGAAGGTGGCCCATAAGAATAAAGCAAGTCCTTATATATGAAGATATTCAGAGCTTCACCAGCAGAATATAACAAGTCCTTTTATTTGAAGAGGCAGAAGTGGGCCCTGAAAAATATACCAAGTTCTTTTATTTGAAGAGATGCAGAAGTGGGCTCAGAGGAATATAGCAAGTCCGTTAATTTGAAGAGATGCAGAAGTGGGCTCAGAAGAAAATAGCAAGTCCTTTTATTTGAAGAGATGCAGAAGTCGGACTAGAAGACTATAGCAAATCCTTTTATGTGAAGAGATGCAGAAGGGGGCCCAGAAGAACATAGCAATTCGTTTTACTTGAAGAGAGGCAGAAGTGGGACCAGAAGAATACAGCAAGTCCTTTTATTTGAAGAGATGCAGAAGAAGGCCCAAAAATATAGCAAGTCCTTATATTTGAAGAGATTCAGAGCTTCGCCAGTAAAATATAACAAGTCCCTTTATTTGAAGATAGGCAGAAGTGAGCCCTGAAAAATAAAGCAGGCCCTTTCATTTGAAGAGAAGCAGAAGTGAGCCCAGAAGAATGTACCAAGTTCTTTTATTTGAAGAGATGCAGAAGTGGGCCCAGAAGAATAAAGCAGGTCCTTTCATTTGAAGAGAAGCAGAAGTGAGCCCAGAAGAATGTAGCAAGTCCTTTAATTTGAAGAGATGCAGAAGTGGGCCCAGAAGAAAATAGCAAGTGATTTTATTTGAAGAGATGCAGAAGTCGGACTAGAAGGCTATAGCAAGTCCTTTTATGTGAAGAGATGCAGAAGGGGGCCCAGAAGAATATAGCAAGTCCTTTTATTTGAAGAGATGCAGAAGGGGGCCCAGAAGAATATAGCAAGTCCTTTTATTTGAAGAGAACCAGAGCTTCGCAAGTAGAAAATAACAAGTACTTTTAATAGAAGAGATGCAGAAGTGGGCTTAGAAGAACCTAACAAGTCCTTTTATTTGAAGAGAGGCAGAAGTGAGCCCTGAAAAATATAGCAAGTCCTTTTATTTGAAGAGAAGCAGAAGTGAGCCCAGAAGTATTTAGCAAGTCTTTTAATTTGAAGAGAGGCTGAAGTGGGCCCAGAAGAAAATGGCAAGTCCTTTTAACTGAAGAGATGCAGAATTGTGCTCAGAAGAACATAGCAAGTCCTTTTATATGAAGAGAGGCAGAAGTGGGCATAGAAAAATGTAGCAAGTTCTTTTATTTGAAGAGATGAAGAATTGGGACCAGAACAATACAGCAAGTCCTTTTATTAGAAGAGATGCAGAAGTCGGACTAGAAGACTACAGCAAATCCTTTTATGTGAAGAGATGCAGAAGGTAGCCAATAAGAATAAAGCAAGTCCTTTTAATTGAAGAGATGCAGAAGTGGGCCCAGAGGAATATAGCAAGTTCTTTTATTTGAAGAGATGCAGAAGTGGAATGAGAAGAATACAGAAAGTCCTTTTATTTGAAGAGATGGAGAAGGGGGGCCAAAGAACATAGCAAGTAATTTTACTTGAAGAGACTGAAAGCTTGGCCAGATGAAAATAGCATGTCCCTCTAATTGAAGAGATGCAGAACTGGGCTCTGAAGGATATTGCATGTCCTTTTATTTGAAGAGATGTAGAAGTGGGACCAAAAGAATATAGCAAGTCCTTTTAATTGAAGCGATTCAAAAGGGGGCCCGGAAGGATATAGCAAGTCCTTTTCTTTGAAGAGATACAGAAGGGGGCCCAGAATAATATAGCAAGACCTTTTAATTGAAGAGATGCAAAGAAGGGCCCAGAAGGAAATAGCAAGTCCTTTTCTTTGAAGAGATGCAGAAGGTGGCCCAGAAGAATATAGCAAGTCCTTTTACTTGAAGAGATGCAGAAGGGGGCCCAGAAGAATATAGCATGTCCTTTTAATAGAAGTCATGAAGAAGGGGGTCCAGAAGAATATAGCAAGTCCTTTTCTTTGAAGAGATGCAGAAGGAGGCCCAGAAGAATATAGCAAGTCCTTTTACTTGAAGAGATGCAGAAGGGGGCCCAGAAGAATATAGCATGTCCTTTTAATAGAAGTCATGAAGAAGGGGTCCAGAAGAATATAGCAAGTCCTTTTCTTTGAAAAGGTGCAGAAGGGGGCCCAGAAGAATATAGCATGCCCTTTTAATTGTAGAGATGCAGAAGGGGGCCCAGAAGAATATTCCAAGCAGTGTTCCCTCCGAGCTGAGTTAGTGTGAGCTAGCTCAATGTTTTTTAGCCTCCATCTCACACATTTTTGTCTTAGTTCAGGGAGAATGGCTCGAGAGCAAACTGATTTATGCAGTAGCAAAATCGCTCCCTTAGAACTTTAATGGCATTAGCTCACAAAGTAGAATTTTTGCTCACAAGATTCCACAGCTAAAGAGAACATTGATAGGAAGTCCTTTTATAAGAGGAGATGCAGAAGAGGGCCCAGAAGAATATAGCATGTCCTTTTATTCGAAGAGATGCAGAAGGGGGCCCAAAAGAATATAGGGAGTCCTTTTATTTGAAGAGATGCAGAACTGGGCCCAGAAGAATATAGAAGTCCTTTTATTTGAAGAGATGCAGAAGGGGGCCCAGAAGAATATAGCGAGTTCTCTTATTTGAAAACATGCAGAAGAGGGCCCAGAAGAATACAGAAATCCTTTTATTTGAAGAGATGGAGAAGAGGTCCAGAAGAATATAGAAAGTCCTTTTATTTGAAGAGAGTCAGAGCTTGGCCAGAGGAAAATAGCAAGATCTTTTAATTGAAGAGATGCAGAAGTGGGCTCTAAAGAATATAGCCTTTTATTTCAAGAGATGCAGAAGGGGGCCCAGAAGAATATAGAAAGTCCTTTTATTTGAAGAGATGCAGAAGGTGGTCCAGAAGAATATAGAAAGTCCTTTTATTTGAAGAGATGCAGATGGGGGCCCAGAAGACTATAGAAAGTCATTTTCTTTGAAGAGATTCAGAGCTTGGCCAGAAGAAAATAGCCAGTCCTTTTTATAGTAGAGATGCAGAAGTGGGCTCAGAAGAATATAGCAAGTCCTCTTATTTGAAGAGATGCAGAAGGGGGCCCAAAAGAATATATCAAGTCCTTTTATTTGAAGAGATGCAGAAGGGGGCCCAGAATAATATAGAAAGTTGACTTCCGGATTGGCAAGCTGACGGCAGTCATTCTCCCCTTCTCTTGGGGGGATGGTCTGCAGACCAGCAGGTAGAGAGGGAGAGCGATTGTATGCTCTTCCCCAGGGTTCAAGATGAGCCCTGAGTCAGGGGGTGCTGAGGTTCACCCCCCCGGCTTCTAGCCTGGGGGTGGGGGCGTCCTTTTGCCCCGACGGTCTCTCTGCTGTGTTCGTAATGGCCAAGGCTTTGCGTACCGGAAACCAAGCGGATGGTGATTAAGCTGTAATCAAGCGACTGGCTGAATCGATTTCTTACTGAAGTAGTGTGAGTACAAGTTAACGAAGCACCAAAGGGAATATTCTTGCAAGCATGGGTGGGGGAGACAATTGTAAACCCCCCGTGGAGGACTAGATAAAAGAACTAACATCGGAGAAATGGAAAATGAAGGGACTGTGACGGAGGAATACTGAGAGCTATGAACTGAGTAACACACAAGCAAATATCTGGGACTTTAAAAAAAGAAGACAGCAACTGAAAGCATTTTATATGGTTAGCTAAATGGCTAGAAGGAAGAACTATAATTTCCCTTAAAGACTGCTAATATCAGAGTGAGAGATTGAGTTGGAATAAAGTCTTCCCCTTACCCCCTAAAAGAAGTGGGGGAAAGGGAACTCCCTCCCCCCGCATAACAATATAACAATATAAAAATGAAATTTTTAAGGGATAGGGGAAGTGAAGGAAAAACATAACAGAGAAGAGAGACGCATTGAATGGAACTGGAAACTCACATTAGCTTGAAGTGTTTTCTGAGTGTCGGCTGGAAACGATGCAGAATCCTCCTTTAGCAGGCGGAGGGTGGGAAACCCCCCCTCTCGAAAGATAAAGTGACTGTGCAAATATCAGAAAGCAATTTTTTTAGGCACTGAAGAACCCTCTTTCTTCTTAAAGAAACTCTAAATATCTCTGTAAGTGGCAGCGATGAAAGGTTGAAGGGGGGGGGGTTTCCCTTCACCTAAAAAGAAAACAATTCGGAATGAGCTGGAAATAAGGCTGACTAAGTTAGAGAACTTTTAGAGGCGGCGAAATGATTTGATGGATTTATGAGACCCTGGCGGTTTGATAACAAAGAGAAGATAAACAGACTCTCAAGCTCTTGTCTTTGGAATGGCGTTTGTGTCGCAGCAAAAATTAAACCGAAACTGAATCTTCACTAGGAACTCAAAAGTAATTGAGCAGTTGCGAAGTTGGATGGGACAGCAATGCAGCTATGTTTCTCCTACGACAAGCGGGGGGGAGAGGAAACTCTCCTCCTAAAAAATAAAGTTACTATATATTTTGATGGGGGGACAAAGCTAATAGAATGTTGGGCGAAAGGTGGTTAGGTGTTAACAACAATGGACTGTGAGTCAAAGAAGACTGAGTAATGAATGTTTAAATCAATCTTAAAAGGATTTTATTAATTTAGGCTAACTCCATAAAAGGAAGAGGGAAAAGGGGTGTTATGTGATGCATATGGAGGTTCCAGTTTGTCTGTTTTTCTTTTCTTTTTTAATAAGAGGGTAAATAGAGAGTTTTCTTTTAAGAGAAACATGTTTAAGCCTAACTTGGATGTTTTGTAATAGCGGCATTTAAATGCTATTGGATTGCATGTATTGATGGATAAAAATTTTAAAGAGTTAGAGGGGCAGAAAGTAATAGGCAAAAATTATTGCTACGAGATTATGAGAGTGCCTGATGTTTGTATAAAAGAAATGTTAGTGTATTGCAAAATTATACTCCAAACAGTCTGTATGAGCTAGAGCTTCATAAGCGATGTACTCAACTGTCACCTTCGAGGTTAACAACTGAAAGTTTTTACTGGTTAATGCCACATTTGTAAGCACTGCATATAATCACCACGTTTTGGACTTCTCTTTCCTATCTTCCCCTTCTTGTAGCTACATTTGTTAGTACCCCTCCCTTTTTCTGTAGGGCCCTGAAGAATATAGGAAGTCATTTTATTTGAAAAGAGGCAGACGGGGGCCGAGAAGAAAATAGCAAGTCCTTTTATTTGAAGAGATGCAGAAGTGAGCCCAGAAGAATATAGCAAGTACTTTTATCTGAAGGGATGCAGAAGTGCGACCAGAAGAATACAGCAGGGCCCAAAGAATATAACAAGTCATTTTATTTGAAGGGATTCTGAGCTTCGCAAGTAGAAAATAAGTCCTTCTAACTGAAAAGATGCAGAAGTGATACCAGAGAGTGGCCAGAAGAATAAACCAAGTCCTTTCCTTTGAAGAGATCCAGAGGGTGGCCAGAGGAATAAAGCAGGTCCTTTGCATTGAAGATATCCAGAGCTTGACCAGAACAATAAAGCAATTCATTTTATATGAGGAAATCAAAGAGTGGCCAGAAGAATAAAGCAAGACCTTTTCTTTGACGAGATCCAAAGGCTGGCCAGAGGAATAAAGCAAGTCCTTTTCTTTGAAGGGATCCAGAGAGTGGCCAGAAGAATTAAGCATGTCCTTCTGTTTGAAGACATCCAGAGGGTGGCCAAAAGAATAAAGCAAGTCCTTTTCTTTGAAGAGATCCAGAGCTTGTCCAGAAGAATAAAGCAATTCGTTTTATTTAACGGAATCCAAAGAGTGGCCAAAAGAATAAAGCAATTCGTTTTCTTTCAAGATATCCACAGCTTGCAGAGAACAATAAAGGCAATCCTTTTATTTTTGGAGATCCAAAGAGTGGACAGAAAATAAAGCAAGTCCTTTTCTTTGAAGAGATCCAGAGGGTGGCCGGAAGAATAAAGCAAGTACTTCTCTTTGAAGAGAACCAGAGATTAGCCAGTACAATAAAGCAAGTCCTTTTCTTTGAAAAGATCCAGAGGTTGCACAGAACAATAAGGCAAATCCTTTTATTTATGGAAATCCAAAGACTGGCCAGAAGAATAAAACAAGTCCTTTTCTTTGAAGAGATCCGGACGGTGACCAGAAGAACAAAGCAAGTCCTTTTCTTTGAAGACATCCGGACGGTGACCAGAAGAACAAAGCAAGTCCTTTTCTTTGAAGAGATCCAAAGCGTAGCCAGAGGAATAAAGCAAGTCATTTTCTTTGAAGATATCTAGAGTTTGCCCAGAACAATAAAGCAAATCCTTTATTTCAAAAAATCCAAAGTGTGGCCAGAAGAATAAAGCAAGTCCTTTTTTATAAAGGGAGTGAGCAGGTGACCAGAAGAATAAAGCGAGTCCTTTTCTTTGAAGAGATCCAGACAGTGACCAGAAGAATAAAGCAAGTCCTTTTCTTAGAAGGGAGCGAAGGGTGGCCAGAAGAATAAAGCAAGTCCTTTTCTTTGAAGAGATGCAAAGGTTGCCCAGAACAATAAAGCAAATCCTTTTATTTGAGGAAATCCGAAGAATGTACAGGAAGCACGTCCTTTTCTTTGAAGATATCCAGAGCTTTCCCAGAACAATAAAGTAATTCACTTTCTTTGAGGAAATCCAAAGAGTGGCCAGAAGAATAAAGCAAGTTGTTTTCTTTGAAGAGATCCACAGCTTGCCCAGAACAGTAAAGCAAATGGTTTTATTCTAGGAGATCCAAAGAGTGCACAGAAAAATAAAGCAAATCCTTTTTTTTTTTTTTAAGAGATCGAGAGGGGTCCAGAAGAATAAAGCAAGTCATTTTCTTTGAAGATATCCAGAGCTTGCCCAGAACAGTAAAGCAAATCTTTTTCTTTGAGGAAATTCAAAGAGTGGCCAGAAGAATAAAGCGAGTCCTTTTCTTTGAAGAGATCCAGAGGGTGGCCGGAAGAATAATGCACGTCCTTTTTTTGAAGAGATCCAGAGGGTGGCCAGAAGAATAAAGCAAGTCCTTTTCTTTGAAGAGATCCAGAGGGTGGCCAGAGGAATAAAGCAGATCCATTTCATTAAAGATATCCAGAGCTTGACCAGAACAATAAAGCAATTTGTTTTATATGACAAAATCCAAAGAATGGCCAGCAGAATAAAACGCGTCCTATTCTTTGAAGAGATCCAGAGGTTGGCCTGAGGATTAAAGCAAGTCCTTTCCTTTGAAGATATCCTGAGGGTGGTCAGAACAATAAAGCAAGTCCTTTTCTTTGACGAGATTGGTAGCTTGCCGAGAACAATAAAGCAATTACTTTTATTTAAGAAAATCCAAAGAGTGGACAGAAAGCAAGTCCTTTTCTTTGAAGAGATCCAGTAGGTAGCCGGAAGAATAAAGCAAGTCCTTTTCTTTGAAGAGATCCAGAGGGTGGCCAGAGGTGTAAAGCAAGTCCTTTTATTTCAGGAGATCCAAAGAGTGGACAGAAGGCAAGTCCTTTTCTTTGATGAGATACAGAGGGTAGCCAGAAGAATAAAGCAGGTCCTTTTCTTTGAAGATATCCAGAGGGTAGCCGGAAGAATAAAGCAAGTCCTTTTCCTTGAAGAGATCCAGAGGTTGGCCAGAGGAATAAAACAAGTCCTTTTCTTTGAAGAGATCCTGAGGGTGGCCAGAGGAATAAAGCAAGTCCTTTTCTTTGAAGATATCCAGAGCTTGCTCAGAACAATAAAACAATTCGTTTTATTTGAGGAAATCCAAAGAGTGGCCAGAAGAATAAAGCAAGTCATTTTCTTTGAAGATATCCACAGCTTGCCCTGAACAATTAAGGAAATCCTTTTATTTTAGGAGATCCAAAGAGTGGACAGAAAAATAAAGCAAGTCCTTTTCTTTAAAGGGATCCAGAGGGTGGCCAGAAGAATAAAGCAAGTCCTTTTCTTGAAGAGATCCAGAGCTTGCCCAGAACAGTAAAACAAATCCTCTTATTTGAGGAGATCCAAAGAGTGGCCAGTAGTATAAAGCAAGTCCTTTTCCTTGAAGTGATCCAGAGGGTGGCCAGAAGAATAAAGCAATTCCTTTTCTTTGACAAGATTAAGACGGTGACCAGAAGAATAAAACAAGACCTTTTCTTGAAGAGATCCAGAGATTGCCCAGAACAATAAAGCAAATCCTTTTATTTCAGGAGATCCAAAGAGTGGACAGAAGGCAAGTCCTTTTCTTTGATGAGATACGGAGGGTAGCCAGAAGAATAAAGCAGGTCCTTTTCTTTGTAGAGATCCAGAGGGTAGCTAGAAGAATAAAGCAAGTCCTTTTCTTTGAAGATATCCAGAGCTTACCCAGAAAAAGAAAGCAAATGTTTTTATTTGAGGAAATCCAAACAGTGGCCAGAAGTACACTGATACAGTGGTTGTAGACAAATGAAGTAGAGGTAAAAGCAGAGGATGTTGAAAGAGTGCATCGACTACAAAGGAATGGGAGGGGCGGTGCCGCTAGAGATGTAACAATTAAATTCGCCAGAGAGAAAATTCAACAGCAAATATATACAGCACTAAAGAACAGGAAAGACCTGACTTTTAGAGGAAGAAAAGTCTGGGTGAGACAAGATTTTTGTCAAGAGACCTTCAGGGAAAAAAATCTCATGCGCCCCTTTGCTCAAAAGCTTTATGCAAACAATGTTAGATTTTCATGGGGCTATCCGTCCTCTATAATCATATTTCGGGTAGGAAAGCGACTTATGGCAAGGAATACTACAGAGGCAAAGGAACTACTTAAACAACTAGGAATCAACACAGATGACATGGGAGAGCAAGAAATGGAAGAGGAGTCGGGGTTCCTGAAGATGGTGACGAATGAACTTCAGAGAGAGGAATAAAAGAGTGGACAGAAAGCAAGTCCTTTTCTTTCAAGACATCCAGAGGGTGACAACAAAAATAAAGCAAGTCCTTTTCATTGAAGAGATCCACAGCTTGTCCAGAAGAATAAAGGAAATGCTTTTATTTAGGAGATCCAAATAGTGGACAAAAAATTAAAGCAAGTCCTTTTCTCTGAAGAGATCCAGAGGGTGGCCAGAAGAATAAAGCAATTCCTTTTCTTTGACAAGATTAAGACGGTGACCAGAAGAATAAAACAAGACCTTTTCTTGAAGAGATCCAGAGATTGCCCAGAACAATAAAGCAAATCCTTTTATTTCAGGAGATCCAAAGAGTGGACAGAAGGCAAGTCCTTTTCTTTGATGAGATACGGAGGGTAGCCAGAAGAATAAAGCAGGTCCTTTTCTTTGTAGAGATCCAGAGGGTAGCTAGAAGAATAAAGCAAGTCCTTTTCTTTGAAGATATCCAGAGCTTACCCAGAAAAAGAAAGCAAATGTTTTTATTTGAGGAAATCCAAACAGTGGCCAGAAGTACACTGATACAGTGGTTGTAGACAAATGAAGTAGAGGTAAAAGCAGAAGATGTTGAAAGAGTGCATCGACTACAAAGGAATGGGAGGGGCGGTGCCGCTAGAGATGTAACAATTAAATTCGCCAGAGAGAAAATTCAACAGCAAATATATACAGCACTAAAGAACAGGAAAGACCTGACTTTTAGAGGAAGAAAAGTCTGGGTGAGACAAGATTTTTGTCAAGAGACCTTCAGGGAAAAAATCTCATGCGCCCCTTTGATCAAAAGCTTTACGCAAACAATGTTAGATTTTCATGGGGCTATCCGTCCTCTATAATCATATTTCGGGTAGGAAAGCGACTTATGGCAAGGAATACTACAGAGGCAAAGGAACTACTTAAACAACTAGGAATCAACACAGATGACATGGGAGAGCAAGAAATGGAAGAGGAGTCGGGGGTTCCTGAAGATGGTGACGAATGAACTTCAGAGAGAGGAATAAAAGAGTGGACAGAAAGCAAGTCCTTTTCTTTCAAGACATCCAGAGGGTGACAACAAAAATAAAGCAAGTCCTTTTCATTGAAGAGATCCACAGCTTGTCCAGAAGAATAAAGGAAATGCTTTTATTTAGGAGATCCAAAGAGTGGACAAAAAATTAAAGCAAGTCCTTTTCTCTGAAGAGATCCAGAGGGTGGCCAGAAGAATAAAGCAACTCCTTTTCTTTGAAGAGATCCAGAGGGTGGCCAGAAGAATAAAGCAAGTCCTTTTCTTTGAAGAGATCCAGAGGGTGGCCAGAAGAATAAAGCAGGTCCTTTTATTTGAACAGATCCAGAGGATGGCCAGAAGAATAAAGCAAGTCCTTTTCTTTGAAGAGATCCAGAGGGTGGCCAGAAGAATAAAGCAGCTCCTTTTCTTTGAAGAGATCCAGAGGGTGGCCACAAGAATAAAGCAGGTCCTTTTCTTTAAGGAGATCCAGAGGGTGGCCAGAAGAATAAAGCAAGTCCTTTTCTTTGAAGAGATCCAGAGGGTGGCCAGAAGAATAAAGCAGGTCCTTTTCTCTGAAGAGGTCCAGAGGGTGGCCAGAAGAATAAAGCAACTCCTTTTCTCTGAAGAGATCCAGAGGGTGGCCAGAAGAATAAAGCAGGTCCTTTTCCTTGAAGAGATCCAGAGGGTGGCCAGAAGAATAAAGCAACTCCTTTTCTTTGAAGAGATCCAGAGGGTGGCCAGAAGAATAAAGCAGGTCCTTTTATTTGAACAGATCCAGAGGATGGCCAGAAGAATAAAGCAAGTCCTTTTCTTTGAAGAGATCCAGAGGGTGGTCAGAAGAATAAAGCAGCTCCTTTTCTTTGAAGAGATCCAGAGGGTGGCCAGAAGAATAAAGCAGGTCCTTTTCTTTAAGGAGATCCAGAGGGTGGCCAGAAGAATAAAGCAAGTCCTTTTCCTAGAAGAGATCCAGAGGGTGGCCAGAAGAATAAAGCAGGTCCTTTTCTTTGAAGAGATCCAGAGGGTGGCCAGAAGAATAAAGCAACTCCTTTTCTTTGAAGAGATCCAGAGGGTGGCCAGAAGAATAAAGCAAGTCCTTTTCTTTGAAGAGATCCAGAGGGTGGCCAGAAGAATAAAGCAGGTCCTTTTCTTTGAAGAGATCCAGAGGGTGGCCAGAAGAATAAAGCAACTCCTTTTCTTTGAAGAGATCCAGAGGGTGGCCAGAAGAATAAAGCAAGTCCTTTTCTTTGAAGAGATCCAGAGGGTGACCAGAAGAATAAAGCAACTCCTTTTCTTTAAGGAGATCCAGAGGGTGGCCAGAAGAATAAAGCAACTCCTTTTCTTTAAGGAGATCCAGAGGGTGGCCTGAAGAATAAAGCAAGTCCTTTTCTTTGAAGAGATCCAGAGGGTGGCCTGAGGAATAAAGCAAGACCTTTTCTGTGAGGAGATCCAGAGGGTGGCCAGAAGAATAAAGCAACTCCTTTTCTTTAAGGAGATCCAGAGGGTGGACAGAAGAATAAAGCAACTCCTTTTCTTTAAGGAGATCCAGAGGGTGGCCAGAAGAATAAAGCAACTCCTTTTCTTAGAAGAGATCCAGAGGGTGGCCAGAAGAATAAAGCAGGTCCTTTTCTTAGAAGAGATCCAGAGGGTGGCCAGAAGAATAAAGCAGGTCCTTTTCTTTGAAGAGATCCAAAGGGTGGCCAGAAGAATAAAGCTGGTCCTTTTCTTTGAAGAGATCCAGAGGGTAGCCAGAAGAATAAAGCAGGTCCTTTTCTTTGAAGAGATCCAGAGGGTGGCCAGAAGAATAAAGCAGGTCCTTTTCTTTGAAGAGATCCAGAGGGTGGCCAGAAGAATAAAGCAAGTCCTTTTCTTTAAGGAGATCCAGAAGGTGGCCTGAAGAATAAAGCAACTCCTTTTCTTTAAGGAGATCCAGAGGGTGGCCTGAAGAATAAAGCAAGACCTTTTCTTTGAAGAGATCCAGAGGGTGACCAGAAGAATAAAGCAAGTCGTTTTCTTTGAAGAGATCCAGAGGGTGGCCAGAAGAATAAAGCAACTCCTTTTCTTTAAGGAGATCCAGAGGGTGGCCAGAAGAATAAAGCAAGACCTTTTCTTTGAAGAGATCCAGAGGGTGACCAGAAGAATAAAGCAAGTCCTTTTATTTGAAGAGATCCAGAGGGTGGCCAGAAGAATAAAGCAAGTCCTTTTCTTTGAAGAGATCCAGAGGGTGGCCAGAAGAATAAAGCAACTCCTTTTCTTTGAAGAGATCCAGAGGGTGGCCAGAAGAATAAAGCAAGTCCTTTTCTTTGAAGAGATCCAGAGGGTGGCCAGAAGAATAAAGCAACTCCTTTTCTTTGAAGAGATCCAGAGGGTGGCCAGAAGAATAAAGCAAGACCTTTTCTTTGAAGAGATCCAGAGGGTGGCCAGAAGAATAAAGCAAGTCCTTTTCTTTGATGAGATCCAGAGGGTGGCCAGAAGAATAAAGCAAGTCCTTTTCTTTAAGGAGATCCAGAGGGTGGCCAGAAGAATAAAGCAAGTCCTTTTCCTAGAAGAGATCCAGAGGGTGGCCAGAAGAATAAAGCAGGTCCTTTTCTTTGAAGAGATCCAGAGGGTGGCCAGAAGAATAAAGCAAGTCCTTTTCTTAGAAGAGATCCAGAGGGTGGCCAGAAGAATAAAGCAGGTCCTTTTCTTTGAAGAGATCCAGAGGGTGGCCAGAAGAATAAAACAAGTCCTTTTCTTTGATGACATCCAGAGGGTGGCCAGAAGAATAAAGCAAGTCCTTTTCTTTGAAGAGATCCAGAGGGTGGCCAGAAGAATAAAGCAGGTCCTTTTATTTGAAGAGATCCAGAGGGTGGCCAGAAGAATAAAGCAAGACCTTTTCTTTGACGAGATCCAGAGGGTGGCCAGAAGAATAAAGCAAGTCCTTTTCTTAGAAGAGATCCAGAGGGTGGCCAGAAGAATAAAGCAAGTCCTTTTCTTTAAGGAGATCCAGAGGGTGGCCAGAAGAATAAAGCAAGACCTTTTCTTTGAAGAGATCCAGAGGGTGGCCAGAAGAATAAAGCAAGACCTTTTATTTGAAGAGATCCAGAGGGTGGCCAGAAGAATAAAGCAACTCCTTTTCTTTAAGGAGATCCAGAGGGTGGCCAGAAGAATAAAGCAAGTCCTTTTCTTTAAGGAGATCCAGAGGGTGGCCAGAAGAATAAAGCAAGACCTTTTCTTTGAAGAGATCCAGAGGGTGGCCAGAAGAATAAAGCAGGTCCTTTTCTTTGAAGAGATCCAGAGGGTGGCCAGAAGAATAAAGCAGGTCCTTTTCTTTGAAGAGATCCAGAGGGTGGCCAGAAGAATAAAGCAACTCCTTTTCTTTAAGGAGATCCAGAGGGTGGCCAGAAGAATAAATTAAGTCCTTTTCTTTGAAGAGATCCAGAGGGTGGCCAGAAGAATAAAGCAGGTCCTTTTCTTTGAAGAGATCCAGAGGGTGGCCAGAAGAATAAAGCAGGTCCTTTTCTTTGAAGAGATCCAGAGGGTGGCCAGAAGAATAAAGCAAGTCCTTTTCTTTAAGGAGATCCAGAAGGTGGCCTGAAGAATAAAGCAACTCCTTTTCTTTAAGGAGATCCAGAGGGTGGCCTGAAGAATAAAGCAAGACCTTTTCTTTGAAGAGATCCAGAGGGTGACCAGAAGAATAAAGCAAGTCCTTTTCTTTGAAGAGATCCAGAGGGTGGCCAGAAGAATAAAGCAGGTCCTTTTATTTGAAGAGATCCAGAGGGTGGCCAGAAGAATAAAGCAACTCCTTTTCTTTAAGGAGATCCAGAGGGTGGTCAGAAGAATAAAGCAAGACCTTTTCTTTGAAGAGATCCAGAGGGTGGCCAGAAGAATAAAGCAAGTCCTTTTCTTTGAGGAGATCCAGAGGGTGGCCAGAAGAATAAAGCAAGACCTTTTCTTTAAGGAGATCCAGAGGGTGGCCAGAAGAATAAAGCAAGTCCTTTTCTTTGAAGAGATCCAGAGGGTGGCCAGAAGAATAAAGCAAGACCTTTTCTTTGAAGAGATCCAGAGGGTGGCCAGAAGAATAAAGCAAGAGCTTTTCTTTGAAGAGATCCAGAGGGTGGCCAGAAGAATAAAGCAAGTCCTTTTCTTTGAAGAGATCCAGAGGGTGGCCAGAAGAATAAAGCAGGTCCTTTTCTTTGAAGAGATCCAGAGGGTGGCCAGAAGAATAAAGCAGGTCCTTTTCTTTGAAGAGATCCAGAGGGTGGCCAGAAGAATAAAGCAACTCCTTTTCTTTAAGGAGATCCAGAGGGTGGCCAGAAGAATAAAGCAAGTCCTTTTCTTTGAAGAGATCCAGAGGGTGGCCAGAAGAATAAAGCAAGACCTTTTCTTTGAAGAGATCCAGAGGGTGGCCAGAAGAATAAAGCAAGACCTTTTCTTTGAAGAGATCCAGAGGGTGGCCAGAAGAATAAAGCAGGTCCTTTTCTTTGAAGAGATCCAGAGGGTGGCCAGAAGAATAAAGCAGGTCCTTTTCTTTGAAGAGATCCAGAGGGTGGCCAGAAGAATAAAGCAGGTCCTTTTCTTTGAAGAGATCCAGAGGGTGGCCAGAAGAATAAAGCAACTCCTTTTCTTTAAGGAGATCCAGAGGGTGGCCAGAAGAATAAAGCAAGTCCTTTTCTTAGAAGAGATCCAGAGGGTGGCCAGAATAATAAAGCAGGTCCTTTTCTTAGAAGAGATCCAGAGGGTGGCCAGAAGAATAAAGCAAGTCCTTTTCTCTGAAGAGATCCAGAGGCTGGCCAGAAGAATAAAGCAGGACCTTTTCTCTGAAGAGATTCAGAGGGTGGCCAGAAGAATAAAGCAGGTCCTTTTATTTGAAGAGATCCAGAGGTTGGCCAGAAGAATAAAGCAACTCCTTTTCTTTGAAGAGATCCAGAGGGTGGCCAGAAGAATAAAGCAAGTCCTTTTCTTAGAAGAGATCCAGAGGGTGGCCAGAAGAATAAAGCAGGTCCTTTTCTTAGAAGAGATCCAGAGGGTGGCCAGAAGAATAAAGCAGGTCCTTTTCTTTGAAGCGATCCAGAGGGTGGCCTGAAGAATAAAGCAGGTCCTTTTCTTAGAAGAGATCCAGAGGGTGGCCAGAAGAATAAAGCGGGTCCTTTTCTTTGAAGAGATCCAGAGGGTGGCCAGAAGAATAAAGCAGGTCCTTTTCTTTGAAGAGATCCAGAGGGTGGCCAGAAGAATAAAGCCGGTCCTTTTCTTTGAAGAGATCCAGAGGGTAGCCAGAAGAATAAAGCAGGTCCTTTTCTTTGAAGAGATCCAGAGGGTGGCCAGAAGAATAAAGCAACTCCTTTTCTTTGAAGAGATCCAGAGGGTGGCCAGAAGAATAAAGCAGGTCCTTTTCTTTGAAGAGATCCAGAGGGTGGCCAGAAGAATAAAGCAACTCCTTTTCTTTGAAGAGATCCAGAGGGTGGCCAGAAGAATAAAGCAAGTCCTTTTCTTTAAGGAGATCCAGAGGGTGGCCTGAAGAATAAAGCAACTCCTTTTCTTTAAGGAGATCCAGAGGGTGGCCTGAAGAATAAAGCAAGACCTTTTCTTTGAAGAGATCCAGAGGGTGACCAGAAGAATAAAGCAAGTCCTTTTCTTTGAAGAGATCCAGAGGGTGGCCAGAAGAATAAAGCAACTCCTTTTCTTTAAGGAGATCCAGAGGGTGGCCAGAAGAATAAAGCAGGTCCTTTTCTTTGAAGAGATCCAGAGGGTGGCCAGAAGAATAAAGCAAGTCCTTTTCTTAGAAGAGATCCAGAGGGTGGCCAGAAGAATAAAGCAAGTCCTTTTCTTTGAAGAGATCCAGAGGGTGGCCAGAAGAATAAAGCAACTCCTTTTCTTTGAAGAGATCCAGAGGGTGGCCAGAAGAATAAAGCAACTCCTTTTCTTTGAAGAGATCCAGAGGGTGGCCAGAAGAATAAAGCAGGTCCTTTTATTTGAAGAGATCCAGAGGGTGGCCAGAAGAATAAAGCAGGTCCTTTTCTTTGAAGAGATCCAGAGGGTGGCCAGAAGAATAAAGCAGGTCCTTTTCTTTGAAGAGATCCAGAGGGTGGCCAGAAGAATAAAGCAGGTCCTTTTATTTGAAGAGATCCAGAGGGTGGCCAGAAGAATAAAGCAACTCCTTTTCTTTAAGGAGATCCAGAGGGTGGTCAGAAGAATAAAGCAAGACCTTTTCTTTGAAGAGATCCAGAGGGTGGCCAGAAGAATAAAGCAGGTCCTTTTCTTTGAAGAGATCCAGAGGGTGGCCAGAAGAATAAAGCAGGTCCTTTTCTTTGAAGAGATCCAGAGGGTGGCCAGAAGAATAAAGCAAGTCCTTTTCTTTAAGGAGATCCAGAGGGTGGCCTGAAGAATAAAGCAACTCCTTTTCTTGAAGGAGATCCAGAGGGTGGCCTGAAGAATAAAGCAAGACCTTTTCTTTGAAGAGATCCAGAGGGTGACCAGAAGAATAAAGCAAGTCCTTTTCTTTGAAGAGATCCAGAGGGTGGCCAGAAGAATAAAGCAGGTCCTTTTATTTGAAGAGATCCAGAGGGTGGCCAGAAGAATAAAGCAACTCCTTTTCTTTAAGGAGATCCAGAGGGTGGCCAGAAGAATAAAGCAAGACCTTTTCTTTGAAGAGATCCAGAGGGTGGCCAGAAGAATAAAGCAAGTCCTTTTCTTTGAGGAGATCCAGAGGGTGGCCAGAAGAATAAAGCAAGACCTTTTCTTTAAGGAGATCCAGAGGGTGGCCAGAAGAATAAAGCAAGTCCTTTTCTTTGAAGAGATCCAGAGGGTGGCCAGAAGAATAAAGCAAGACCTTTTCTTTGAAGAGATCCAGAGGGTGGCCAGAAGAATAAAGCAAGAGCTTTTCTTTGAAGAGATCCAGAGGGTGGCCAGAAGAATAAAGCAAGTCCTTTTCTTTGAAGAGATCCAGAGGGTGGCCAGAAGAATAAAGCAGGTCCTTTTCTTTGAAGAGATCCAGAGGGTGGCCAGAAGAATAAAGCAGGTCCTTTTCTTTGAAGAGATCCAGAGGGTGGCCAGAAGAATAAAGCAACTCCTTTTCTTTAAGGAGATCCAGAGGGTGGCCAGAAGAATAAAGCAAGTCCTTTTCTTTGAAGAGATCCAGAGGGTGGCCAGAAGAATAAAGCAAGACCTTTTCTTTGAAGAGATCCAGAGGGTGGCCAGAAGAATAAAGCAAGACCTTTTCTTTGAAGAGATCCAGAGGGTGGCCAGAAGAATAAAGCAAGTCCTTTTCTTTGAAGAGATCCAGAGGGTGGCCAGAAGAATAAAGCAAGACCTTTTCTTTGAAGAGATCCAGAGGGTGGCCAGAAGAATAAAGCAAGAGCTTTTCTTTGAAGAGATCCAGAGGGTGGCCAGAAGAATAAAGCAAGTCCTTTTCTTTGAAGAGATCCAGAGGGTGGCCAGAAGAATAAAGCAGGTCCTTTTCTTTGAAGAGATCCAGAGGGTGGCCAGAAGAATAAAGCAGGTCCTTTTCTTTGAAGAGATCCAGAGGGTGGCCAGAAGAATAAAGCAACTCCTTTTCTTTAAGGAGATCCAGAGGGTGGCCAGAAGAATAAAGCAAGTCCTTTTCTTTGAAGAGATCCAGAGGGTGGCCAGAAGAATAAAGCAAGACCTTTTCTTTGAAGAGATCCAGAGGGTGGCCAGAAGAATAAAGCAAGACCTTTTCTTTGAAGAGATCCAGAGGGTGGCCAGAAGAATAAAGCAGGTCCTTTTCTTTGAAGAGATCCAGAGGGTGGCCAGAAGAATAAAGCAGGTCCTTTTCTTTGAAGAGATCCAGAGGGTGGCCAGAAGAATAAAGCAGGTCCTTTTCTTTGAAGAGATCCAGAGGGTGGCCAGAAGAATAAAGCAACTCCTTTTCTTTAAGGAGATCCAGAGGGTGGCCAGAAGAATAAAGCAAGTCCTTTTCTTAGAAGAGATCCAGAGGGTGGCCAGAATAATAAAGCAGGTCCTTTTCTTAGAAGAGATCCAGAGGGTGGCCAGAAGAATGAAGCAGGTCCTTTTCTTTGAAGAGATCCAGAGGGTGGCCTGAAGAATAAAGCAGGTCCTTTTCTTTGAAGAGATCCAGAGGGTGGCCAGAAGAATAAAGCAGGTCCTTTTCTTTGAAGAGATCCAGAGGGTGGCCAGAAGAATAAAGCAACTCCTTTTCTTTAAGGAGATCCAGAGGGTGGCCAGAAGAATAAAGCAAGTCCTTTTCTTAGAAGAGATCCAGAGGGTGGCCAGAAGAATAAAGCAGGTCCTTTTCTTTAGAAGAGATCCAGAGGGTGGCCAGAAGAATAAAGCAGGTCCTTTTCTTTGAAGCGATCCAGAGGGTGGCCTGAAGAATAAAGCGGGTCCTTTTCTTAGAAGAGATCCAGAGGGTGGCCAGAAGAATAAAGCCGGTCCTTTTCTTTGAAGAGATCCAGAGGGTGGCCAGAAGAATAAAGCAGGTCCTTTTCTTTGAAGAGATCCAGAGGGTGGCCAGAAGAATAAAGCCGGTCCTTTTCTTTGAAGAGATCCAGAGGGTAGCCAGAAGAATAAAGCAGGTCCTTTTCTTTGAAGAGATCCAGAGGGTGGCCAGAAGAATAAAGCAGGTCATTTTCTTTGAAGAGATCCAGAGGGTGGCCAGAAGAATAAAGCAGGTCCTTTTCTTTGAAGAGATCCAGAGGGTAGCCAGAAGAATAAAGCAACTCCTTTTCTTTGAAGAGATCCAGAGGGTGGCCAGAAGAATAAAGCAAGTCCTTTTCTTTAAGGAGATCCAGAGGGTGGCCTGAAGAATAAAGCAAGTCCTTTTCTTTAAGGAGATCCAGAGGGTGGCCTGAAGAATAAAGCAAGACCTTTTCTTTGAAGAGATCCAGAGGGTGACCAGAAGAATAAAGCAAGTCCTTTTCTTTGAAGAGATCCAGAGGGTGGCCAGAAGAATAAAGCAACTCCTTTTCTTTAAGGAGATCCAGAGGGTGGCCAGAAGAATAAAGCAGGTCCTTTTCTTTGAAGAGATCCAGAGGGTGGCCAGAAGAATAAAGCAAGTCCTTTTCTTAGAAGAGATCCAGAGGGTGGCCAGAAGAATAAAGCAAGTCCTTTTCTTTGAAGAGATCCAGAGGGTGGCCAGAAGAATAAAACAACTCCTTTTCTTTGATGACATCCAGAGGGTGGCCAGAAGAATAAAGCAAGTCCTTTTCTTTGAAGAGATCCAGAGGGTGGCCAGAAGAATAAAGCAGGTCCTTTTATTTGAAGAGATCCAGAGGGTGGCCAGAAGAATAAAGCAGGTCCTTTTATTTGAAGAGATCCAGAGGGTGGCCAGAAGAATAAAGCAAGACCTTTTCTTTAAGGAGATCCAGAGGGTGGCCAGAAGAATAAAGCAAGTCCTTTTCTTAGAAGAGATCCAGAGGGTGGCCAGAAGAATAAAGCAAGTCCTTTTCTTTAAGGAGATCCAGAGGGTGGCCAGAAGAATAAAGCAAGACCTTTTCTTTGAAGAGATCCAGAGGGTGGCCAGAAGAATAAAGCAAGACCTTTTATTTGAAGAGATCCAGAGGGTGGCCAGAAGAATAAAGCAACTCCTTTTCTTTAAGGAGATCCAGAGGGTGGCCAGAAGAATAAAGCAAGTCCTTTTCTTTAAGGAGATCCAGAGGGTGGCCAGAAGAATAAAGCAAGACCTTTTCTTTGAAGAGATCCAGAGGGTGGCCAGAAGAATAAAGCAGGTCCTTTTCTTTGAAGAGATCCAGAGGGTGGCCAGAAGAATAAAGCAGGTCCTTTTCTTTGAAGAGATCCAGAGGGTGGCCAGAAGAATAAAGCAACTCCTTTTCTTTAAGGAGATCCAGAGGGTGGCCAGAAGAATAAAGCAAGTCCTTTTCTTAGAAGAGATCCAGAGGGTGGCCAGAAGAATAAAGCAGGTCCTTTTCTTAGAAGAGATCCAGAGGGTGGCCAGAAGAATAAAGCAGGTCCTTTTCTTTGAAGAGATCCAGAGGGTGGCCTGAAGAATAAAGCAGGTCCTTTTCTTAGAAGAGATCCAGAGGGTGGCCAGAAGAATAAAGCAAGACCTTTTCTTTGAAGAGATCCAGAGGGTGGCCAGAAGAATAAAGCAACTCCTTTTCTTTAAGGAGATCCAGAGGGTGGCCAGAAGAATAAAGCAAGTCCTTTTCTTTGAAGAGATCCAGAGGGTGGCCAGAAGAATAAAGCAGGTCCTTTTCTTAGAAGAGATCCAGAGGGTGGCCAGAAGAATAAAGCAGGTCCTTTTCTTTGAAGAGATCCAGAGGGTGGCCTGAAGAATAAAGCAGGTCCTTTTCTTAGAAGAGATCCAGAGGGTGGCCAGAAGAATAAAGCAGGTCCTTTTCTTTGAAGAGATCCAGAGGGTGGCCAGAAGAATAAAGCAGGTCCTTTTCTTCGAAGAGATCCAGAGGGTGGCCAGAAGAATAAAGCTGGTCCTTTTCTTTGAAGAGATCCAGAGGGTAGCCAGAAGAATAAAGCAGGTCCTTTTCTTTGAAGAGATCCAGAGGGTGGCCAGAACAATAAAGCAACTCCTTTTCTTTGAAGAGATCCAGAGGGTGGCCAGAAGAATAAAGCAAGTCCTTTTCTTTAAGGAGATCCAGAGGGTGGCCTGAAGAATAAAGCAACTCCTTTTCTTTAAGGAGATCCAGAGGGTGGCCTGAAGAATAAAGCAAGACCTTTTCTTTGAAGAGATCCAGAGGGTGACCAGAAGAATAAAGCAAGTCCTTTTCTTTGAAGAGATCCAGAGGGTGGCCAGAAGAATAAAGCAACTCCTTTTCTTTAAGGAGATCCAGAGGGTGGCCAGAAGAATAAAGCAAGACCTTTTCTTTGAAGAGATCCAGAGGGTGACCAGAAGAATAAAGCAAGTCCTTTTATTTGAAGAGATCCAGAGGGTGGCCAGAAGAATAAAGCAGGTCCTTTTCTTTAAGGAGATCCAGAGGGTGGCCAGAAGAATAAAGCAACTCCTTTTCTTTCAGGAGATCCAGAGGGTGGCCAGAAGAATAAAGCAACTCCTTTTCTTAGAAGAGATCCAGAGGGTGGCCAGAAGAATAAAGCAGGTCCTTTTCTTTAAGGAGATCCAGAGGGTGGCCAGAAGAATAAAGCAAGTCCTTTTCCTAGAAGAGATCCAGAGGGTGGCCAGAAGAATAAAGCAGGTCCTTTTCTTTAAGGAGATCCAGAGGGTGGCCTGAAGAATAAAGCAAGACCTTTTCTTTGAAGAGATCCAGAGGGTGGCCAGAAGAATAAAGCAGGTCCTTTTCTTTGAAGAGATCCAGAGGGTGGCCAGAGGAATTAAACAAGTCCTTTTCTTTGATGACATCCAGAGGGTGGCCAGAAGAATAAAGCAAGTCCTTTTCTTTGAAGAGATCCAGAGGGTGGCCAGAAGAATAAAGCAGGTCCTTTTATTTGAAGAGATCCAGAGGGTGGCCAGAAGAATAAAGCAGGTCCTTTTATTTGAAGAGATCCAGAGGGTGGCCAGAAGAATAAAGCAAGACCTTTTCTTTAAGGAGATCCAGAGGGTGGCCAGAAGAATAAAGCAAGTCCTTTTCTTTGAAGAGATCCAGAGGGTGGCCAGAAGAATAAAGCAAGTCCTTTTCTTTAAGGAGATCCAGAGGGTGGCCAGAAGAATAAAGCAAGACCTTTTCTTTGAAGAGATCCAGAGGGTGGCCAGAAGAATAAAGCAAGACCTTTTATTTGAAGAGATCCAGAGGGTGGCCAGAAGAATAAAGCAACTCCTTTTCTTTAAGGAGATCCAGAGGGTGGCCAGAAGAATAAAGCAAGTCCTTTTCTTTAAGGGGATCCAGAGGGTGGCCAGAAGAATAAAGCAAGACCTTTTCTTTGAAGAGATCCAGAGGGTGGCCAGAAGAATAAAGCAAGTCCTTTTCTTTGAAGAGATCCAGAGGGTGGCCAGAAGAATAAAGCAGGTCCTTTTCTTTGAAGAGATCCAGAGGGTGGCCAGAAGAATAAAGCAGGTCCTTTTCTTTGAAGAGATCCAGAGGGTGGCCAGAAGAATAAAGCAACTCCTTTTCTTTAAGGAGATCCAGAGGTTGGCCTGAAGAATAAAGCAACTCCTTTTCTTTGAAGAGATCCAGAGGGTGGCCTGAAGAATAAAGCGGGTCCTTTTCTTAGAAGAGATCCAGAGGGTGGACAGAAGAATAAAGCGGGTCCTTTTCTTTGAAGAGATCCAGAGGGTGGCCAGAAGAATAAAGCAGGTCCTTTTCTTTGAAGAGATCCAGAGGGTGGCCAGAAGAATAAAGCCGGTCCTTTTCTTTGAAGAGATCCAGAGGGTAGCCAGAAGAATAAAGCAGGTCCTTTTCTTTGAAGAGATCCAGAGGGTGGCCAGAAGAATAAAGCAACTCCTTTTCTTTGAAGAGATCCAGAGGGTGGCCAGAAGAATAAAGCAGGTCCTTTTCTTTGAAGAGATCCAGAGGGTAGCCAGAAGAATAAAGCAACTCCTTTTCTTTGAAGAGATCCAGAGGGTGGCCAGAAGAATAAAGCAAGTCCTTTTCTTTTACGAGATCCAGAGCGTGGCCAGAAGAATAAAGCAACTCCTTTTCTTTAAGGAGATCCAGAGGGTGGCCTGAAGAATAAAGCAAGACCTTTTCTTTGAAGAGATCCAGAGGGTGACCAGAAGAATAAAGCAAGTCCTTTTCTTTGAAGAGATCCAGAGGGTGGCCAGAAGAATAAAGCAACTCCTTTTCTTTAAGGAGATCCAGAGGGTGGCCAGAAGAATAAAGCAGGTCGTTTTCTTTGAAGAGCTCCAGAGGGTGGCCAGAAGAATAAAGCAAGTCCTTTTCTTTGAAGAGATCCAGAGGGTGGCCAGAAGAATAAAGCAGGTCCTTTTCTTTGAAGAGATCCAGAGGGTGGCCAGAAGAATAAACCAACTCCTTTTCTTTGATGACATCCAGAGGGTGGCCAGAAGAATAAAGCAAGTCCTTTTCTTTGAAGAGATCCAGAGGGTGGCCAGAAGAATAAAGCAGGTCCTTTTATTTGAAGAGATCCAGAGGGTGGCCAGAAGAATAAAGCAGGTCCTTTTATTTGAAGAGATCCAGAGGGTGGCCAGAAGAATAAAGCAAGACCTTTTCTTTAAGGAGATCCAGAGGGTGGCCAGAAGAATAAAGCAAGTCCTTTTCTTAGAAGAGATCCAGAGGGTGGCCAGAAGAATAAAGCAAGTCCTTTTCTTTAAGGAGATCCAGAGGGTGGCCAGAAGAATAAAGCAAGACCTTTTCTTTGAAGAGATCCAGAGGGTGGCCAGAAGAATAAAGCAAGACCTTTTATTTGAAGAGATCCAGAGGGTGGCCAGAAGAATAAAGCAACTCCTTTTCTTTAAGGAGATCCAGAGGGTGGCCAGAAGAATAAAGCAAGTCCTTTTCTTTAAGGAGATCCAGAGGGTGGCCAGAAGAATAAAGCAAGACCTTTTCTTTGAAGAGATCCAGAGGGTGGCCAGAAGAATAAAGCAGGTCCTTTTCTTTGAAGAGATCCAGAGGGTGGCCAGAAGAATAAAGCAGGTCCTTTTCTTTGAAGAGATCCAGAGGGTGGCCAGAAGAATAAAGCAACTCCTTTTCTTTAAGGAGATCCAGAGGGTGGCCAGAAGAATAAAGCAAGTCCTTTTCTTAGAAGAGATCCAGAGGGTGGCCAGAAGAATAAAGCAGGTCCTTTTCTTAGAAGAGATCCAGAGGGTGGCCAGAAGAATAAAGCAGGTCCTTTTCTTTGAAGAGATCCAGAGGGTGGCCTGAAGAATAAAGCAGGTCCTTTTCTTAGAAGAGATCCAGAGGGTGGCCAGAAGAATAAAGCAGGTCCTTTTCTTTGAAGAGATCCAGAGGGTGGCCAGAAGAATAAAGCAACTCCTTTTCTTTAAGGAGATCCAGAGGGTGGCCAGAAGAATAAAGCAAGTCCTTTTCTTTGAAGAGATCCAGAGGGTGGCCAGAAGAATAAAGCAGGTCCTTTTCTTAGAAGAGATCCAGAGGGTGGCCAGAAGAATAAAGCAGGTCCTTTTCTTTGAAGAGATCCAGAGGGTGGCCTGAAGAATAAAGCAGGTCCTTTTCTTAGAAGAGATCCAGAGGGTGGCCAGAAGAATAAAGCAGGTCCTTTTCTTTGAAGAGATCCAGAGGGTGGCCAGAAGAATAAAGCAGGTCCTTTTCTTCGAAGAGATCCAGAGGGTGGCCAGAAGAATAAAGCTGGTCCTTTTCTTTGAAGAGATCCAGAGGGTAGCCAGAAGAATAAAGCAGGTCCTTTTCTTTGAAGAGATCCAGAGGGTGGCCAGAACAATAAAGCAACTCCTTTTCTTTGAAGAGATCCAGAGGGTGGCCAGAAGAATAAAGCAAGTCCTTTTCTTTAAGGAGATCCAGAGGGTGGCCTGAAGAATAAAGCAACTCCTTTTCTTTAAGGAGATCCAGAGGGTGGCCTGAAGAATAAAGCAAGACCTTTTCTTTGAAGAGATCCAGAGGGTGACCAGAAGAATAAAGCAAGTCCTTTTCTTTGAAGAGATCCAGAGGGTGGCCAGAAGAATAAAGCAACTCCTTTTCTTTAAGGAGATCCAGAGGGTGGCCAGAAGAATAAAGCAAGACCTTTTCTTTGAAGAGATCCAGAGGGTGACCAGAAGAATAAAGCAAGTCCTTTTATTTGAAGAGATCCAGAGGGTGGCCAGAAGAATAAAGCAGGTCCTTTTCTTTAAGGAGATCCAGAGGGTGGCCAGAAGAATAAAGCAACTCCTTTTCTTTAAGGAGATCCAGAGGGTGGCCAGAAGAATAAAGCAAGTCCTTTTCTTAGAAGAGATCCAGAGGGTGGCCAGAAGAATAAAGCAGGTCCTTTTCTTTAAGGAGATCCAGAGGGTGGCCAGAAGAATAAAGCAAGTCCTTTTCCTAGAAGAGATCCAGAGGGTGGCCAGAAGAATAAAGCAGGTCCTTTTCTTTAAGGAGATCCAGAGGGTGGCCTGAAGAATAAACCAAGACCTTTTCTTTGAAGAGATCCAGAGAGTGGCCAGAAGAATAAAGCAACTCCTTTTCTTTGAAGAGATCCAGAGGGTGGCCAGAGGAATTAAACAAGTCCTTTTCTTTGATGACATCCAGAGGGTGGCCAGAAGAATAAAGCAAGTCCTTTTCTTTGAAGAGATCCAGAGGGTGGCCAGAAGAATAAAGCAGGTCCTTTTATTTGAAGAGATCCAGAGGGTGGCCAGAAGAATAAAGCAGGTCCTTTTATTTGAAGAGATCCAGAGGGTGGCCAGAAGAATAAAGCAAGACCTTTTCTTTAAGGAGATCCAGAGGGTGGCCAGAAGAATAAAGCAAGTCCTTTTCTTTGAAGAGATCCAGAGGGTGGCCAGAAGAATAAAGCAAGTCCTTTTCTTTAAGGAGATCCAGAGGGTGGCCAGAAGAATAAAGCAAGACCTTTTCTTTGAAGAGATCCAGAGGGTGGCCAGAAGAATAAAGCAAGACCTTTTATTTGAAGAGATCCAGAGGGTGGCCAGAAGAATAAAGCAACTCCTTTTCTTTAAGGAGATCCAGAGGGTGGCCAGAAGAATAAAGCAAGTCCTTTTCTTTAAGGGGATCCAGAGGGTGGCCAGAAGAATAAAGCAAGACCTTTTCTTTGAAGAGATCCAGAGGGTGGCCAGAAGAATAAAGCAAGTCCTTTTCTTTGAAGAGATCCAGAGGGTGGCCAGAAGAATAAAGCAGGTCCTTTTCTTTGAAGAGATCCAGAGGGTGGCCAGAAGAATAAAGCAGGTCCTTTTCTTTGAAGAGATCCAGAGGGTGGCCAGAAGAATAAAGCAACTCCTTTTCTTTAAGGAGATCCAGAGGGTGGCCAGAAGAATAAAGCAAGTCCTTTTCTTAGAAGAGATCCAGAGGGTGGCCAGAAGAATAAAGCAGGTCCTTTTCTTAGAAGAGATCCAGAGGGTGGCCAGAAGAATAAAGCAGGTCCTTTTCTTTGAAGAGATCCAGAGGGTGGCCAGAAGAATAAAGCAAGACCTTTTCTTTGAAGAGATCCAGAGGGTGGCCAGAAGAATAAAGCAAGACCTTTTATTTGAAGAGATCCAGAGGGTGGCCAGAAGAATAAAGCAACTCCTTTTCTTTAAGGAGATCCAGAGGGTGGCCAGAAGAATAAAGCAAGTCCTTTTCTTTAAGGAGATCCAGAGGGTGGCCAGAAGAATAAAGCAAGACCTTTTCTTTGAAGAGATCCAGAGGGTGGCCAGAAGAATAAAGCAAGTCCTTTTCTTTGAAGAGATCCAGAGGGTGGCCAGAAGAATAAAGCAGGTCCTTTTCTTTGAAGAGATCCAGAGGGTGGCCAGAAGAATAAAGCAGGTCCTTTTCTTTGAAGAGATCCAGAGGGTGGCCAGAAGAATAAAGCAGGTCCTTTTCTTTAAGGAGATCCAGAGGGTGGCCAGAAGAATAAAGCAAGTCCTTTTCTTAGAAGAGATCCAGAGGGTGGCCAGAAGAATAAAGCAGGTCCTTTTCTTAGAAGAGATCCAGAGGGTGGCCAGAAGAATAAAGCAGGTCCTTTTCTTAGAAGAGATCCAGAGGGTGGCCAGAAGAATAAAGCAGGTCCTTTTCTTTGAAGAGATCCAGAGGGTGGCCAGAAGAATAAAGCAGGTCCTTTTCTTTAAGGAGATCCAGAGGGTGGCCAGAAGAATAAAGCAAGTCCTTTTCTTTGAAGAGATCCAGAGGGTGGCCAGAAGAATAAAGCAGGTCCTTTTCTTAGAAGAGATCCAGAGGGTGGCCAGAAGAATAAAGCAGGTCCTTTTCTTTGAAGAGATCCAGAGGGTGGCCTGAAGAATAAAGCAGGTCCTTTTCTTAGAAGAGATCCAGAGGGTGGCCAGAAGAATAAAGCAGGTCCTTTTCTTTGAAGAGATCCAGAGGGTGGCCAGAAGAATAAAGCAGGTCCTTTTCTTCGAAGAGATCCAGAGGGTGGCCAGAAGAATAAAGCAAGTCCTTTTCTTTGAAGAGATCCAGAGGGTAGCCAGAAGAATAAAGCAGGTCCTTTTCTTTGAAGAGATCCAGAGGGTGGCCAGAACAATAAAGCAACTCCTTTTCTTTGAAGAGATCCAGAGGGTGGCCTGAAGAATAAAGCAAGTCCTTTTCTTTAAGGAGATCCAGAGGGTGGCCTGAAGAATAAAGCAACTCCTTTTCTTTAAGGAGATCCAGAGGGTGGCCTGAAGAATAAAGCAAGACCTTTTCTTTGAAGAGATCCAGAGGGTGACCAGAAGAATAAAGCAAGTCCTTTTCTTTGAAGAGATCCAGAGGGTGGCCAGAAGAATAAAGCAACTCCTTTTCTTTAAGGAGATCCAGAGGGTGGCCAGAAGAATAAAGCAAGACCTTTTCTTTGAAGAGATCCAGAGGGTGGCCAGAAGAATAAAGCAAGTCCTTTTATTTGAAGAGATCCAGAGGGTGGCCAGAAGAATAAAGCAGGTCCTTTTCTTTAAGGAGATCCAGAGGGTGGCCAGAAGAATAAAGCAACTCCTTTTCTTTAAGGAGATCCAGAGGGTGGCCAGAAGAATAAAGCAAGTCCTTTTCTTAGAAGAGATCCAGAGGGTGGCCAGAAGAATAAAGCAGGTCCTTTTCTTTAAGGAGATCCAGAGGGTGGCCAGAAGAATAAAGCAAGTCCTTTTCCTAGAAGAGATCCAGAGGGTGGCCAGAAGAATAAAGCAGGTCCTTTTCTTTGAAGAGATCCAGACGGTGGCCTGAAGAATAAAGCAACTCCTTTTCTTTGAAGAGATCCAGAGGGTGGCCAGAAGAATGAAGCAAGTCCTTTTCTTTGAAGAGATCCAGAGGGTGGCCAGAAGAATAAAACAACTCCTTTTCTTTGATGACATCCAGAGGGTGGCCAGAAGAATAAAGCAAGTCCTTTTCTTAGAAGAGATCCAGAGGTTGGCCTGAGGATTAAAGCAAGTCCTTTCCTTTGAAGATATCCTGAGGGTGGTCAGAACAATAAAGCAAGTCCTTTTCTTTGACGAGATTGGTAGCTTGCCGAGAACAATAAAGCAAATACTTTTATTTAAGGAAATCCAAAGAGTGGACAGAAAGCAAGTCCTTTTCTTTGAAGAGATCCAGTAGGTAGCCGGAAGAATAAAGCAAGTCCTTTTCTTTGAAGAGATCCAGAGGGTGGCCAGAGGTGTAAAGCAAGTCCTTTTATTTCAGGAGATCCAAAGAGTGGACAGAAGGCAAGTCCTTTTCTTTGATGAGATACAGAGGGTAGCCAGAAGAATAAAGCAGGTCCTTTTCTTTGAAGATATCCAGAGGGTAGCCGGAAGAATAAAGCAAGTCCTTTTCCTTGAAGAGATCCAGAGGTTGGCCAGAGGAATAAAACAAGTCCTTTTCTTTGAAGAGATCCTGAGGGTGGCCAGAGGAATAAAGCAAGTCCTTTTCTTTGAAGATATCCAGAGCTTGCTCAGAACAATAAAACAATTCGTTTTATTTGAGGAAATCCAAAGAGTGGCCAGAAGAATAAAGCAAGTCATTTTCTTTGAAGATATCCACAGCTTGCCCTGAACAATTAAGGAAATCCTTTTATTTTAGGAGATCCAAAGAGTGGACAGAAAAATAAAGCAAGTCCTTTTCTTTAAAGGGATCCAGAGGGTGGCCAGAAGAATAAAGCAAGTCCTTTTCTTGAAGAGATCCAGAGCTTGCCCAGAACAGTAAAACAAATCCTCTTATTTGAGGAGATCCAAAGAGTGGCCAGTAGTATAAAGCAAGTCCTTTTCCTTGAAGTGATCCAGAGGGTGGCCAGAAGAATAAAGCAATTCCTTTTCTTTGACAAGATTAAGACGGTGACCAGAAGAATAAAACAAGACCTTTTCTTGAAGAGATCCAGAGATTGCCCAGAACAATAAAGCAAATCCTTTTATTTCAGGAGATCCAAAGAGTGGACAGAAGGCAAGTCCTTTTCTTTGATGAGATACGGAGGGTAGCCAGAAGAATAAAGCAGGTCCTTTTCTTTGTAGAGATCCAGAGGGTAGCTAGAAGAATAAAGCAAGTCCTTTTCTTTGAAGATATCCAGAGCTTACCCAGAAAAAGAAAGCAAATGTTTTTATTTGAGGAAATCCAAACAGTGGCCAGAAGTACACTGATACAGTGGTTGTAGACAAATGAAGTAGAGGTAAAAGCAGAGGATGTTGAAAGAGTGCATCGACTACAAAGGAATGGGAGGGGCGGTGCCGCTAGAGATGTAACAATTAAATTCGCCAGAGAGAAAATTCAACAGCAAATATATACAGCACTAAAGAACAGGAAAGACCTGACTTTTAGAGGAAGAAAAGTCTGGGTGAGACAAGATTTTTGTCAAGAGACCTTCAGGGAAAAAAATCTCATGCGCCCCTTTGCTCAAAAGCTTTATGCAAACAATGTTAGATTTTCATGGGGCTATCCGTCCTCTATAATCATATTTCGGGTAGGAAAGCGACTTATGGCAAGGAATACTACAGAGGCAAAGGAACTACTTAAACAACTAGGAATCAACACAGATGACATGGGAGAGCAAGAAATGGAAGAGGAGTCGGGGGTTCCTGAAGATGGTGACGAATGAACTTCAGAGAGAGGAATAAAAGAGTGGACAGAAAGCAAGTCCTTTTCTTTCAAGACATCCAGAGGGTGACAACAAAAATAAAGCAAGTCCTTTTCATTGAAGAGATCCACAGCTTGTCCAGAAGAATAAAGGAAATGCTTTTATTTAGGAGATCCAAATAGTGGACAAAAAATTAAAGCAAGTCCTTTTCTCTGAAGAGATCCAGAGGGTGGCCAGAAGAATAAAGCAACTCCTTTTCTTTGAAGAGATCCAGAGGGTGGCCAGAAGAATAAAGCAAGTCCTTTTCTTTGAAGAGATCCAGAGGGTGGCCAGAAGAATAAAGCAGGTCCTTTTATTTGAACAGATCCAGAGGATGGCCAGAAGAATAAAGCAAGTCCTTTTCTTTGAAGAGATCCAGAGGGTGGCCAGAAGAATAAAGCAGCTCCTTTTCTTTGAAGAGATCCAGAGGGTGGCCAGAAGAATAAAGCAGGTCCTTTTCTTTAAGGAGATCCAGAGGGTGGCCAGGAGAATAAAGCAAGTCCTTTTCCTAGAAGAGATCCAGAGGGTGGCCAGAAGAATAAAGCAGGTCCTTTTCTTTGAAGAGATCCAGAGGGTGGCCAGAAGAATAAAGCAAGTCCTTTTCTTTGAAGAGATCCAGAGGGTGGCCAGAAGAATAAAGCAGGTCCTTTTCTTTGAAGAGATCCAGAGGGTGGCCAGAAGAATAAAGCAACTCCTTTTCTTTGAAGAGATCCAGAGGGTGGCCAGAAGAATAAAGCAAGTCCTTTTCTTTGAAGAGATCCAGAGGGTGACCAGAAGAATAAAGCAACTCCTTTTCTTTAAGGAGATCCAGAGGGTGGCCAGAAGAATAAAGCAACTCCTTTTCTTTAAGGAGATCCAGAGGGTGGCCTGAAGAATAAAGCAAGACCTTTTCTTTGAAGAGATCCAGAGGGTGGCCTGAGGAATAAAGCAAGACCTTTTCTTTGAAGAGATCCAGAGGGTGGCCAGAAGAATAAAGCAACTCCTTTTCTTTAAGGAGATCCAGAGGGTGGACAGAAGAATAAAGCAACTCCTTTTCTTTAAGGAGATCCAGAGGGTGGCCAGAAGAATAAAGCAGGTCCTTTTCTTAGAAGAGATCCAGAGGGTGGCCAGAAGAATAAAGCAGGTCCTTTTATTTGAAGAGATCCAGAGGGTGGCCAGAAGAATAAAGCAGGTCCTTTTCTTTAAGGAGATCCAGAGGGTGGCCAGAAGAATAAAGCAGGTCCTTTTCTTTGAAGAGATCCAGAGGGTGGCCAGAAGAATAAAGCAGGTCCTTTTCTTTGAAGAGATCCAGAGGGTGGCCAGAAGAATAAAGCAAGTCCTTTTCTTTAAGGAGATCCAGAGGGTGGCCTGAAGAATAAAGCAACTCCTTTTCTTTAAGGAGATCCAGAGGGTGGCCTGAAGAATAAAGCAAGACCTTTTCTTTGAAGAGATCCAGAGGGTGACCAGAAGAATAAAGCAAGTCCTTTTCTTTGAAGAGATCCAGAGGGTGGCCAGAAGAATAAAGCAGGTCCTTTTATTTGAAGAGATCCAGAGGGTGGCCAGAAGAATAAAGCAACTCCTTTTCTTTGAAGAGATCCAGAGGGTGGCCAGAAGAATAAAGCAAGACCTTTTCTTTGAAGAGATCCAGAGGGTGGCCAGAAGAATAAAGCAAGTCCTTTTCTTTGAGGAGATCCAGAGGGTGGCCAGAAGAATAAAGCAAGACCTTTTCTTTAAGGAGATCCAGAGGGTGGCCAGAAGAATAAAGCAAGTCCTTTTCTTTGAAGAGATCCAGAGGGTAGCCAGAAGAATAAAGCAAGACCTTTTCTTTGAAGAGATACAGAGGGTGGCCAGAAGAATAAAGCAAGAGCTTTTCTTTGAAGAGATCCAGAGGGTGGCCAGAAGAATAAAGCAGGTCCTTTTCTTTGAAGAGATCCAGAGGGTGGCCAGAAGAATAAAGCAACTCCTTTTCTTTGAAGAGATCCAGAGGGTGGCCAGAAGAATAAAGCAAGTCCTTTTCTTTGAAGAGATCCAGAGGGTGGCCAGAAGAATAAAGCAGGTCCTTTTATTTGAACAGATCCAGAGGATGGCCAGAAGAATAAAGCAAGTCCTTTTCTTTGAAGAGATCCAGAGGGTGGCCAGAAGAATAAAGCAGCTCCTTTTCTTTGAAGAGATCCAGAGGGTGGCCAGAAGAATAAAGCAGGTCCTTTTCTTTAAGGAGATCCAGAGGGTGGCCAGAAGAATAAAGCAAGTCCTTTTCCTAGAAGAGATCCAGAGGGTGGCCAGAAGAATAAAGCAGGTCCTTTTCTTTGAAGAGATCCAGAGGGTGGCCAGAAGAATAAAGCAAGTCCTTTTCTTTGAAGAGATCCAGAGGGTGGCCAGAAGAATAAAGCAGGTCCTTTTCTTTGAAGAGATCCAGAGGGTGGCCAGAAGAATAAAGCAACTCCTTTTCTTTGAAGAGATCCAGAGGGTGGCCAGAAGAATAAAGCAACTCCTTTTCTTTGAAGAGATCCAGAGGGTGCCCAGAAGAATAAAGCAACTCCTTTTCTTTAAGGAGATCCAGAGGGTGGCCAGAAGAATAAAGCAACTCCTTTTCTTTAAGGAGATCCAGAGGGTGGCCTGAAGAATAAAGCAAGACCTTTTCTTTGAAGAGATCCAGAGGGTGGCCTGAGGAATAAAGCAAGACCTTTTCTTTGAAGAGATCCAGAGGGTGGCCAGAAGAATAAAGCAACTCCTTTTCTTTAAGGAGATCCAGAGGGTGGACAGAAGAATAAAGCAACTCCTTTTCTTTAAGGAGATCCAGAGGGTGGCCAGAAGAATAAAGCAGGTCCTTTTCTTAGAAGAGATCCAGAGGGTGGCCAGAAGAATAAAGCAGGTCCTTTTATTTGAAGAGATCCAGAGGGTGGCCAGAAGAATAAAGCAGGTCCTTTTCTTTAAGGAGATCCAGAGGGTGGCCAGAAGAATAAAGCAGGTCCTTTTCTTTGAAGAGATCCAGAGGGTGGCCAGAAGAATAAAGCAGGTCCTTTTCTTTGAAGAGATCCAGAGGGTGGCCAGAAGAATAAAGCAAGTCCTTTTCTTTAAGGAGATCCAGAGGGTGGCCTGAAGAATAAAGCAACTCCTTTTCTTTAAGGAGATCCAGAGGGTGGCCTGAAGAATAAAGCAAGACCTTTTCTTTGAAGAGATCCAGAGGGTGACCAGAAGAATAAAGCAAGTCCTTTTCTTTGAAGAGATCCAGAGGGTGGCCAGAAGAATAAAGCAGGTCCTTTTATTTGAAGAGATCCAGAGGGTGGCCAGAAGAATAAAGCAACTCCTTTTCTTTGAAGAGATCCAGAGGGTGGCCAGAAGAATAAAGCAAGACCTTTTCTTTGAAGAGATCCAGAGGGTGGCCAGAAGAATAAAGCAAGTCCTTTTCTTTGAGGAGATCCAGAGGGTGGCCAGAAAAATAAAGCAAGACCTTTTCTTTAAGGAGATCCAGAGGGTGGCCAGAAGAATAAAGCAAGTCCTTTTCTTTGAAGAGATCCAGAGTGTAGCCAGAAGAAAAAAGCAAGCCCTTTTCTTTGAAGAGATACAGCGGGTGGCCAGAAGAATAAAGCAAGACCTTTTCTTTGAAGAGATCCAGAGGGTGGCCAGAAGAATAAAGCAGGTCCTTTTCTTTGAAGAGATCCAGAGGGTGGCCAGAAGAATAAAGCAACTCCTTTTCTTTGAAGAGATCCAGAGGGTGGACAGAAGAATAAAGCAACTCCTTTTCTTTAAGGAGATCCAGAGGGTGGCCAGAAGAATAAAGCAGGTCCTTTTCTTAGAAGAGATCCAGAGGGTGGCCAGAAGAATAAAGCAGGTCCTTTTATTTGAAGAGATCCAGAGGGTGGCCAGAAGAATAAAGCAGGTCCTTTTCTTTAAGGAGATCCAGAGGGTGGCCAGAAGAATAAAGCAGGTCCTTTTCTTTGAAGAGATCCAGAGGGTGGCCAGAAGAATAAAGCAGGTCCTTTTCTTTGAAGAGATCCAGAGGGTGGCCAGAAGAATAAAGCAAGTCCTTTTCTTTAAGGAGATCCAGAGGGTGGCCTGAAGAATAAAGCAACTCCTTTTCTTTAAGGAGATCCAGAGGGTGGCCTGAAGAATAAAGCAAGACCTTTTCTTTGAAGAGATCCAGAGGGTGACCAGAAGAATAAAGCAAGTCCTTTTCTTTGAAGAGATCCAGAGGGTGGCCAGAAGAATAAAGCAGGTCCTTTTCTTAGAAGAGATCCAGAGGGTGGCCAGAAGAATAAAGCAGGTCCTTTTCTCTGATGACATCCAGAGGGTGGCCAGAAGAATAAAGCAACTCCTTTTCTTTGAAGAGATCCAGAGGGTGGCCAGAAGAATAAAGCAAGACCTTTTCTTTGAAGAGATCCAGAGGGTGGCCAGAAGAATAAAGCAAGTCCTTTTCTTTGAGGAGATCCAGAGGGTGGCCAGAAGAATAAAGCAAGACCTTTTCTTTAATGAGATCCAGAGGGTGGCCAGAAGAATAAAGCAAGACCTTTTCTTTGAAGAGATCCAGAGGGTGGCCAGAAGAATAAAGCAAGTCCTTTTCTTTGAGGAGATCCAGAGGGTGGCCAGAAGAATAAAGCAAGACCTTTTCTTTAAGGAGATCCAGAGGGTGGCCAGAAGAATAAAGCAAGTCCTTTTCTTTGAAGAGATCCAGAGGGTCGCCAGAAGAATAAAGCAAGACCTTTTCTTTGAAGAGATCCAGAGGGTGGCCAGAAGAATAAAGCAAGAGCTTTTCTTTGAAGAGATCCAGAGGGTGGCCAGAAGAATAAAGCAGGTCCTTTTCTTTGAAGAGATCCAGAGGGTGGCCAGAAGAATAAAGCAACTCCTTTTCTTTGAAGAGATCCAGAGGGTGGACAGAAGAATAAAGCAACTCCTTTTCTTTAAGGAGATCCAGAGGGTGGCCAGAAGAATAAAGCAGGTCCTTTTCTTAGAAGAGATCCAGAGGGTGGCCAGAAGAATAAAGCAGGTCCTTTTATTTGAAGAGATCCAGAGGGTGGCCAGAAGAATAAAGCAGGTCCTTTTCTTTGAGGAGATCCAGAGGGTGGCCAGAAGAATAAAGCAGGTCCTTTTCTTTGAAGAGATCCAGAGGGTGGCCAGAAGAATAAAGCAGGTCCTTTTCTTTGAAGAGATCCAGAGGGTGGCCAGAAGAATAAAGCAGGTCCTTTTCTTTGAAGAGATCCAGAGGGTGGCCAGAAGAATAAAGCAAGTCCTTTTCTTTAAGGAGATCCAGAGGGTGGCCTGAAGAATAAAGCAACTCCTTTTCTTTAAGGAGATCCAGAGGGTGGCCTGAAGAATAAAGCAAGACCTTTTCTTTGAAGAGATCCAGAGGGTGACCAGAAGAATAAAGCAGGTCCTTTTCTTTGAAGAGATCCAGAGGGTGGCCAGAAGAATAAAGCAACTCCTTTTCTTTGAAGAGATCCAGAGGGTGGACAGAAGAATAAAGCAACTCCTTTTCTTTAAGGAGATCCAGAGGGTGGCCAGAAGAATAAAGCAGGTCCTTTTCTTAGAAGAGATCCAGAGGGTGGCCAGAAGAATAAAGCAGGTCCTTTTATTTGAAGAGATCCAGAGGGTGGCCAGAAGAATAAAGCAGGTCCTTTTCTTTAAGGAGATCCAGAGGGTGGCCAGAAGAATAAAGCAGGTCCTTTTCTTTGAAGAGATCCAGAGGGTGGCCAGAAGAATAAAGCAGGTCCTTTTCTTTGAAGAGATCCAGAGGGTGGCCAGAAGAATAAAGCAGGTCCTTTTCTTTGAAGAGATCCAGAGGGTGGCCAGAAGAATAAAGCAAGTCCTTTTCTTTAAGGAGATCCAGAGGGTGGCCTGAAGAATAAAGCAACTCCTTTTCTTTAAGGAGATCCAGAGGGTGGCCTGAAGAATAAAGCAAGACCTTTTCTTTGAAGAGATCCAGAGGGTGACCAGAAGAATAAAGCAAGTCCTTTTCTTTGAAGAGATCCAGAGGGTGGCCAGAAGAATAAAGCAGGTCCTTTTCTTAGAAGAGATCCAGAGGGTGGCCAGAGGAATAAAACAGGTCCTTTTCTTTGATGACATCCAGAGGGTGGCCAGAAGAATAAAGCAACTCCTTTTCTTTGAAGAGATCCAGAGGGTGGCCAGAAGAATAAAGCAAGACCTTTTCTTTGAAGAGATCCAGAGGGTGGCCAGAAGAATAAAGCAAGTCCTTTTCTTTGAAGAGATCCAGAGGGTGGCCAGAAGAATAAAGCAAGACCTTTTCTTTAAGGAGATCCAGAGGGTGGCCAGAAGAATAAAGCAAGACCTTTTCTTTGAAGAGATCCAGAGGGTTGCCAGAAGAATAAAGCAAGTCCTTTTCTTTGAGGAGATCCAGAGGGTGGCCAGAAGAATAAAGCAAGACCTTTTCTTTAATGAGATCCAGAGGGTGGCCAGAAGAATAAAGCAAGTCCTTTTCTTTGAAGAGATCCAGAGGGTAGCCAGAAGAATAAAGCAAGACCTTTTCTTTGAAGAGATACAGAGGGTGGCCAGAAGAATAAAGCAAGAGCTTTTCTTTGAAGAGATCCAGAGGGTGGCCAGAAGAATAAAGCAGGTCCTTTTCTTTGAAGAGATCCAGAGGGTGGCCAGAAGAATAAAGCAACTCCTTTTCTTTGAAGAGATCCAGAGGGTGGACAGAAGAATAAAGCAACTCCTTTTCTTTAAGGAGATCCAGAGGGTGGCCAGAAGAATAAAGCAGGTCCTTTTCTTAGAAGAGATCCAGAGGGTGGCCAGAAGAATAAAGCAGGTCCTTTTATTTGAAGAGATCCAGAGGGTGGCCAGAAGAATAAAGCAGGTCCTTTTCTTTAAGGAGATCCAGAGGGTGGCCAGAAGAATAAAGCAGGTCCTTTTCTTTGAAGAGATCCAGAGGGTGGCCAGAAGAATAAAGCAGGTCCTTTTCTTTGAAGAGATCCAGAGGGTGGCCAGAAGAATAAAGCAAGTCCTTTTCTTTAAGGAGATCCAGAGGGTGGCCTGAAGAATAAAGCAACTCCTTTTCTTTAAGGAGATCCAGAGGGTGGCCTGAAGAATAAAGCAAGACCTTTTCTTTGAAGAGATCCAGAGGGTGACCAGAAGAATAAAGCAAGTCCTTTTCTTTGAAGAGATCCAGAGGGTGGCCAGAAGAATAAAGCAGGTCCTTTTATTTGAAGAGATCCAGAGGGTGGCCAGAAGAATAAAGCAACTCCTTTTCTTTGAAGAGATCCAGAGGGTGGCCAGAAGAATAAAGCAAGACCTTTTCTTTGAAGAGATCCAGAGGGTGGCCAGAAGAATAAAGCAAGTCCTTTTCTTTGAAGAGATCCAGAGGGTGGCCAGAAGAATAAAGCAAGACCTTTTCTTTAAGGAGATCCAGAGGGTGGCCAGAAGAATAAAGCAAGTCCTTTTCTTTGAAGAGATCCAGAGGGTAGCCAGAAGAATAAAGCAAGACCTTTTCTTTGAAGAGATACAGAGGGTGGCCAGAAGAATAAAGCAAGAGCTTTTCTTTGAAGAGATCCAGAGGGTGGCCAG
Organism: Gekko gecko; assembly: GCA_029375565.1. Classification (NCBI taxonomy): domain Eukaryota; kingdom Metazoa; phylum Chordata; class Lepidosauria; order Squamata; family Gekkonidae; genus Gekko; species Gekko gecko. The sequence continues at coordinate 6,632,977 of JAPDNY010000006.1, forward strand.
AAGAATAAAGCAGGTCCTTTTCTTTGAAGAGATCCAGAGGGTGGCCAGAAGAATAAAGCAACTCCTTTTCTTTGAAGAGATCCAGAGGGTGGCCAGAAGAATAAAGCAAGTCCTTTTCTTTAAGGAGATCCAGAGGGTGGCCTGAAGAATAAAGCAACTCCTTTTCTTTAAGGAGATCCAGAGGGTGGCCTGAAGAATAAAGCAAGACCTTTTCTTTGAAGAGATCCAGAGGGTGCCCAGAAGAATAAAGCAAGTCCTTTTCTTTGAAGAGATCCAGAGGGTGGCCAGAAGAATAAAGCAACTCCTTTTCTTTAAGGAGATCCAGAGGGTGGCCAGAAGAATAAAGCAAGACCTTTTCTTTGAAGAGATCCAGAGGGTGACCAGAAGAATAAAGCAAGTCCTTTTATTTGAAGAGATCCAGAGGGTGGCCAGAAGAATAAAGCAAGTCCTTTTCTTTGAAGAGATCCAGAGGGTGGCCAGAAGAATAAAGCAACTCCTTTTCTTTGAAGAGATCCAGAGGGTGGCCAGAAGAATAAAGCAAGTCCTTTTCTTTGAAGAGATCCAGAGGGTGGCCAGAAGAATAAAGCAACTCCTTTTCTTTAAGGAGATCCAGAGGATGGCCAGAAGAATAAAGCCAGTCCTTTTCTTTGAAGAGATCCAGAGGGTGGCCAGAAGAATAAAGCAGCTCCTTTTCTTTGAAGAGATCCAGAGGTTGGCCAGAAGAATAAAGCAGGTCCTTTTCTTTAAGGAGATCCAGAGGGTGGCCAGAACAATAAAGCAACTCCTTTTCCTTGAAGAGGTCCAGAGGGTGGCCAGAAGAATAAAGCAGGTCCTTTTCTTTGAAGAGATCCAGAGGGTGGCCAGAAGAATAAAGCAACTCCTTTTCTTTGAAGAGATCCAGAGGGTGGCCAGAAGAATAAAGCAGGTCCTTTTCTTTGAAGAGATCCAGAGGGTGGGCAGAGGAATTAAACAAGTCCTTTTCTTTGATGACATCCAGAGGGTGGCCAGAAGAATTAAACAAGTCCTTTTCTTTGAAGAGATCCAGAGGGTGGCCAGAAGAATAAAGCAGGTCCTTTTATTTGAAGAGATCCAGAGGGTGGCCAGAAGAATAAAGCAGGTCCTTTTCTTTGAAGAGATCCAGAGGGTGGCCAGAAGAATAAAGCAAGACCTTTTCTTTGAAGAGATCCAGAGGGTGGCCAGAAGAATAAAGCAAGTCCTTTTCTTTGAAGAGATCCAGAGGGTGGCCAGAAGAATAAAGCAAGTCCTTTTCTTTGAAGAGATCCAGAGGGTGGCCAGAAGAATAAAGCAAGACCTTTTCTTTGAAGAGATCCAGAGGGTGGCCAGAAGAATAAAGCAAGACCTTTTATTTGAAGAGATCCAGAGGGTGGCCAGAAGAATAAAGCAACTCCTTTTCTTTAAGGAGATCCAGAGGGTGGCCAGAAGAATAAAGCAAGTCCTTTTCTTTAAGGAGATCCAGAGGGTGGCCAGAAGAATAAAGCAAGACCTTTTCTTTGAAGAGATCCAGAGGGTGGCCAGAAGAATAAAGCAGGTCCTTTTCTTTGAAGAGATCCAGAGGGTGGCCAGAAGAATAAAGCAGGTCCTTTTCTTTGAAGAGATCCAGAGGGTGGCCAAAAGAATAAAGCTGGTCCTTTTCTTAGAAGAGATCCAGAGGGTGGCCAGAAGAATAAAGCAAGTCCTTTTCTTTTAGGAGATCCAGAGGGTGGCCAGAAGAATAAAGCAAGACCTTTTCTTTGAAGAGATCCAGAGGGTGGCCAGAAGAATAAAGCAAGACCTTTTATTTGAAGAGATCCAGAGGGTGGCCAGAAGAATAAAGCAACTCCTTTTCTTTAAGGAGATCCAGAGGGTGGCCAGAAGAATAAAGCAAGTCCTTTTCTTTAAGGAGATCCAGAGGGTGGCCAGAAGAATAAAGCAAGACCTTTTCTTTGAAGAGATCCAGAGGGTGGCCAGAAGAATAAAGCAGGTCCTTTTCTTTGAAGAGATCCAGAGGGTGGCCAGAAGAATAAAGCAGGTCCTTTTCTTTGAAGAGATCCAGAGGGTGGCCAGAAGAATAAAGCAACTCCTTTTCTTTAAGGAGATCCAGAGGGTGGCCAGAAGAATAAAGCAAGTCCTTTTCTTAGAAGAGATCCAGAGGGTGGCCAGAAGAATAAAGCAGGTCCTTTTCTTAGAAGAGATCCAGAGGGTGGCCAGAAGAATAAAGCAGGTCCTTTTCTTTGAAGAGATCCAGAGGGTGGCCTGAAGAATAAAGCAGGTCCTTTTCTTAGAAGAGATCCAGAGGGTGGCCAGAAGAATAAAGCAGGTCCTTTTCTTTGAAGAGATCCAGAGGGTGGCCAGAAGAATAAAGCAACTCCTTTTCTTTAAGGAGATCCAGAGGGTGGCCAGAAGAATAAAGCAAGTCCTTTTCTTTGAAGAGATGCAGAGGGTGGCCAGAAGAATAAAGCAGGTCCTTTTCTTAGAAGAGATCCAGAGGGTGGCCAGAAGAATAAAGCAGGTCCTTTTCTTTGAAGAGATCCAGAGGGTGGCCTGAAGAATAAAGCAGGTCCTTTTCTTAGAAGAGATCCAGAGGGTGGCCAGAAGAATAAAGCAGGTCCTTTTCTTTGAAGAGATCCAGAGGGTGGCCAGAAGAATAAAGCAGGTCCTTTTCTTCGAAGAGATCCAGAGGGTGGCCAGAAGAATAAAGCTGGTCCTTTTCTTTGAAGAGATCCAGAGGGTAGCCCGAAGAATAAAGCAGGTCCTTTTCTTTGAAGAGATCCAGAGGGTGGCCAGAACAATAAAGCAACTCCTTTTCTTTGAAGAGATCCAGAGGGTGGCCAGAAGAATAAAGCAAGTCCTTTTCTTTAAGGAGATCCAGAGGGTGGCCTGAAGAATAAAGCAACTCCTTTTCTTTAAGGAGATCCAGAGGGTGGCCTGAAGAATAAAGCAAGACCTTTTCTTTGAAGCGATCCAGAGGGTGACCAGAAGAATAAAGCAAGTCCTTTTCTTTGAAGAGATCCAGAGGGTGGCCAGAAGAATAAAGCAACTCCTTTTCTTTAAGGAGATCCAGAGGGTGGCCAGAAGAATAAAGCAAGACCTTTTCTTTGAAGAGATCCAGAGGGTGACCAGAAGAATAAAGCAAGTCCTTTTATTTGAAGAGATCCAGAGGGTGGCCAGAAGAATAAAGCAGGTCCTTTTCTTTAAGGAGATCCAGAGGGTGGCCAGAAGAATAAAGCAACTCCTTTTCTTTAAGGAGATCCAGAGGGTGGCCAGAAGAATAAAGCAACTCCTTTTCTTAGAAGAGATCCAGAGGGTGGCCAGAAGAATAAAGCAGGTCCTTTTCTTTAAGGAGATCCAGAGGGTGGCCAGAAGAATAAAGCAAGTCCTTTTCCTAGAAGAGATCCAGAGGGTGGCCAGAAGAATAAAGCAGGTCCTTTTCTTTAAGGAGATCCAGAGGGTGGCCTGAAGAATAAACCAAGACCTTTTCTTTGAAGAGATCCAGAGGGTGGCCAGAAGAATAAAGCAAGTCCTTTTCTTTGAAGAGATCCAGAGGGTGGCCAGAAGAATAAAACAACTCCTTTTCTTTGATGACATCCAGAGGGTGGCCAGAAGAATAAAGCAAGTCCTTTTCTTTGAAGAGATCCAGAGGGTGGCCAGAAGAATAAAGCAGGTCCTTTTATTTGAAGAGATCCAGAGGGTGGCCAGAAGAATAAAGCAGGTCCTTTTATTTGAAGAGATCCAGAGGGTGGCCAGAAGAATAAAGCAAGACCTTTTCTTTAAGGAGATCCAGAGGGTGGCCAGAAGAATAAAGCAAGTCCTTTTCTTTGAAGAGATCCAGAGGGTGGCCAGAAGAATAAAGCAAGTCCTTTTCTTTAAGGAGATCCAGAGGGTGGCCAGAAGAATAAAGCAAGACCTTTTCTTTGAAGAGATCCAGAGGGTGGCCAGAAGAATAAAGCAAGACCTTTTATTTGAAGAGATCCAGAGGGTGGCCAGAAGAATAAAGCAACTCCTTTTCTTTAAGGAGATCCAGAGGGTGGCCAGAAGAATAAAGCAAGTCCTTTTCTTTAAGGGGATCCAGAGGGTGGCCAGAAGAATAAAGCAAGACCTTTTCTTTGAAGAGATCCAGAGGGTGGCCAGAAGAATAAAGCAAGTCCTTTTCTTTGAAGAGATCCAGAGGGTGGCCAGAAGAATAAAGCAGGTCCTTTTCTTTGAAGAGATCCAGAGGGTGGCCAGAAGAATAAAGCAGGTCCTTTTCTTTGAAGAGATCCAGAGGGTGGCCAGAAGAATAAAGCAACTCCTTTTCTTTAAGGAGATCCAGAGGGTGGCCAGAAGAATAAAGCAAGTCCTTTTCTTAGAAGAGATCCAGAGGGTGGCCAGAAGAATAAAGCAGGTCCTTTTCTTAGAAGAGATCCAGAGGGTGGCCAGAAGAATAAAGCAGGTCCTTTTCTTAGAAGAGATCCAGAGGGTGGCCAGAAGAATAAAGCAGGTCCTTTTCTTTGAAGAGATCCAGAGGGTGGCCAGAAGAATAAAGCAGGTCCTTTTCTTTAAGGAGATCCAGAGGGTGGCCAGAAGAATAAAGCAAGTCCTTTTCTTTGAAGAGATCCAGAGGGTGGCCAGAAGAATAAAGCAGGTCCTTTTCTTAGAAGAGATCCAGAGGGTGGCCAGAAGAATAAAGCAGGTCCTTTTCTTTGAAGAGATCCAGAGGGTGGCCTGAAGAATAAAGCAGGTCCTTTTCTTAGAAGAGATCCAGAGGGTGGCCAGAAGAATAAAGCAGGTCCTTTTCTTTGAAGAGATCCAGAGGGTGGCCAGAAGAATAAAGCAGGTCCTTTTCTTCGAAGAGATCCAGAGGGTGGCCAGAAGAATAAAGCAACTCCTTTTCTTTGAAGAGATCCAGAGGGTAGCCAGAAGAATAAAGCAGGTCCTTTTCTTTGAAGAGATCCAGAGGGTGGCCAGAACAATAAAGCAACTCCTTTTCTTTGAAGAGATCCAGAGGGTGGCCTGAAGAATAAAGCAAGTCCTTTTCTTTAAGGAGATCCAGAGGGTGGCCTGAAGAATAAAGCAACTCCTTTTCTTTAAGGAGATCCAGAGGGTGGCCTGAAGAATAAAGCAAGACCTTTTCTTTGAAGAGATCCAGAGGGTGACCAGAAGAATAAAGCAAGTCCTTTTCTTTGAAGAGATCCAGAGGGTGGCCAGAAGAATAAAGCAACTCCTTTTCTTTAAGGAGATCCAGAGGGTGGCCAGAAGAATAAAGCAAGACCTTTTCTTTGAAGAGATCCAGAGGGTGGCCAGAAGAATAAAGCAAGTCCTTTTATTTGAAGAGATCCAGAGGGTGGCCAGAAGAATAAAGCAGGTCCTTTTCTTTAAGGAGATCCAGAGGGTGGCCAGAAGAATAAAGCAACTCCTTTTCTTTAAGGAGATCCAGAGGGTGGCCAGAAGAATAAAGCAAGTCCTTTTCTTAGAAGAGATCCAGAGGGTGGCCAGAAGAATAAAGCAGGTCCTTTTCTTTAAGGAGATCCAGAGGGTGGCCAGAAGAATAAAGCAAGTCCTTTTCCTAGAAGAGATCCAGAGGGTGGCCAGAAGAATAAAGCAGGTCCTTTTCTTTGAAGAGATCCAGACGGTGGCCTGAAGAATAAAGCAACTCCTTTTCTTTGAAGAGATCCAGAGGGTGGCCAGAAGAATAAAGCAAGTCCTTTTCTTTGAAGAGATCCAGAGGGTGGCCAGAAGAATAAAACAACTCCTTTTCTTTGATGACATCCAGAGGGTGGCCAGAAGAATAAAGCAAGTCCTTTTCTTAGAAGAGATCCAGAGGTTGGCCTGAGGATTAAAGCAAGTCCTTTCCTTTGAAGATATCCTGAGGGTGGTCAGAACAATAAAGCAAGTCCTTTTCTTTTACGAGATTGGTAGCTTGCCGAGAACAATAAAGCAAATACTTTTATTTAAGAAAATCCAAAGAGTGGACAGAAAGCAAGTCCTTTTCTTTGAAGAGATCCAGTAGGTAGCCGGAAGAATAAAGCAAGTCCTTTTCTTTGAAGAGATCCAGAGGGTGGCCAGAGGTGTAAAGCAAGTCCTTTTATTTCAGGAGATCCAAAGAGTGGACAGAAGGCAAGTCCTTTTCTTTGATGAGATACAGAGGGTAGCCAGAAGAATAAAGCAGGTCCTTTTCTTTGAAGATATCCAGAGGGTAGCCGGAAGAATAAAGCAAGTCCTTTTCCTTGAAGAGATCCAGAGGTTGGCCAGAGGAATAAAACAAGTCCTTTTCTTTGAAGAGATCCTGAGGGTGGCCAGAGGAATAAAGCAAGTCCTTTTCTTTGAAGATATCCAGAGCTTGCTCAGAACAATAAAACAATTCGTTTTATTTGAGGAAATCCAAAGAGTGGCCAGAAGAATAAAGCAAGTCATTTTCTTTGAAGATATCCACAGCTTGCCCTGAACAATTAAGGAAATCCTTTTATTTTAGGAGATCCAAAGAGTGGACAGAAAAATAAAGCAAGTCCTTTTCTTTAAAGGGATCCAGAGGGTGGCCAGAAGAATAAAGCAAGTCCTTTTCTTGAAGAGATCCAGAGCTTGCCCAGAACAGTAAAACAAATCCTCTTATTTGAGGAGATCCAAAGAGTGGCCAGTAGTATAAAGCAAGTCCTTTTCCTTGAAGTGATCCAGAGGGTGGCCAGAAGAATAAAGCAATTCCTTTTCTTTGACAAGATTAAGACGGTGACCAGAAGAATAAAACAAGACCTTTTCTTGAAGAGATCCAGAGATTGCCCAGAACAATAAAGCAAATCCTTTTATTTCAGGAGATCCAAAGAGTGGACAGAAGGCAAGTCCTTTTCTTTGATGAGATACGGAGGGTAGCCAGAAGAATAAAGCAGGTCCTTTTCTTTGTAGAGATCCAGAGGGTAGCTAGAAGAATAAAGCAAGTCCTTTTCTTTGAAGATATCCAGAGCTTACCCAGAAAAAGAAAGCAAATGTTTTTATTTGAGGAAATCCAAACAGTGGCCAGAAGTACACTGATACAGTGGTTGTAGACAAATGAAGTAGAGGTAAAAGCAGAGGATGTTGAAAGAGTGCATCGACTACAAAGGAATGGGAGGGGCGGTGCCGCTAGAGATGTAACAATTAAATTCGCCAGAGAGAAAATTCAACAGCAAATATATACAGCACTAAAGAACAGGAAAGACCTGACTTTTAGAGGAAGAAAAGTCTGGGTGAGACAAGATTTTTGTCAAGAGACCTTCAGGGAAAAAAATCTCATGCGCCCCTTTGCTCAAAAGCTTTATGCAAACAATGTTAGATTTTCATGGGGCTATCCGTCCTCTATAATCATATTTCGGGTAGGAAAGCGACTTATGGCAAGGAATACTACAGAGGCAAAGGAACTACTTAAACAACTAGGAATCAACACAGATGACATGGGAGAGCAAGAAATGGAAGAGGAGTCGGGGGTTCCTGAAGATGGTGACGAATGAACTTCAGAGAGAGGAATAAAAGAGTGGACAGAAAGCAAGTCCTTTTCTTTCAAGACATCCAGAGGGTGACAACAAAAATAAAGCAAGTCCTTTTCATTGAAGAGATCCACAGCTTGTCCAGAAGAATAAAGGAAATGCTTTTATTTAGGAGATCCAAATAGTGGACAAAAAATTAAAGCAAGTCCTTTTCTCTGAAGAGATCCAGAGGGTGGCCAGAAGAATAAAGCAACTCCTTTTCTTTGAAGAGATCCAGAGGGTGGCCAGAAGAATAAAGCAAGTCCTTTTCTTTGAAGAGATCCAGAGGGTGGCCAGAAGAATAAAGCAGGTCCTTTTATTTGAACAGATCCAGAGGATGGCCAGAAGAATAAAGCAAGTCCTTTTCTTTGAAGAGATCCAGAGGGTGGCCAGAAGAATAAAGCAGCTCCTTTTCTTTGAAGAGATCCAGAGGGTGGCCAGAAGAATAAAGCAGGTCCTTTTCTTTAAGGAGATCCAGAGGGTGGCCAGGAGAATAAAGCAAGTCCTTTTCCTAGAAGAGATCCAGAGGGTGGCCAGAAGAATAAAGCAGGTCCTTTTCTTTGAAGAGATCCAGAGGGTGGCCAGAAGAATAAAGCAAGTCCTTTTCTTTGAAGAGATCCAGAGGGTGGCCAGAAGAATAAAGCAGGTCCTTTTCTTTGAAGAGATCCAGAGGGTGGCCAGAAGAATAAAGCAACTCCTTTTCTTTGAAGAGATCCAGAGGGTGGCCAGAAGAATAAAGCAAGTCCTTTTCTTTGAAGAGATCCAGAGGGTGACCAGAAGAATAAAGCAACTCCTTTTCTTTAAGGAGATCCAGAGGGTGGCCAGAAGAATAAAGCAACTCCTTTTCTTTAAGGAGATCCAGAGGGTGGCCTGAAGAATAAAGCAAGACCTTTTCTTTGAAGAGATCCAGAGGGTGGCCTGAGGAATAAAGCAAGACCTTTTCTTTGAAGAGATCCAGAGGGTGGCCAGAAGAATAAAGCAACTCCTTTTCTTTAAGGAGATCCAGAGGGTGGACAGAAGAATAAAGCAACTCCTTTTCTTTAAGGAGATCCAGAGGGTGGCCAGAAGAATAAAGCAGGTCCTTTTCTTAGAAGAGATCCAGAGGGTGGCCAGAAGAATAAAGCAGGTCCTTTTATTTGAAGAGATCCAGAGGGTGGCCAGAAGAATAAAGCAGGTCCTTTTCTTTAAGGAGATCCAGAGGGTGGCCAGAAGAATAAAGCAGGTCCTTTTCTTTGAAGAGATCCAGAGGGTGGCCAGAAGAATAAAGCAGGTCCTTTTCTTTGAAGAGATCCAGAGGGTGGCCAGAAGAATAAAGCAAGTCCTTTTCTTTAAGGAGATCCAGAGGGTGGCCTGAAGAATAAAGCAACTCCTTTTCTTTAAGGAGATCCAGAGGGTGGCCTGAAGAATAAAGCAAGACCTTTTCTTTGAAGAGATCCAGAGGGTGACCAGAAGAATAAAGCAAGTCCTTTTCTTTGAAGAGATCCAGAGGGTGGCCAGAAGAATAAAGCAGGTCCTTTTATTTGAAGAGATCCAGAGGGTGGCCAGAAGAATAAAGCAACTCCTTTTCTTTGAAGAGATCCAGAGGGTGGCCAGAAGAATAAAGCAAGACCTTTTCTTTGAAGAGATCCAGAGGGTGGCCAGAAGAATAAAGCAAGTCCTTTTCTTTGAGGAGATCCAGAGGGTGGCCAGAAGAATAAAGCAAGACCTTTTCTTTAAGGAGATCCAGAGGGTGGCCAGAAGAATAAAGCAAGTCCTTTTCTTTGAAGAGATCCAGAGGGTAGCCAGAAGAATAAAGCTAGACCTTTTCTTTGAAGAGATCCAGAGGGTGGCCAGAAGAATAAAGCAAGAGCTTTTCTTTGAAGAGATCCAGAGGGTGGCCAGAAGAATAAAGCAGGTCCTTTTCTTTGAAGAGATCCAGAGGGTGGCCAGAAGAATAAAGCAACTCCTTTTCTTTGAAGAGATCCAGAGGGTGGCCAGAAGAATAAAGCAAGACCTTTTCTTTGAAGAGATCCAGAGGGTGGCCTGAAGAATAAAGCAACTCCTTTTCTTTGAAGAGATCCAGAGGGTGGCCTGAACAATAAAGCAACTCCTTTTCTTTAAGGAGATCCAGAGGGTGGCCTGAAGAATAAAGCAAGACCTTTTCTTTGAAGAGATCCAGAGGGTGACCAGAAGAATAAAGCAAGTCCTTTTCTTTGAAGAGATCCAGAGGGTGGCCAGAAGAATAAAGCAACTCCTTTTCTTTAAGGAGATCCAGAGGGTGGCCAGAAGAATAAAGCAAGACCTTTTCTTTGAAGAGATCCAGAGGGTGACCAGAAGAATAAAGCAAGTCCTTTTATTTGAAGAGATCCAGAGGGTGGCCAGAAGAATAAAGCAAGTCCTTTTCTTTGAAGAGATCCAGAGGGTGGCCAGAAGAATAAAGCAACTCCTTTTCTTTGAAGAGATCCAGAGGGTGGCCAGAAGAATAAAGCAAGTCCTTTTCTTTGAAGAGATCCAGAGGGTGGCCAGAAGAATAAAGCAACTCCTTTTCTTTAAGGAGATCCAGAGGTTGGCCAGAAGAATAAAGCCAGTCCTTTTCTTTGAAGAGATCCAGAGGGTGGCCAGAAGAATAAAGCAGCTCCTTTTCTTTGAAGAGATCCAGAGGTTGGCCAGAAGAATAAAGCAGGTCCTTTTCTTTAAGGAGATCCAGAGGGTGGCCAGAAGAATAAAGCAAGTCCTTTTCCTAGAAGAGATCCAGAGGGTGGCCAGAAGAATAAAGCAGGTCCTTTTCTTTGAAGAGATCCAGAGGGTGGCCAGAAGAATAAAGCAACTCCTTTTCTTTGAAGAGATCCAGAGGGTGGCCAGAAGAATAAAGCAAGTCCTTTTCTTTGAAGAGATCCAGAGGGTGGCCAGAAGAATAAAACAAGTCCTTTTCTTTGATGACATCCAGAGGGTGGCCAGAAGAATAAAGCAAGTCCTTTTCTTTGAAGAGATCCAGAGGGTGGCCAGAAGAATAAAGCAGGTCCTTTTATTTGAAGAGATCCAGAGGGTGGCCAGAAGAATAAAGCAGGTCCTTTTCTTTGAAGAGATCCAGAGGGTGGCCAGAAGAATAAAGCAAGACCTTTTCTTTAAGGAGATCCAGAGGGTGGCCAGAAGAATAAAGCAAGTCCTTTTCTTTGAAGAGATCCAGAGGGTGGCCAGAAGAATAAAGCAAGTCCTTTTCTTTAAGGAGATCCAGAGGGTGGCCAGAAGAATAAAGCAAGACCTTTTCTTTGAAGAGATCCAGAGGGTGGCCAGAAGAATAAAGCAAGACCTTTTATTTGAAGAGATCCAGAGGGTGGCCAGAAGAATAAAGCAACTCCTTTTCTTTAAGGAGATCCAGAGGGTGGCCAGAAGAATAAAGCAAGTCCTTTTCTTTAAGGAGATCCAGAGGGTGGCCAGAAGAATAAAGCAAGACCTTTTCTTTGAAGAGATCCAGAGGGTGGCCAGAAGAATAAAGCAGGTCCTTTTCTTTGAAGAGATCCAGAGGGTGGCCAGAAGAATAAAGCAGGTCCTTTTCTTTGAAGAGATCCAGAGGGTGGCCAGAAGAATAAAGCAACTCCTTTTCTTTAAGGAGATCCAGAGGGTGGCCAGAAGAATAAAGCAAGTCCTTTTCTTAGAAGAGATCCAGAGGGTGGCCAGAAGAATAAAGCAGGTCCTTTTCTTAGAAGAGATCCAGAGGGTGGCCAGAAGAATAAAGCAGGTCCTTTTCTTTGAAGAGATCCAGAGGGTGGCCAGAAGAATAAAGCAGGTCCTTTTCTTAGAAGAGATCCAGAGGGTTGCCAGAAGAATAAAGCAGGTCCTTTTCTTTGAAGAGATCCAGAGGGTGGCCAGAACAATAAAGCAACTCCTTTTCTTTGAAGAGATCCAGAGGGTGGCCAGAAGAATAAAGCAAGTCCTTTTCTTTAAGGAGATCCAGAGGGTGGCCTGAAGAATAAAGCAACTCCTTTTCTTTAAGGAGATCCAGAGGGTGGCCTGAAGAATAAAGCAAGACCTTTTCTTTGAAGAGATCCAGAGGGTGACCAGAAGAATAAAGCAAGTCCTTTTCTTTGAAGAGATCCAGAGGGTGGCCAGAAGAATAAAGCAACTCCTTTTCTTTAAGGAGATCCAGAGGGTGGCCAGAAGAATAAAGCAAGTCCTTTTCTTTGAAGAGATCCAGAGGGTGACCAGAAGAATAAAGCAAGTCCTTTTATTTGAAGAGATCCAGAGGGTGGCCAGAAGAATAAAGCAGGTCCTTTTCTTTAAGGAGATCCAGAGGGTGGCCAGAAGAATAAAGCAACTCCTTTTCTTTAAGGAGATCCAGATGGTGGCCAGAAGAATAAAGCAAGTCCTTTTCTTAGAAGAGATCCAGAGGGTGGCCAGAAGAATAAAGCAGGTCCTTTTCTTTAAGGAGATCCAGAGGGTGGCCAGAAGAATAAAGCAAGTCCTTTTCCTAGAAGAGATCCAGAGGGTGGCCAGAAGAATAAAGCAGGTCCTTTTCTTTAAGGAGATCCAGAGGGTGGCCTGAAGAATAAAGCAAGACCTTTTCTTTGAAGAGATCCAGAGGGTGGCCAGAAGAATAAAGCAAGTCCTTTTCTTTGAAGAGATCCAGAGGGTGGCCAGAAGAATAAAACAACTCCTTTTCTTTGATGACATCCAGAGGGTGGCCAGAAGAATAAAGCAAGTCCTTTTCTTTGAAGAGATCCAGAGGGTGGCCAGAAGAATAAAGCAGGTCCTTTTATTTGAAGAGATCCAGAGGGTGGCCAGAAGAATAAAGCAGGTCCTTTTATTTGAAGAGATCCAGAGGGTGGCCAGAAGAATAAAGCAAGACCTTTTCTTTCAGGAGATCCAGAGGGTGGCCAGAAGAATAAAGCAAGTCCTTTTCTTTGAAGAGATCCAGAGGGTGGCCAGAAGAATAAAGCAGGTCCTTTTCTTTAATGAGATCCAGAGGGTGGCCAGAAGAATAAAGCAAGACCTTTTCTTTGAAGAGATCCAGAGGGTGGCCAGAAGAATAAAGCAGGTCCTTTTCTTTGAAGAGATCCAGAGGGTGGCCAGAAGAATAAAGCAGGTCCTTTTCTTTGAAGAGATCCAGAGGGTGGCCAGAAGAATAAAGCAACTCCTTTTCTTTAAGGAAATCCAGAGGGTGGCCAGAAGAATAAAGCAGGTCCTTTTCTTAGAAGAGATCCAGAGGGTGGCCAGAAGAATAAAGCAGGTCCTTTTCTTAGAAGAGATCCAGAGGGTGGCCAGAAGAATAAAGCAGGTCCTTTTCTTTGAAGAGATCCAGAGGGTGGCCTGAAGAATAAAGCAGGTCCTTTTCTTAGAAGAGATCCAGAGGGTGGCCAGAAGAATAAAGCAGGTCCTTTTCTTTGAAGAGATCCAGAGGGTGGCCAGAAGAATAAAGCAACTCCTTTTCTTTAAGGAGATCCAGAGGGTGGCCAGAAGAATAAAGCAAGTCCTTTTCTTTGAAGAGATCCAGAGGGTGGCCAGAAGAATAAAGCAGGTCCTGTTCTTAGATGAGATCCAGAGGGTGGCCAGAAGAATAAAGCAGGTCCTTTTCTTTGAAGACATCCAGAGGGTGGCCTGAAGAATAAAGCAGGTCCTTTTCTTAGAAGAGATCCAGAGGGTGGCCAGAAGAATAAAGCAGGTCCTTTTCTTTGAAGAGATCCAGAGGGTGGCCAGAAGAATAAAGCAGGTCCTTTTCTTAGAAGAGATCCAGAGGGTGGCCAGAAGAATAAAGCTGGTCCTTTTCTTTGAAGAGATCCAGAGGGTAGCCAGAAGAATAAAGCAGGTCCTTTTCTTTGAAGAGATCCAGAGGGGGGCCAGAACAATAAAGCATCTCCTTTTCTTTGAAGAGATCCAGAGGGTGGCCAGAAGAATAAAGCAAGTCCTTTTCTTTAAGGAGATCCAGAGGGTGGCCTGAAGAATAAAGCAACTCCTTTTCTTTAAGGAGATCCAGAGGGTGGCCTGAAGAATAAAGCAAGACCTTTTCTTTGAAGAGATCCAGAGGGTGACCAGAAGAATAAAGCAAGTCCTTTTCTTTGAAGAGATCCAGAGGGTGGCCAGAAGAATAAAGCAACTCCTTTTCTTTAAGGAGATCCAGAGGGTGGCCAGAAGAATAAAGCAAGACCTTTTCTTTGAAGAGATCCAGAGGGTGACCAGAAGAATAAAGCAAGTCCTTTTATTTGAAGAGATCCAGAGGGTGGCCAGAAGAATAAAGCAGGTCCTTTTCTTTAAGGAGATCCAGAGGGTGGCCAGAAGAATAAAGCAACTCCTTTTCTTTAAGGAGATCCAGAGGGTGGCCAGAAGAATAAAGCAAGTCCTTTTCTTAGAAGAGATCCAGAGGGTGGCCAGAAGAATAAAGCAGGTCCTTTTCTTTAAGGAGATCCAGTGGGTGGCCAGAAGAATAAAGCAGGTCCTTTTCTTTAAGGAGATCCAGAGGGTGGCCTGAAGAATAAAGCAAGACCTTTCCTAGAAGAGATCCAGAGGGTGGCCAGAAGAATAAAGCAGGTCCTTTTCTTTAAGGAGATCCAGAGGGTGGCCTGAAGAATAAAGCAAGACCTTTTCTTTGAAGAGATCCAGAGGGTGGCCAGAAGAATAAAGCAAGTCCTTTTCTTTGAAGAGATCCAGAGGGTGGCCAGAAGAATAAAGCAGGTCCTTTTATTTGAAGAGATCCAGAGGGTGGCCAGAAGAATAAAGCAGGTCCTTTTATTTGAAGAGATCCAGAGGGTGGCCAGAAGAATAAAGCAAGACCTTTTCTTTCAGGAGATCCAGAGGGTGGCCAGAAGAATAAAGCAAGTCCTTTTCTTTGAAGAGATCCAGAGGGTGGCCAGAAGAATAAAGCAAGTCCTTTTCTTTAAGGAGATCCAGAGGGTGGCCAGAAGAATAAAGCAAGACCTTTTCTTTGAAGAGATCCAGAGGGTGGCCAGAAGAATAAAGCAACTCCTTTTCTTTAAGGAGATCCAGAGGGTGGCCAGAAGAATAAAGCAAGTCCTTTTCTTTAAGGAGATCCAGAGGGTGGCCAGAAGAATAAAGCAAGACCTTTTCTTTGAAGAGATCCAGAGGGTGGCCAGAAGAATAAAGCAAGTCCTTTTCTTTGAAGAGATCCAGAGGGTGGCCAGAAGAATAAAGCAGGTCCTTTTCTTTGAAGAGATCCAGAGGGTGGCCAGAAGAATAAAGCAGGTCCTTTTCTTTGAAGAGATCCAGAGGGTGGCCAGAAGAATAAAGCAACTCCTTTTCTTTAAGGAGATCCAGAGGGTGGCCAGAAGAATAAAGCAAGTCCTTTTCTTAGAAGAGATCCAGAGGGTGGCCAGAAGAATAAAGCAGGTCCTTTTCTTAGAAGAGATTCAGAGGGTGGCCAGAAGAATAAAGCAGGTCCTTTTCTTAGAAGAGATCCAGAGGGTGGCCAGAAGAATAAAGCAGGTCCTTTTCTTAGAAGAGATCCAGAGGGTGGCCAGAAGAATAAAGCAACTCCTTTTCTTTAAGGAGATCCAGAGGGTGGCCAGAAGAATAAAGCAAGTCCTTTTCTTTAAGGAGATCCAGAGGGTGGCCAGAAGAATAAAGCAAGACCTTTTCTTTGAAGAGATCCAGAGGGTGGCCAGAAGAATAAAGCAAGTCCTTTTCTTTGAAGAGATCCAGAGGGTGGCCAGAAGAATAAAGCAGGTCCTTTTCTTTGAAGAGATCCAGAGGGTGGCCAGAAGAATAAAGCAGGTCCTTTTCTTTGAAGAGATCCAGAGGGTGGCCAGAAGAATAAAGCAACTCCTTTTCTTTAAGGAGATCCAGAGGGTGGCCAGAAGAATAAAGCAAGTCCTTTTCTTAGAAGAGATCCAGAGGGTGGCCAGAAGAATAAAGCATGTCCTTTTCTTAGAAGAGATCCAGAGGGTGGCCAGAAGAATAAAGCAAGTCCTTTTCTTTGAAGAGATCCAGAGGGTGGCCAGAAGAATAAAGCAAGTCCTTTTCTTTGAAGAGATCCAGAGGGTGGCCAGAAGAATAAAGCAACTCCTTTTCTTTAAGGAGATCCAGAGGGTGGCCAGAAGAATAAAGCAAGACCTTTTCTTTGAAGAGATCCAGAGGGTGACCAGAAGAATAAAGCAAGTCCTTTTATTTGAAGAGATCCAGAGGGTGGCCAGAAGAATAAAGCAGGTCCTTTTCTTTAAGGAGATCCAGAGGGTGGCCAGAAGAATAAAGCAACTCCTTTTCTTTAAGGAGATCCAGAGGGTGGCCAGAAGAATAAAGCAAGTCCTTTTCTTAGAAGAGATCCAGAGGGTGGCCAGAAGAATAAAGCAGGTCCTTTTCTTTAAGGAGATCCAGAGGGTGGCCAGAAGAATAAAGCAAGTCCTTTTCCTAGAAGAGTTCCAGAGGGTGGCCAGAAGAATAAAGCAGGTCCTTTTCTTTGAAGAGATCCAGAGGGTGGCCAGAAGAATAAAGCAACTCCTTTTCTTTGAAGAGATCCAGAGGGTGGCCAGAAGAATAAAGCAAGTCGTTTTCTTTGAAGAGATCCAGAGGGTGGCCAGAAGAATAAAGCTCCTTTTCTTTGATGACATCCAGAGGGTGGCCAGAAGAATAAAGCAAGTCCTTTTCTTTGAAGAGATCCAGAGGGTGGCCAGAAGAATAAAGCAGGTCCTTTTATTTGAAGAGATCCAGAGGGTGGCCAGAAGAATAAAGCAGGTCCTTTTATTTGAAGAGATCCAGAGGGTGGCCAGAAGAATAAAGCAAGACCTTTTCTTTGAAGAGATCCAGAGGGTGGCCAGAAGAATAAAGCAAGTCCTTTTCTTTGAAGAGATCCAGAGGGTGGCCAGAAGAATAAAGCAACTCCTTTTCTTTAAGGAGATCCAGAGGGTGGCCAGAAGAATAAAGCAAGTCCTTTTCTTAGAAGAGATCCAGAGGGTGGCCAGAAGAATAAAGCAACTCCTTTTCTTTAAGGAGATCCAGAGGGTGGCCAGAAGAATAAAGCAAGACCTTTTCTTTGAAGAGATCCAGAGGGTGACCAGAAGAATAAAGCAAGTCCTTTTATTTGACGAGATCCAGAGGGTGGCCAGAAGAATAAAGCAGGTCCTTTTCTTTAAGGAGATCCAGAGGGTGGCCAGAAGAATAAAGCAACTCCTTTTCGTTAGGGAGATCCAGAGTGTGGCCAGAAGAATAAAGCAAGTCCTTTTCTTAGAAGAGATCCAGAGGGTGGCCAGAAGAATAAAGCAGGTCCTTTTCTTTAAGGAGATCCAGAGGGTGGCCAGAAGAATAAAGCAAGTCCTTTTCTTTAAGGAGATCCAGAGGGTGGCCAGAAGAATAAAGCAGGTCCTTTTCTTTGAAGAGATCCAGAGGGTGGCCAGAAGAATAAAGCAACTCCTTTTCTTTGAAGAGATCCAGAGGGTGGCCAGAAGAATAAAGCAAGTCGTTTTCTTTGAAGAGATCCAGAGGGTGGCCAGAAGAATAAAACTCCTTTTCTTTGATGACATCCAGAGGGTGGCCAGAAGAATAAAGCAAGTCCTTTTCTTTGAAGAGATCCAGAGGGTGGCCAGAAGAATAAAGCAGGTCCTTTTATTTGAAGAGATCCAGAGGGTGGCCAGAAGAATAAAGCAGGTCCTTTTATTTGAAGAGATCCAGAGGGTGGCCAGAAGAATAAAGCAAGACCTTTTCTTTTAGGAGATCCAGAGGGTGGCCAGAAGAATAAAGCAAGTCCTTTTCTTTGAAGAGATCCAGAGGGTGGCCAGAAGAATAAAGCAAGTCGTTTTCTTTAAGGAGATCCAGAGGGTGGCCAGAAGAATAAAGCAAGACCTTTTCTTTGAAGAGATCCAGAGGGTGGCCAGAAGAATATAGCAAGACCTTTTATTTGAAGAGATCCAGAGGGTGGCCAGAAGAATAAAGCAACTCCTTTTCTTTAAGGAGATCCAGAGGGTGGCCAGAAGAATAAAGCAAGTCCTTTTCTTTAAGGAGATCCAGAGGGTGGCCAGAAGAATAAAGCAAGACCTTTTCTTTGAAGAGATCCAGAGGGTGGCCAGAAGAATAGAGCAAGTCCTTTTCTCTGAAGAGATCCAGAGGGTGGCCAGAAGAATAAAGCAGGTCCTTTTCTTTGAAGAGATCCAGAGGGTGGCCAGAAGAATAAAGCAGGTCCTTTTCTTTGAAGAGATCCAGAGGGTGGCCAGAAGAATAAAGCAACTCCTTTTCTTTAAGGAGATCCAGAGGGTGGCCAGAAGAATAAAGCAAGTCCTTTTCTTAGAAGAGATCCAGAGGGTGGCCAGAAGAATAAAGCAGGTCCTTTTCTCTGAAGAGATCCAGAGGGTGGCCAGAAGAATAAAGCAAGTCCTTTTCTCTGAAGAGATCCAGAGGGTGGCCAGAAGAATAAAGCAGGTCCTTTTATTTGAAGAGATCCAGAGGGTGGGCAGAAGAATAAAGCAACTCCTTTTCTTTGAAGAGATCCAGAGGGTGGCCAGAAGAATAAAGCAGCTCCTTTTCTTTGAAGAGATCCAGAGGGTGGCCAGAAGAATAAAGCAGGTCCTTTTCTTTAAGGAGATCCAGAGGGTGGCCAGAAGAATAAAGCAAGTCCTTTTCCTAGAAGAGATCCAGAGGGTGGCCAGAAGAATAAAGCAGGTCCTTTTCTTTAAGGAGATCCAGAGGGTGGCCAGAAGAATAAAGCAAGTCCTTTTCCTAGAAGAGATCCAGAGGGTGGCCAGAAGAATAAAGCAGGTCCTTTTCTTTGAAGAGATCCAGAGCGTGGCCAGAAGAATAAAGCAGGTCCTTTTCTTTGAAGAGATCCAGAGGGTGGCCAGAAGAATAAAGCAAGACCTTTTCTTTGAAGAGATCCAGAGGGTGGCCAGAAGAATAAAGCAACTCCTTTTCTTTGAAGAGATCCAGAGGGTGGCCAGAAGAATAAAGCAACTCCTTTTCTTTGAAGAGATCCAGAGGGTGGCCTGAAGAATAAAGCAACTCCTTTTCTTTGATGACATCCAGAGGGTGGCCAGAAGAATAAAGCAAGTCCTTTTCTTTGAAGAGATCCAGAGGGTGGCCAGAAGAATAAAGCAACTCCGTTTTCTTTAAGGAGATCCAGAGGGTGGCCAGAAGAATAAAGCAACTCGTTTTCTTTAAGGAGATCCAGAGGGTGGCCAGAAGAATAAAGCAACTCCTTTTTTTTAAGGAGATCCAGAGGGTGGCCTGAAGAATAAAGCAACTCCTTTTCTTTGATGACATCCAGAGGGTGGCCAGAAGAATAAAGCAAGTCCTTTTCTTTGAAGAGATCCAGAGGGTGGCCAGAAGAATAAAGCAACTCCTTTTCTTTAAGGAGATCCAGAGGGTGGCCAGAAGAATAAAGCAAGTCCTTTTCTTTGAGGAGATCCAGAGGGTGGCCTGAAGAATAAAGCAAGACCTTTTCTTTGAATAGATCCAGAGGGTGGCCTGAAGAATAAACCAAGACCTTTTCTTTGAAGAGATCCAGAGGGTGGCCAGAAGAATAAAGCAACTCCTTTTCTTTAAGGAGATCCAGAGGGTGGACAGAAGAATAAAGCAACTCCTTTTCTTTAAGGAGATCCAGAGGGTGGCCAGAAGAATAAAGCAAGTCCTTTTCTTAGAAGAGATCCAGAGGGTGGCCAGAAGAATAAAACAGGTCCTTTTCTTTGAAGAGATCCAGAGGGTGGCCAGAAGAATAAAGCAGGTCCTTTTCTCTGAAGAGATCCAGAGGGTGGCCAGAAGAATAAAGCAGGTCCTTTTCTTTGAAGAGATCCAGAGGGTGGCCAGAAGAATAAAGCTGGTCCTTTTCTTTGAAGAGATCCAGAGGGTAGGCAGAAGAATAAAGCAACTCCTTTTCTTTAAGGAGATCCAGAGGGTGGCCTGAAGAATAAAGCAAGACCTTTTCTTTGAAGAGATCCAGAGGGTGACCAGAAGAATAAAGCAAGTCCTTTTCTTTGAAGAGATCCAGAGGGTGGCCAGAAGAATAAAGCAGGTCCTTTTATTTGAAGAGATCCAGAGGGTGGCCAGAAGAATAAAGCAACTCCTTTTCTTTGAAGAGATCCAGAGGGTGGCCAGAAGAATAAAGCAAGACCTTTTCTTTAAGGAGATCCAGAGGGTGGCCAGAAGAATAAAGCAAGTCCTTTTCTTTGAAGAGATCCAGAGGGTGGCCAGAAGAATAAAGCAAGTCCTTTTCTTTAAGGAGATCCAGAGGGTGGCCAGAAGAATAAATAAGACCTTTTCTTTGAAGAGATCCAGAGGGTGGCCAGAAGAATAAAGCAAGTCCTTTTCTTTGAAGAGATCCAGAGGGTGGCCAGAAGAATAAAGCAGGTCCTTTTCTTTGAAGAGATCCAGAGGGTGGCCAGAAGAATAAAGCAGGTCCTTTTCTTTAAGGAGATCCAGAGGGTGGCCAGAAGAATAAAGCAACTCCTTTTCTTTAAGGAGATCCAGAGGGTGGCCAGAAGAATAAAGCAAGTCCTTTTCTTAGAAGAGATCCAGAGGGTGGCCAGAAGAATAAAGCAGGTCCTTTTCTTAGAAGAGATCCAGAGGGTGGCCAGAAGAATAAAGCAGGTCCTTTTCTTTGAAGAGATCTAGAGGGTGACCTGAAGAATAAAGAAGGTCCTTTTCTTAGAAGAGATCCAGAGGGTGGCCAGAAGAATAAAGCAAGTCCTTTTCTTTGAAGAGATCCAGAGGGTGGCCAGAAGAATAAAGCAGGTCCTTTTCTTTGAAGAGATCCAGAGGGTGGCCAGAAGAATAAAGCTGGTCCTTTTCTTTGAAGAGATCCAGAGGGTAGCCAGAAGAATAAAGCAGGTCGTTTTCTTTGAAGAGATCCAGAGGGTGGCTTGAACAATAAAGCAAGTCCTTTTCTTTGAAGAGATCCAGAGGGTGGCCAGAAGAATAAAGCAACTCCTTTTCTTTGATGACATCCAGAGGGTGGCCAGAAGAATAAAGCAAGTCATTTTCTTTGAAGATATCCACAGCTTGCCCTGAACAATTAAAAAAATCCTTTTATTTTAGGAGATCCAAAGAGTGGACAGAAAAATAAAGCAAGTCCTTTTCTTTAAAGGGATCCAGAGGGTGGCCAGAAGAATAAAGCAAGTCCTTTTCTTGAAGAGATCCAGAGCTTGCCCAGAACAGTAAAACAAATCCTCTTATTTGAGGAGATCCAAAGAGTGGCCAGTAGTATAAAGCAAGTCCTTTTCCTTGAAGTGATCCAGAGGGTGGCCAGAAGAATAAAGCAATTCCTTTTCTTTGACAAGATCCAGACGGTGACCAGAAGAATAAAACAAGACCTTTTCTTGAAGAGATCCAGAGATTGCCCAGAACAATAAAGCAAATCCTGTTATTTAAGGAGATCCAAAGAGTGGACAGAAGGCAAGTCCTTTTCTTTGATGAGATACGGAGGGTGGCCAGAAGAATAAAGCAAGTCCTTTTCTTTGAAGAGATCCAGAGGGTGGCCAGAAGAATAAAGCAGGTCCTTTTATTTGAAGAGATCCAGAGGGTGGCCAGAAGAATAAAGCAACTCCTTTTCTTTGAAGAGATCCAGAGGGTGGCCAGAAGAATAAAGCAGATCCTTTTCTTTGAAGAGATCCAGAGGGTGGCCAGAAGAATAAAGCAGGTCCTTTTCTTTAAGGAGATCCAGAGGGTGGCCAGAAGAATAAAGCAAGTCCTTTTCCTAGAAGAGATCCAGAGGGTGGCCAGAAGAATAAAGCAGGTCCTTTTCTTTAAGGAGATCCAGAGGGTGGCCAGAAGAATAAAGCAAGTCCTTTTCCTAGAAGAGATCCAGAGGGTGGCCAGAAGAATAAAGCAGGTCCTTTTCTTTGAAGAGATCCAGAGCGTGGCCAGAAGAATAAAGCAGGTCCTTTTCTTTGATGAGATCCAGAGGGTGGCCAGAAGAATAAAGCAAGACCTTTTCTTTGAAGAGATCCGGAGGGTGGCCAGAAGAATAAAGCAACTCCTTTACTTTGAAGAGATCCAGAGGGTGGCCAGAAGAATAAAGCAAGTCCTTTTCTTTGAAGAGATCCAGAGGGTGGCCAGAAGAATAAAGCAAGTCCTTTTCTTTGAAGAGATCCAGAGGGTGGCCAGAAGAATAAAGCAGGTCCTTTTATTTGAAGAGATCCAGAGGGTGGCCAGAAGAATAAAGCAACTCCTTTTCTTTGAAGAGATCCAGAGGGTGGCCAGAAGAATAAAGCAGCTCCTTTTCTTTGAAGAGATCCAGAGGGTGGCCAGAAGAATAAAGCAGGTCCTTTTCTTTTAGGAGATCCAGAGGGTGGCCAGAAGAATAAAGCAAGTCCTTTTCCTAGAAGAGATCCAGAGGGTGGCCAGAAGAATAAAGCAGGTCCTTTTCTTTAAGGAGATCCAGAGGGTGGCCAGAAGAATAAAGCAAGTCCTTTTCCTAGAAGAGATCCAGAGGGTGGCCAGAAGAATAAAGCAGGTCCTTTTCTTTGAAGAGATCCAGAGCGTGGCCAGAAGAATAAAGCAGGTCCTTTTCTTTGAAGAGATCCAGAGGGTGGCCAGAAGAATAAAGCAAGACCTTTTCTTTGAAGAGATCCAGAGGGTGGCCAGAAGAATAAAGCAACTCCTTTTCTTTGAAGAGATCCAGAGGGTGGCCAGAAGAATAAAGCAACTCCTTTTCTTTGAAGAGATCCAGAGGGTGGCCTGAAGAATAAAGCAACTCCTTTTCTTTGATGACATCCAGAGGGTGGCCAGAAGAATAAAGCAAGTCCTTTTCTTTGAAGAGATCCAGAGGGTGGCCAGAAGAATAAAGCAACTCGTTTTCTTTGATGAGATCCAGAGGGTGGCCAGAAGAATAAAGCAACTCGTTTTCTTTAAGGAGATCCAGAGGGTGGCCAGAAGAATAAAGCAACTCCTTTTTTTAAGGAGATCCAGAGGGTGGCCTGAAGAATAAAGCAACTCCTTTTCTTTGATGACATCCAGAGGGTGGCCAGAAGAATAAAGCAAGTCCTTTTCTTTGAAGAGATCCAGAGGGTGGCCAGAAGAATAAAGCAACTCCTTTTCTTTAAGGAGATCCAGAGGGTGGCCAGAAGAATAAAGCAACTCCTTTTCTTTAAGGAGATCCAGAGGGTGGCCTGAAGAATAAAGCAAGACCTTTTCTTTGAAGAGATCCAGAGGGTGGCCTGAAGAATAAACCAAGACCTTTTCTTTGAAGAGATCCAGAGGGTGGCCAGAAGAATAAAGCAACTCCTTTTCTTTAAGGAGATCCAGAGGGTGGACAGAAGAATAAAGCAACTCCTTTTCTTTAAGGAGATCCAGAGGGTGGCCAGAAGAATAAAGCAAGTCCTTTTCTTAGAAGAGATCCAGAGGGTGGCCAGAAGAATAAAACAGGTCCTTTTCTTTGTAGAGATCCAGAGGGTGGCCAGAAGAATTAAACAGGTCCTTTTCTTTGAAGAGATCCAGAGGGTGGCCAGAAGAATAAAGCAGGTCCTTTTCTTTGAAGAGATCCAGAGGGTGGCCAGAAGAATAAAGCTCGTCCTTTTCTTTGAAGAGATCCAGAGGGTAGGCAGAAGAATAAAGCAGGTCCTTTTCTTTGAAGAGATCCAGAGGGTGGCCTGAAGAATAAAGCAACTCCTTTTCTTTAAGGAGTTCCAGAGGGTGGCCAGAAGAATAAATGAAGTCCTTTTCTTTGAAGAGATCCAGAGGGTGGCCAGAAGAATAAAGCAGGTCCTTTTCTTTGAAGAGATCCAGAGGGTGGCCAGAAGAATAAAGCAGGTCCTTTTCTTTGAAGAGATCCAGAGGGTGGCCAGAAGAATAAAGCAGGTCCTTTTCTTTGAAGAGATCCAGAGGGTGGCCAGAAGAATAAAGCAGGTCCTTTTCTTAGAAGAGATCCAGAGGGTGGCCAGAAGAATAAAGCAGGTCCTTTTCGTTGAAGAGATCCAGAGGGTGGCCTGAAGAATAAAGCAGGTCCTTTTCTTTGAAGAGATCCAGAGGGTGGCCAGAAGAATAAAGCAGGTCCTTTTCTTTGAAGAGATCCAGAGGGTAGCCAGAAGAATAAAGCAGGTCCTTTTCTTTGAAGAGATCTAGAGGGTGGCCAGAAGAATAAAGCAACTCCTTTTCTTTGAAGAGATCCAGAGGGTGGCCAGAAGAATAAAGCAAGTCCTTTTCTTTAAGGAGATCCAGAGGGTGGCCAGAAGAATAAAGCAAGTCCTTTTCTTTGAAGAGATCCAGACGGTGGCCAGAAGAATAAAGCAGGTCCTTTTCTTTGAAGAGATCGAGAGGGTGGCCAGAAGAATAAAGCAAGTCCTTTTCTTTAAGGAGATCCAGAGGGTGGCCAGAAGAATAAAGCAAGACCTTTTCTTTGAAGGGATCCAGAGGGTGGCCAGAAGAATAAAGCAAGTCCTTTTCTTTGAAGAGATCCAGAGGGTGGCCAGAAGAATAAAGCAGGTCCTTTTCTTTGAAGAGATCCAGAGGGTGGCCAGAAGAATAAAGCAGGTCCTTTTCTTTGAAGAGATCCAGAGGGTGGCCAGAAGAATAAAGCAACTCCTTTTCTTTGAAGAGATCCAGAGGGTGGCCAGAAGAATAAAGCAGGTCCTTTTCTTTGAAGAGATCCAGAGGGTGGCCAGAAGAATAAAGCAGGTCCTTTTCTTTGAAGAGATCCAGAGGGTGGCCAGAAGAATAAAGCAGGTCCTTTTCTTTAAGGAGATCCAGAGGGTGGCCAGAAGAATAAAGCAAGTCCTTTTCTTTAAGGAGATCCAGAGGGTGGCCAGAAGAATAAAGCAAGTCCTTTTCTTAGAAGAGATCCAGAGGGTGGCCAGAAGAATAAAGCAGGTCCTTTTCTTAGAAGAGATCCAGAGGGTGGCCAGAAGAATAAAGCAGGTCCTTTTCTTTGAAGAGATCCAGAGGGTGACCTGAAGAATAAAGCAGGTCCTTTTCTTAGAAGAGATCCAGAGGGTGGCCAGAAGAATAAAGCAGGTCCTTTTCTTTGAAGAGATCCAGAGGGTGGCCAGAAGAATAAAGCAGGTCCTTTTCTTTGAAGAGATCCAGAGGGTGGCCAGAAGAATAAAGCTGGTCCTTTTCTTTGAAGAGATCCAGAGGGTAGCCAGAAGAATAAAGCAGGTCCTTTTCTTTGAAGAGATCCAGAGGGTGGCTTGAAGAATAAAGCAAGTCCTTTTCTTTGAAGAGATCCAGAGGGTGGCCAGAAGAATAAAGCAACTCCTTTTCTTTGATGACATCCAGAGGGTGGCCAGAAGAATAAATCAAGTCATTTTCTTTGAAGATATCCACAGCTTGCCCTGAACAATTAAGGAAATCCTTTTATTTTAGGAGATCCAAAGAGTGGACAGAAAAATAAAGCAAGTCCTTTTCTTTAAAGGGATCCAGAGGGTGGCCAGAAGAATAAAGCAAGTCCTTTTCTTGAAGAGATCCAGAGCTTGCCCAGAACAGTAAAACAAATCCTCTTATTTGAGGAGATCCAAAGAGTGGCCAGTAGTATAAAGCAAGTCCTTTTCCTTGAAGTGATCCAGAGGGTGGCCAGAAGAATAAAGCAATTCCTTTTCTTTGACAAGATCCAGACGGTGACCAGAAGAATAAAACAAGACCTTTTCTTGAAGAGATCCAGAGATTGCCCAGAACAATAAAGCAAATCCTTTTATTTCAGGAGATCCAAAGAGTGGACAGAAGGCAAGTCCTTTTCTTTGATGAGATATGGAGGGTAGCCAGAAGAATAAAGCAGGTCCTTTTCTTTGTAGAGATCCAGAGGGTAGCTAGAAGAATAAAGCAAGTCCTTTTCTTTGAAGATATCCAGAGCTTACCCAGAAAAAGAAAGCAAATGTTTTTATTTGAGGAAATCCAAACAGTGGCCAGAAGTACACTGATACAGTGGTTGTAGACAAATGAAGTAGAGGTAAAAGCAGAGGATGTTGAAAGAGTGCATCGACTACAAAGGAATGGGAGGGCGGTGCCGCTAGAGATGTAACAATTAAATTCGCCAGAGAGAAAATTCAACAGCAAATATATACAGCACTAAAGAACAGGAAAGACCTGACTTTTAGAGGAAGAAAAGTCTGGGTGAGACAAGATTTTTGTCAAGAGACCTTCAGGGAAAAAAATCTCATGCGCCCCTTTGCTCAAAAGCTTTATGCAAACAATGTTAGATTTTCATGGGGCTATCCGTCCTCTATAATCATATTTCCGGTAGGAAAGCGACTTATGGCAAGGAAAACTACAGAGGCAAAGGAACTACTTAAACAACTAGGAATCAACACAGATAACATGGGAGAGCAAGAAATGGAAGAGGAGTCGGGGGTTCCTGAAGATGGTGACGAATGAACTTCAGAGAGAGGAATAAAAGAGTGGACAGAAAGCAAGTCCTTTTCTTTCAAGACATCCAGAGGGTGACAACAGGAATAAAGCAAGTCCTTTTCATTGAAGAGATCCACAGCTTGTCCAGAAGAATAAAGGAAATGCTTTTATTTAGGAGATCCAAAGAGTGGACAAAAAATTAAAGCAAGTCCTTTTCTCTGAAGAGATCCAGAGGGTGGCCAGAAGAATAAAGCAACTCCTTTTCTCTGAAGAGATCCAGAGGGTGGCCAGAAGAATAAAGCAAGTCCTTTTCTCTGAAGAGATCCAGAGGGTGGCCAGAAGAATAAAGCAACTCCTTTTCTTTGAAGAGATCCAGAGGGTGGCCAGAAGAATAAAGCAACTCCTTTTCTTTAAGGAGTTCCAGAGGGTGGCCAGAAGAATAAATTAAGTCCTTTTCTTTGAAGAGATCCAGAGGGTGGCCAGAAGAATAAAGCAGGTCCTTTTCTTTGAAGAGATCCAGAGGGTGGCCAGAAGAATAAAGCAGGTCCTTTTCTTTGAAGAGATCCAGAGGGTGGCCAGAAGAATAAAGCAGGTCCTTTTCTTAGAAGAGATCCAGAGGGTGGCCAGAAGAATAAAGCAGGTCCTTTTCGTTGAAGAGATCCAGAGGGTGGCCTGAAGAATAAAGCAGGTCCTTTTCTTTGAAGAGATCCAGAGGGTGGCCAGAAGAATAAAGCAGGTCCTTTTCTTTGAAGAGATCCAGAGGGTAGCCAGAAGAATAAAGCAGGTCCTTTTCTTTGAAGCGATCTAGAGGGTGGCCAGAAGAATAAAGCAACTCCTTTTCTTTGAAGAGATCCGGAGGGTGGCCAGAAGAATAAAGCAAGTCCTTTTCTTTAAGGAGATCCAGAGGGTGGCCTGAAGAATAAAGCAACTCCTTTTCTTTAAGGAGATCCAGAGGGTGGCCTGAAGAATAAACCAAGACCTTTTCTTTGAAGAGATCCAGAGGGTGGCCAGAAGAATAAAGCAAGTCCTTTTCTTTGAAGAGATCCAGAGGGTGGCCAGAAGAATAAAGCAGGTCCTTTTATTTGAAGAGATCCAGAGGGTGGCCAGAAGAATAAAGCAACTCCTTTTCTTTGAAGAGATCCAGAGGGTGGCCAGAAGAATAAAGCAGGTCCTTTTATTTGAAGAGATCCAGAGGGTGGCCAGAAGAATAAAGCAACTCCTTTTCTTTGAAGAGATCCAGAGGGTGGCCAGAAGAATAAAGCAACTCCTTTTCTTTGAAGAGTTCCAGAGGGTGGCCAGAAGAATAAAGCAAGTCCTTTTCTTTGAAGAGATCCAGAGGGTGGCCAGAAGTATAAAGCAAGTCCTTTTCTTTAAGGAGATCCAGAGGGTGGCCAGAAGAATAAAGCAAGACCTTTTCTTTGAAGGGATCCAGAGGGTGGCCAGAAGAATAAAGCAAGTCCTTTTCTTTGAAGAGATCCAGAGGGTGGCCAGAAGAATAAAGCAAGTCCTTTTCTTTAAGGAGATCCAGAGGGTGGCCAGAAGAATAAAGCAAGACCTTTTCTTTGAAGGGATCCAGAGGTTGGCCAGAAGAATAAAGCAAGTCCTTTTCTTTGAAGAGATCCAGACGGTGGCCAGAAGAATAAAGCAGGTCCTTTTCTTTGAAGAGATCGAGAGGGTGGCCAGAAGAATAAAGCAGGTCCTTTTCTTTGAAGAGATCCAGAGGGTGGCCAGAAGAATAAAGCAGGTCCTTTTCTTAGAAGAGATCCAGAGGGTGGCCAGAAGAATAAAGCAAGTCCTTTTCTTTGAAGACATCCAGAGGGTGGCCAGAAGAATAAAGCTGGTCCTTTTCTTTGAAGAGATCCAGAGGGTAGCCAGAAGAATAAAGCAAGACCTTTTCTTTGAAGACATCCAGAGGGTGGCTTGAAGAATAAAGCAAGTCCTTTTCTTTGAAGAGATCCAGAGGGTGGCCAGAAGAATAAAGCAACTCCTTTTCTTTGATGACATCCAGAGGGTGGCCAGAAGAATAAAGCAAGTCATTTTCTTTGAAGATATCCACAGCTTGCCCTGAACAATTAAGGAAATCCTTTTATTTTAGGAGATCCAAAGAGTGGACAGAAAAATAAAGCAAGTCCTTTTCTTTAAAGGGATCCAGAGGGTGGCCAGAAGAATAAAGCAAGTCCTTTTCTTGAAGAGATCCAGAGCTTGCCCAGAACAGTAAAACAAATCCTCTTATTTGAGGAGATCCAAAGAGTGGCCAGTAGTATAAAGCAAGTCCTTTTCCTTGAAGTGATCCAGAGGGTGGCCAGAAGAATAAAGCAATTCCTTTTCTTTGACAAGATCCAGACGGTGACCAGAAGAATAAAACAAGACCTTTTCTTGAAGAGATCCAGAGATTGCCCAGAACAATAAAGCAAATCCTTTTATTTCAGGAGATCCAAAGAGTGGACAGAAGGCAAGTCCTTTTCTTTAAAGGGATCCAGAGGGTGGCCAGAAGAATAAAGCAAGTCCTTTTCTTTGAAGAGATCCAGAGGGTGGCCAGAAGAATAAAGCAAGTCCTTTTCTTTAAGGAGATCCAGAGGGTGGCCAGAAGAATAAAGCAAGACCTTTTCTTTGAAGGGATCCAGAGGGTGGCCAGAAGAATAAAGCAAGTTCTTTTCTTTGAAGAGATCCAGAGGGTGGCCAGAAGAATAAAGCAAGTCCTTTTCTTTAAGGAGATCCAGAGGGTGGCCTGAAGAATAAAGCAAGACCTTTTCTTTGAAGGGATCCAGAGGGTGGCCAGAAGAATAAAGCAAGTCCTTTTCTTTGAAAAGATCCAGAGGGTGGCCAGAAGAATAAAGCAGGTCCTTTTCTTTGAAGAGATGCAGAGGGTGGCCAGAAGAATAAAGCAACTCCTTTTCTTTGAAGAGATCCAGAGGGTGGCCTGAAGAATAAAGCAAGACCTTTTCTTTGAAGAGATCCAGAGGGTGGCCAGAAGAATAAAGCAGGTCCTTTTCTTTGAAGAGATCCAGAGGGTGGCCAGAAGAATAAAGCAGGTCCTTTTCTTTAAGGAGATCCAGAGGGTGGCCAGAAGAATAAAGCAACTCCTTTTCTTTAAGGAGATCCAGAGGGTGGCCTGAAGAATAAAGCAACTCCTTTTCTTTGAAGAGATCCAGAGGGTGGCCAGAAGAATAAAGCAAGTCCTTTTCTTTGAAGAGATCCAGAGGGTGGTCAGAAGAATAAAGAAAGTCCTTTTCTTTGAGGAGATCCAGAGGGTGGCCAGAAGAATAAAGCAGGTCCTTTTCTTTGAAGAGATCCAGAGGGTGGCCAGAAGAATAACGCAGGTCCTTTTCTTTGAAGAGATCCAGAGGCTGGCCAGAAGAATAAAGCAGATCCTTTTCTTTGAAGATATCCAGAGGGTGGCCTGAAGAATAAAGCAAGTCCTTTTCTTTGAAGAGATCCAGAGGGTGGCCAGAAGAATAAAGCAACTCCTTTTCTTTGAAGAGATCCAGAGGGTGGCCAGAAGAATAAAGCAGGTCCTTTTCTTTGAAGAGATCCAGAGGGTGGCCAGTAGAATAAAGCAACTCCTTTTCTTTAAGGAGATCCAGAGGGTGGCCAGAAGAATAAAGCAACTCCTTTTCTATAAGGAGATCCAGAGGGTGGCCAGAAGAATAAAGCAACACCTTTTCTTTGAAGAGATCCAGAGGGTGGCCAGAAGAATAAAGCAGGTCCTTTTCTTTGAAGAGATTCAGAGGGTGGCCTGAAGAATAAAGCAAGACCTTTTATTTGAAGAGATCCAGAGGGTGGCCAGAAGAATAAAGAAGGTCCTTTTCTTTGAAGAGATCCAGAGGGTGGCCAGAAGAATAAAGCAAGTCCTATTCTTTGAAGCGATCCAGAGGGTGGCCAGAAGAATAAATCAGGTCCTTTTATTTGAAGAGATCCAGAGGGTGGGCAGAAGAATAAAGCAAGTCCTTTTCTTTGATGAGATCCAGAGGGTGGCCAGAAGAATAAAGCAAGACCTTTTATTTGAAGAGATCCAGAGGGTGGCCAGAAGAATAAAGCAGGTCCTTTTCTTTGAAGAGATCCAGAGGGTGGCCAGAAGAATAAAGCAGGTCCCTTTCTTTGAAGAGATCCAGAGGGTGGCCAGAAGAATAAAGCAGGTCCTTTTCTTTAAGTAGATCCAGAGGGTGGCCAGAAGAATAAAGCAACTCCTTTTCTTTAAGGAGATCCAGAGGGTGGCCTGAAGAATAAAGCAACTCCTTTTCTTTGAAGAGATCCAGAGGGTGGCCAGAAGAATAAAGCAGGTCCTTTTCTTTGAAGAGATCCAGAGGGTGGCCAGAAGAATAAAGCAGGTCCTTTTCTTTGAAGAGATCCAGAGGGTGGGCAGAAGAATAAAGCAAGTCCTTTTCTTTGAAGAGATCCAGAGGGTGGCCAGAAGAATAAAGCAAGTCCTTTTCTTTGAGGAGATCCAGAGGGTGGCCAGAAGAATAAAGCAAGTCCTTTTCTTTGAAGAGATCCAGAGGGTGGCCAGAAGAATAACGCAGGTCCTTTTCTTTGAAGAGATCCAGAGGGTGGCCAGAAGAATAAAGCAGATCCTTTTCTTTGAAGAGATCCAGAGGGTGGCCTGAAGAATAAAGCAAGTCCTTTTCTTTGAAGAGATCCAGAGGGTGGCCAGAAGAATAAAGCAACTCCTTTTCTTTGAAGAGATCCAGAGGGTGGCCAGAAGAATAAAGCAACTCCTTTTCTTTGAAGAGATCCAGAGGGTGGCCAGAAGAATAAAGCAGGTCCTTTTCTTTGAAGAGATCCAGAGGGTGGCCAGAAGAATAAAGCAACTCCTGTTCTTTAAGGAGATCCAGAGGGTGGCCAGAAGAATAAAGCAAGTCCTTTTCTATAAGGAGATCCAGAGGGTGGCCAGAAGAATAAAGCAAGACCTTTTCTTTGAAGAGATCCAGAGGGTGGCCAGAAGAATAAAGCAGGTCCTTTTCTTTGAAGAGATTCAGAGGGTGGCCTGAAGAATAAAGCAAGACCTTTTCTTTGAAGACATCCAGAGGGTGGCTTGAAGAATAAAGCAAGTCCTTTTCTTTGAAGAGATCCAGAGGGTGGCCAGAAGAATAAAGCAACTCCTTTTCTTTGATGACATCCAGAGGGTGGCCAGAAGAATAAAGCAAGTCATTTTCTTTGAAGATATCCACAGCTTGCCCTGAACAATTAAGGAAATCCTTTTATTTTAGGAGATCCAAAGAGTGGACAGAAAAATAAAGCAAGTCCTTTTCTTTGAAGAGATCCAGACGGTGGCCAGAAGAATAAAGCAGGTCCTTTTCTTTGATGAGAGAGAGTGGGTGGCCAGAAGAATAAAGCAGGTCCTTTTCTTTGAAGAGATCCAGAGGGTGGCCAGA
The DNA here is from genome assembly GCA_029375565.1 of Gekko gecko. Taxonomy (NCBI): domain Eukaryota; kingdom Metazoa; phylum Chordata; class Lepidosauria; order Squamata; family Gekkonidae; genus Gekko; species Gekko gecko. Next base: position 6,664,001 of record JAPDNY010000006.1, read on the forward strand.
AGAATAAAGCAGGTCCTTTTCTTTGAAGAGATCCAGAGGGTGGCCAGAAGAATAAAGCAAGTCCTTTTCTTTGAAGAGATCGAGAGGCTGGCCAGAAGAATAAAGCTGGTCCTTTTCTTTGAAGAGATCCAGAGGGTAGCCAGAAGAATAAAGCAAGACCTTTTCTTTGAAGACATCCAGAGGGTGGCCAGAAGAATAAAGCAAGTCCTTTTCTTTAAGGAGATCCAGAGGGTGGCCAGAAGAATAAAGCAACTCCTTTTCTTTGATGACATCCAGAGGTTGGCCAGAAGAATAAAGCAAGTCCTTTTCTTTGAAGAGATCCAGAGGGTGGCCAGAAGAATAAAGCAGGTCCTTTTCTTTGAAGAGATCGAGAGGGTGGCCAGAAGAATAAAGCAGGTCCTTTTCTTTGAAGAGATCCAGAGGGTGGCCAGAAGAATAAAGCAGGTCCTTTTCTTAGAAGAGATCCAGAGGGTGGCCAGAAGAATAAAGCAAGTCCTTTTCTTTGAAGAGATCCAGAGGGTGGCCAGAAGAATAAAGCTGGTCCTTTTCTTTGAAGAGATCCAGAGGGTAGCCAGAAGAATAAAGCAAGACCTTTTCTTTGAAGACATCCAGAGGGTGGCTTGAAGAATAAAGCAAGTCCTTTTCTTTGAAGAGATCCAGAGGGTGGCCAGAAGAATAAAGCAACTCCTTTTCTTTGATGACATCCAGAGGGTGGCCAGAAGAATAAAGCAAGTCATTTTCTTTGAAGATATCCACAGCTTGCCCTGAACAATTAAGGAAATCCTTTTATTTTAGGAGATCCAAAGAGTGGACAGAAAAATAAAGCAAGTCCTTTTCTTTAAAGGGATCCAGAGGGTGGCCAGAAGAATAAAGCAAGTCCTTTTCTTGAAGAGATCCAGAGCTTGCCCAGAACAGTAAAACAAATCCTCTTATTTGAGGAGATCCAAAGAGTGGCCAGTAGTATAAAGCAAGTCCTTTTCCTTGAAGTGATCCAGAGGGTGGCCAGAAGAATAAAGCAATTCCTTTTCTTTGACAAGATCCAGACGGTGACCAGAAGAATAAAACAAGACCTTTTCTTGAAGAGATCCAGAGATTGCCCAGAACAATAAAGCAAATCCTTTTATTTCAGGAGATCCAAAGAGTGGACAGAAGGCAAGTCCTTTTCTTTAAAGGGATCCAGAGGGTGGCCAGAAGAATAAAGCAAGTCCTTTTCTTTGAAGAGATCCAGAGGGTGGCCAGAAGAATAAAGCAAGTCCTTTTCTTTAAGGAGATCCAGAGGGTGGCCAGAAGAATAAAGCAAGACCTTTTCTTTGAAGGGATCCAGAGGGTGGCCAGAAGAATAAAGCAAGTCCTTTTCTTTGAAGAGATCCAGAGGGTGGCCAGAAGAATAAAGCAAGTCCTTTTCTTTAAGGAGATCCAGAGGGTGGCCTGAAGAATAAAGCAAGACCTTTTCTTTGAAGGGATCCAGAGGGTGGCCAGAAGAATAAAGCAAGTCCTTTTCTTTGAAGAGATCCAGAGGGTGGCCAGAAGAATAAAGCAGGTCCTTTTCTTTGAAGAGATCCAGAGGGTGGCCAGAAGAATAAAGCAACTCCTTTTCTTTGAAGAGATCCAGAGGGTGGCCTGAAGAATAAAGCAAGACCTTTTCTTTGAAGAGATCCAGAGGGTGGCCAGAAGAATAAAGCAGGTCCTTTTCTTTGAAGAGATCCAGAGGGTGGCCAGAAGAATAAAGCAGGTCCTTTTCTTTGAGGAGATCCAGAGGGTGGCCAGAAGAATAAAGCAACTCCTTTTCTTTAAGGAGATCCAGAGGGTGGCCTGAAGAATAAAGCAACTCCTTTTCTTTGAAGAGATCCAGAGGGTGGCCAGAAGAATAAAGCAAGTCCTTTTCTTTGAAGAGATCCAGAGGGTGGCCAGAAGAATAAAGCAAGTCCTTTTCTTTGAAGAGATCCAGAGGGTGGCCAGAAGAATAAAGCAAGTCCTTTTCTTTGAGGAGATCCAGAGGGTGGCCAGAAGAATAAAGCAGGTCCTTTTCTTTGAAGAGATCCAGAGGCTGGCCAGAAGAATAACGCAGGTCCTTTTCTTTGAAGAGATCCAGAGGCTGGCCAGAAGAATAAAGCAGCTCCTTTTCTTTGAAGAGATCCAGAGGGTGGCCTGAAGAATAAAGCAAGTCCTTTTCTTTGAAGAGATCCAGAGGGTGGCCAGAAGAATAAAGCAACTCCTTTTCTTTGAAGAGATCCAGAGGGTGGCCAGAAGAATAAAGCAGGTCCTTTTCTTTGAAGAGATCCAGAGGGTGGCCAGAAGAATAAAGCAACTCCTTTTCTTTTAGGAGATCCAGAGGGTGGCCAGAAGAATAAAGCAACTCCTTTTCTATAAGGAGATCCAGAGGGTGGCCAGAAGAATAAAGCAACACCTTTTCTTTGAAGAGATCCAGAGGGTGGCCAGAAGAATAAAGCAGGTCCTTTTCTTTGAAGAGATTCAGAGGGTGGCCAGAAGAATAAAGCAAGACCTTTTCTTTGAAGAGATCCAGAGGGTGGCCAGAAGAATAAAGCAAGGTCCTTTTCTTTGAAGAGATCCAGAGGGTGGCCAGAAGAATAAAGCAAGTCCTTTTCTTTGAAGAGATCCAGAGGGTGGCCAGAAGAATAAATCAGGTCCTTTTATTTGAAGAGATCCAGAGGGTGGGCAGAAGAATAAAGCAAGTCCTTTTCTTTGATGAGATCCAGAGGGTGGCCAGAAGAATAAAGCAAGACCTTTTATTTGAAGAGATCCAGAGGGTGGCCAGAAGAATAAAGCAGGTCCTTTTCTTTGAAGAGATCCAGAGGGTGGCCAGAAGAATAAAGCAGGTCCTTTTCTTTGAAGAGATCCAGAGGGTGGCCAGAAGAATAAAGCAGGTCCTTTTCTTTAATTAGATCCAGAGGGTGGCCAGAAGAATAAAGCAACTCCTTTTCTTTAAGGAGATCCAGAGGGTGGCCTGAAGAATAAAGCAACTCCTTTTCTTTGAAGAGATCCAGAGGGTGGCCAGAAGAATAAAGCAGGTCCTTTTCTTTGAAGAGATCCAGAGGGTGGCCAGAAGAATAAAGCAGGTCCTTTTCTTTGAAGAGATCCAGACGGTGGGCAGAAGAATAAAGCAAGTCCTTTTCTTTGAAGAGATACAGAGGGTGGCCAGAAGAATAAAGCAAGTCCTTTTCTTTGAGGAGATCCAGAGGGTGGCCAGAAGAATAAAGCAAGTCCTTTTCTTTGAAGAGATCCAGAGGGTGGCCAGAAGAATAAAGCAGGTCCTTTTCTTTGAAGAGATCCAGAGGGTGGCCAGAAGAATAAAGCAGGTCCTTTTCTTTGAAGAGATCCAGAGGGTGGCCTGAAGAATAAAGCAAGTCCTTTTCTTTGAAGAGATCCAGAGGGTGGCCAGAAGAATAAAGCAACTCCTTTTCTTTGAAGAGATCCAGAGGGTGGCCAGAAGAATAAAGCAACTCCTTTTCTTTGAAGAGATCCAGAGGGTGGCCAGAAGAATAAAGCAGGTCCTTTTCTTTGAAGAGATCCAGAGGGTGGCCAGAAGAATAAAGCAACTCCTGTTCTTTAAGGAGATCCAGAGGGTGGCCAGAAGAATAAAGCAACTCCTTTTCTTTAAGGAGATCCAGAGGGTGGCCATGAAGAATAAAGCAAGACCTTTTCTTTGAAGAGATCCAGAGGGTGGCCAGAAGAATAAAGCAGGTCCTTTTCTTTGAAGAGATTCAGAGGGTGGCCTAGAAGAATAAAGCAAGACCTTTTATTTGAAGAGATCCAGAGGGTGGCCAGAAGAATAAAGAAGGTCCTTTTCTTTGAAGAGATCCAGAGGGTGGCCAGAAGAATAAAGCAAGTCCTATTCTTTGAAGCGATCCAGAGGGTGGCCAGAAGAATAAAGCAAGACCTTTTCTTTAAGGAGATCCAGAGGGTGGCCAGAAGAATAAAGCAAGTCCTTTTCTTTGATGACATCCAGAGGGTGGCTTGAAGAATAAAGCATGTCCTTTTCTTTGAAGAGATCCAGAGGGTGGCCAGAAGAATAAAGCAACTCCTATTCTTTGAAGCGATCCAGAGGGTGGCCAGAAGAATAAATCAGGTCCTTTTATTTGAAGAGATCCAGAGGGTGGGCAGAAGAATAAAGCAAGTCCTTTTCTTTGATGAGATCCAGAGGGTGGCCAGAAGAATAAAGCAAGACCTTTTCTTTGAAGAGATCCAGAGGGTGGCCAGAAGAATAAAGCAGGTCCTTTTCTTTGAAGAGATCCAGAGGGTGGCCAGAAGAATAAAGCAGGTCCTTTTCTTTAAGGAGATCCAGAGGGTGGCCAGAAGAATAAAGCAACTCCTTTTCTTTAAGGAGATCCAGAGGGTGGCCAGAAGAATAAAGCAACTCCTTTTCTTTGAAGGAGATCCAGAGGGTGGACTGAAGAATAAAGCAACTCCTTTTCTTTGAAGAGATCCAGAGGGTGGCCAGAAGAATAAAGCAAGTCCTTTTCTTTGAAGAGATCCAGAGGGTGGCCAGAAGAATAAAGCAAGTCCTTTTCTTTGAAGAGATCCAGAGGGTGGCCAGAAGAATAAAGCAAGTCCTTTTCTTTGATGAGATCCAGAGGGTGGCCAGAAGAATAAAGCAGGTCCTTTTCTTTGAAGAGATCCAGAGGGTGGCCAGAAGAATAAAGCAGGTCCTTTTCTTTGAAGAGATCCAGAGGCTGGCCAGAAGAATAAAGCAGGTCCTTTTCTTTGAAGACATCCAGAGGGTGGCCAGAAGAATAAAGCAAGTCCTTTTCTTTGAAGAGATCCAGAGGGTGGCCAGAAGAATAAAGCAAGTCCTTTTCTTTGAAGAGATCCAGAGGGTGGCCAGAAGAATAAAGCAGGTCCTTTTCTTTGAAGAGATCCAGAGGGTGGCCAGAAGAATAAAGCAAGTCCTTTTCTTTAAGGAGATCCAGAGGGTGGCCAGAAGAATAAAGCAACTCCTTTTCTATAAGGAGATCCAGAGGGTGGCCAGAAGAATAAAGCAAGACCTTTTCTTTGAAGAGATCCAGAGGGTGGCCAGAAGAATAAAGCAGGTCCTTTTCTTTGAAGAGATCCAGAGGGTGGCCTGAAGAATAAAGCAAGACCTTTTATTTGAAGAGATCCAGAGGGTGGCCAGAAGAATAAAGCAAGGTCCTTTTCTTTGAAGAGATCCAGAGGGTGGCCAGAAGAATAAAGCAAGTCCTATTCTTTGAAGAGATCCAGAGGGTGGCCAGAAGAATAAATCAGGTCCTTTTATTTGAAGAGATCCAGAGGGTGGGCAGAAGAATAAAGCAAGTCCTTTTCTTTGATGAGATCCAGAGGGTGGCCAGAAGAATAAAGCAAGACCTTTTATTTGAAGAGATCCAGAGGGTGGCCAGAAGAATAAAGCATGTCCTTTTCTTTGAAGAGATCCAGAGGGTGGCCAGAAGAATAAAGCAGGTCCCTTTCTTTGAAGAGATCCAGAGGGTGGCCAGAAGAATAAAGCAGGTCCTTTTCTTTAAGGAGATCCAGAGGGTGGCCAGAAGAATAAAGCAACTCCTTTTCTTTAAGGAGATCCAGAGGGTGGCCTGAAGAATAAAGCAACTCCTTTTCTTTGAAGAGATCCAGAGGGTGGCCAGAAGAATAAAGCAGGTCCTTTTCTTTGAAGAGATCCATAGGGTGGCCAGAAGAATAAAGCAGGTCCTTTTCTTTGAAGAGATCCAGACGGTGGTCAGAAGAATAAAGCAAGTCCTTTTCTTTGAAGAGATCCAGAGGGTGGCCAGAAGAATAAAGCAAGTCCTTTTCTTTGAGGAGATCCAGAGGGTGGCCAGAAGAATAAAGCATGTCCTTTTCTTTGAAGAGATCAAGAGGGTGGCCAGAAGAATAAAGCAGGTCCTTTTCTTTGAAGAGATCCAGAGGGTGGCCAGAAGAATAAAGCAGATCCTTTTCTTTGAAGAGATCCAGAGGGTGGCCTGAAGAATAAAGCAAGTCCTTTTCTTTGAAGAGATCCAGAGGGTGGCCAGAAGAATAAAGCAAGTCCTTTTCTTTGAAGAGATCCAGAGGGTGGCCAGAAGAATAAAGCAGGTCCTTTTCTTTGAAGAGATCCAGAGGGTGGCCAGAAGAATAAAGCAGCTCCTTTTCTTTGAAGAGATCCAGAGGGTGGCCTGAAGAATAAAGCAAGTCCTTTTCTCAGAAGAGATCCAGAGGGTGGCCAGAAGAATAAAGCAACTCCTTTTCTTTGAAGAGATCCAGAGGGTGGCCAGAAGAATAAAGCAACTCCTTTTCTTTGAAGAGATCCAGAGGGTGGCCAGAAGAATAAAGCAGGTCCTTTTCTTTGAAGAGATCCAGAGGGTGGCCAGAAGAATAAAGCAACTCCTTTTATTTGAAGAGATCCAGAGGGTGGCCAGAAGAATAAAGCAACTCCTTTTCTATAAGGAGATCCAGAGGGTGGCCAGAAGAATAAAGCAAGACCTTTTCTTTGAAGAGATCCAGAGGGTGGCCAGAAGAATAAAGCAGGTCCTTTTCTTTGAAGAGATTCAGAGGGTGGCCTGAAGAATAAAGCAAGACCTTTTATTTGAAGAGATCCAGAGGGTGGCCAGAAGAATAAAGAAGGTCCTTTTCTTTGAAGAGATCCAGAGGGTGGCCAGAAGAATAAAGCAAGTCCTATTCTTTGAAGCGATCCAGAGGGTGGCCAGAAGATTAAAGCAAGACCTTTTCTTTAAGGAGATCCAAAGGGTGGCCAGAAGAATAAAGCAAGTCCTTTTCTTTGATGACATCCAGAGGGTGGCTTGAAGAATAAAGCAAGTCCTTTTCTTTGAAGAGATCCAGAGGGTGGCCAGAAGAATAAAGCAACTCCTATTCTTTGAAGAGATCCAGAGGGTGGCCAGAAGAATAAATCAGGTCCTTTTATTTGAAGAGATCCAGAGGGTGGGCAGAAGAATAAAGCAAGTCCTTTTCTTTGATGAGATCCAGAGGGTGGCCAGAAGAATAAAGCAAGACCTTTTATTTGAAGAGATCCAGAGGGTGGCCAGAAGAATAAAGCAGGTCCTTTTCTTTGAAGAGATCCAGAGGGTGGCCAGAAGAATAAAGCAGGTCCTTTTCTTTAAGGAGATCCAGAGGGTGGCCAGAAGAATAAAGCAACTCCTTTTCTTTAAGGAGATCCAGAGGGTGGCCTGAAGAATAAAGCAACTCCTTTTCTTTGAAGAGATCCAGAGGGTGGCCAGAAGAATAAAGCAGGTCCTTTTCTTTGAAGAGATCCATAGGGTGGCCAGAAGAATAAAGCAAGTCCTTTTCTTTGAAGAGATCCAGACGGTGGTCAGAAGAATAAATCAGGTCCTTTTATTTGAAGAGATCCAGAGGGTGGGCAGAAGAATAAAGCAAGTCCTTTTCTTTGATGAGATCCAGAGGGTGGCCAGAAGAATAAAGCAAGACCTTTTATTTGAAGAGATCCAGAGGGTGGCCAGAAGAATAAAGCAGGTCCTTTTCTTTGAAGAGATCCAGAGGGTGGCCAGAAGAATAAAGCAGGTCCTTTTCTTTAAGGAGATCCAGAGGGTGGCCAGAAGAATAAAGCAACTCCTTTTCTTTAAGGAGATCCAGAGGGTGGCCTGAAGAATAAAGCAACTCCTTTTCTTTGAAGAGATCCAGAGGGTGGCCAGAAGAATAAAGCAGGTCCTTTTCTTTGAAGAGATCCAGAGGGTGGCCAGAAGAATAAAGCAAGTCCTTTTCTTTGAAGAGATCCAGAGGGTGGCCAGAAGAATAAAGCAAGTCCTTTTCTTTGAAGAGATCCAGAGGGTGGCCAGAAGAATAAAGAAAGTCCTTTTCTTTGAGGAGATCCAGAGGGTGGCCAGAAGAATAAAGCAAGTCCTTTTCTTTGAAGAGATCCAGAGGGTGGCCAGAAGAATAAAGCAGGTCCTTTTCTTTGAAGAGATCCAGAGGGTGGCCAGAAGAATAAAGCAGATCCTTTTCTTTGAAGAGATCCAGAGGGTGGCCAGAAGAATAAAGCAAGTCCTTTTCTTTGAAGAGATCCAGAGGGTGGCCAGAAGAATAAAGCAAGTCCTTTTCTTTGAAGAGATCCAGAGGGTGGCCAGAAGAATAAAGCAAGTCCTTTTCTTTGAAGAGATCCAGAGGGTGGCCAGAAGAATAAAGCAGGTCCTTTTCTTTGAAGAGATCCAGAGGGTGGCCAGAAGAATAAAGCAACTCCTTTTCTTTAAGGAGATCCAGAGGGTGGCCAGAAGAATAAAGCAACTCCTTTTCTATAATGAGATCTAGAGGGTGGCCATAAGAATAAAGCAAGTCCTTTTCTTAGAAGAGATCCAGACGGTGGCCAGAAGAATAAAGCAGGTCCTTTTCTTTGAAGAGATCCAGAGGGTGGCCTGAAGAATAAAGCAAGACCTTTTATTTGAAGAGATCCAGAGGGTGGCCAGAAGAATAAAGCAGGTCCTTTTCTTTGAAGAGATCCAGAGGGTGGCCAGAAGAATAAAGCAAGTCCTATTCTTTGAAGAGATCCAGAGGGTGGCCAGAAGAATAAATCAGGTCCTTTTATTTGAAGAGATCCAGAGGGTGGGCAGAAGAATAAAGCAAGTCCTTTTCTTTGATGAGATCCAGAGGGTGGCCAGAAGAATAAAGCAAGACCTTTTATTTGAAGAGATCCAGAGGGTGGCCAGAAGAATAAAGCAGGTCCTTTTCTTTGAAGAGATCCAGAGGGTGGCCAGAAGAATAAAGCAGGTCCCTTTCTTTGAAGAGATCCAGAGGGTGGCCAGAAGAATAAAGCAGGTCCTTTTCTTTAAGGAGATCCAGAGGGTGGCCAGAAGAATAAAGCAACTCCTTTTCTTTAAGGAGATCCAGAGGGTGGCCTGAAGAATAAAGCAACTCCTTTTCTTTGAAGAGATCCAGAGGGTGGCCAGAAGAATAAAGCAGGTCCTTTTCTTTGAAGAGATCCATAGGGTGGCCAGAAGAATAAAGCAGGTCCTTTTCTTTGAAGAGATCCAGAGGGTGGCCAGAAGAATAACGCAGGTCCTATTCTTTGAAGAGATCCAGAGGGTGGCCAGAAGAATAAATCAGGTCCTTTTCTTTGAAGAGATCCAGAGGGTGGCCAGAAGAATAAAGCAAGTCCTTTTCTTTGATGAGATCCAGAGGGTGGCCAGAAGAATAAAGCAAGACCTTTTATTTGAAGAGATCCAGAGGGTGGCCAGAAGAATAAAGCAGGTCCTTTTCTTTGAAGAGATCCAGAGGGTGGCCAGAAGAATAAAGCAGGTCCTTTTCTTTGAAGAGATCCAGAGGGTGGCCAGAAGAATAAAGCAACTCCTTTTCTTTAAGGAGATCCAGAGGGTGGCCTGAAGAATAAAGCAACTCCTTTTCTTTGAAGAGATCCAGAGGGTGGCCAGAAGAATAAAGCAGGTCCTTTTCTTTGAAGAGATCCAGAGGGTGGCCAGAAGAATAAAGCAGGTCCTTTTCTTTGAAGAGATCCAGAGGGTGGCCAGAAGAATAAAGCAGGTCCTTTTCTTTGAAGAGATCCAGAGGGTGGCCAGAAGAATAAAGCAGGTCCTTTTATTTGAAGAGATCCAGAGGGTGGCCAGAAGAATAAAGCAAGTCCTTTTCTTTGATGAGACCCAGAGGGTGGCCAGAAGAATAAAGCAGGTCCTTTTCTTTGAAGAGATCCAGAGGGTGGCCAGAAGAATAAAGCAGGTCCTTTTCTTTGAAGAGATCCAGAGGGTGGCCAGAAGAATAAAGCAGGTCCTTTTCTTTGAAGAGATCCAGAGGGTGGCCAGAAGAATAAAGCAGGTCCTTTTCTTTGAGGAGATCCAGAGGGTGGCCAGAAGAATAAAGCAAGTCCTTTTCTTTGAAGAGATCCAGAGGGTGGCCAGAAGAATAAAGCAAGTCCTTTTCTTTGAAGAGATCCAGAGGGTGGCCTGAAGAATAAAGCAAGTCCTTTTCTTTGAAGAGATCCAGAGGGTGGCCAGAAGAATAAAGCAAGACCTTTTCTTTGAAGAGATCCAGAGGGTGGCCAGAAGAATAAAGCAGGTCCTTTTCTTTGAAGAGATCCAGAGGGTGGCCTGAAGAATAAAGCAGGTCCTTTTCTTTGACGAGATCCAGAGGGTGGCCTGAAGAATAAAGCAGGTCCTTTTCTTTGAAGAGATCCAGAGGGTGGCCTGAAGAATAAAGCAGGTCCTTTTATTTGAAGAGATCCAGAGGGTGGCCAGAAGAATAAAACAACTCCTTTTCTTTAAGGAGATCCAGAGGGTGGCCAGAAGAATAAAGCAAGTCCTTTTCTTTAAGGAGATCCAGAGGGTGGCCAGAAGAATAAAGCAAGTCCTTTTCTTTAAGGAGATCAAGAGGGTGGCCAGAAGAATAAAGCAAGTCCTTTTCTTTGAAGAGATCGAGAGGGTGGCCAGAAGAATAAAGCAGGTCCTTTTCTTTGATGAGATCCAGAGGGTGGCCAGAAGAATAAAGCAGGTCCTTTTCTTTGAAGAGATCTAGAGGGTGGCCAGAAGAATAAAGCAGGACCTTTTCTTTGAAGAGATCCAGAGGCTGGCCAGAAGAATAAAGCAGGTCCTTTTCTTTGAAGAGATCCAGAGGGTGGCCAGAAGAATAAAGCAGGTCCTTTTCTTTGAAGATATCCAGAGGGTGGCCTGAAGAATAAAGCAACTCCTTTTATTTGACGAGATCCAGAGGGTGGCCAGAAGAATAAAGCAACTCCTTTTCTTTAAGGAGATCCAGAGGGTGGCCAGAAGAATGAAGCAAATCCTTTTCTATAAGGAGATCCAGAAGGTGGCCAGAAGAATAAAGCAAGACCTTTTCTTTGAAGAGATCCAGAGGGTGGCCAGAAGAATAAAGCAGGTCCTTTTCTTTGAAGAGATCCAGAGGGTGGGCAGAAGAATAAAGCAGGTCCTTTTATTTGAAGAGATCCAGAGGGTGGCCTGAAGAATAAAGCAAGACCTTTTATTTGAAGAGATCCAGAGGGTGGCCAGAAGAATAAAGCAGGTCCTTTTCTTTGAAGAGATCCAGAGGGTGGCCAGAAGAATAAAGCAACTCCTTTTCTTTCACGAGATCCAGAGGGTGGCCAGAAGAATAAAGCAACTCCTTTTCTATAAGGAGATCCAGAGAGTGGCCAGAAGAATAAAGCAGGTCCTTTTCTTTGAAGAGATCAAGAGGGTGGCCAGAAGAATAAAGCAAGTCCTTTTCTTTGAAGGAGATCCAGAGGGTGGCCAGAAGAATAAAGCAAGTCCTTTTCTTTAAGGAGATCCAGAGGGTGGCCAGAAGAATAAAGCAAGTCCTTTTCTTTAAGGAGATCCAGAGGGTGGCCAGAAGAATAAAGCAACTCCTTTTATTTCACGAGATCCAGAGGGTAGCCTGAAGAATAAAGCAGGTCGTTTTCTTTGAAGAGATCCAGAGGGTGGCCTGAAGAATAAAGCAGGTCCTTTTCTTTGACGAGATCCAGAGGGTGGCCTGAAGAATAAAGCAGGTCCTTTTCTTTGAAGAGATCCAGAGGGTGGCCAGAAGAATAAAGCAGGTCCTTTTATCTGAAGAGATCCAGAGGGTGGCCAGAAGAATAAACCAACTCCTTTTCTTTAAGGAGATCCAGAGGGTGGCCAGAAGAATAAAGCAAGTCCTTTTCTTTAAGGAGATCCAGAGGGTGGCCAGAAGAATAAAGCAAGTCCTTTTCTTTAAGGAGATCCAGAGGGTGGCCAGAAGAATAAAGCAAGTCCTTTTCTTTGAAGAGATCCAGAGGGTGGCCAGAAGAATAAAGCAGGTCCTTTTCTTTGAAGAGATCCAGAGGGTGGCCAGAAGAATAAAGCAGGTCCTTTTCTTTGAAGAGATCTAGAGGGTGGCCAGAAGAATAAAGCAGGACCTTTTCTTTGAAGAGATCCAGAGGCTGGCCAGAAGAATAAAGCAGGTCCTTTTCTTTGAAGAGATCCAGAGGGTGGCCAGAAGAATAAAGCAGGTCCTTTTCTTTGAAGATATCCAGAGGGTGGCCTGAAGAATAAAGCAACTCCTTTTATTTGACGAGATCCAGAGGGTGGCCAGAAGAATAAAGCAACTCCTTTTCTTTAAGGAGATCCAGAGGGTGGCCAGAAGAATGAAGCAAATCCTTTTCTATAAGGAGATCCAGAAGGTGGCCAGAAGAATAAAGCAAGACCTTTTCTTTGAAGAGATCCAGAGGGTGGCCAGAAGAATAAAGCAGGTCCTTTTCTTTGAAGAGATCCAGAGGGTGGGCAGAAGAATAAAGCAGGTCCTTTTATTTGAAGAGATCCAGAGGGTGGCCTGAAGAATAAAGCAAGACCTTTTATTTGAAGAGATCCAGAGGGTGGCCAGAAGAATAAAGCAGGTCCTTTTCTTTGAAGAGATCCAGAGGGTGGCCAGAAGAATAAAGCAACTCCTTTTCTTTAAGGAGATTCAGAGGGTGGCCAGAAGAATAAAGCAACTCCTTTTCTATAAGGAGATCCAGAGGGTGGCCAGAAGAATAAAGCAGGTCCTTTTCTTTGAAGAGATCAAGAGGGTGGCCAGAAGAATAAAGCAGGTCCTTTTTTTTCAAGAGATCCAGAGGGTGGCCAGAAGAATAAAGCAGGTCCTTTTCTTTGAAGAGATCCAGAGGGTGGCCAGAAAAATAAAGCAGGTCCTTTTATTTGATGAGATCCAGAGGGTGGCCTGAAGAATAAAGCAACTCCTTTTATTTCACGAGATCCAGAGGGTAGCCTGAAGAATAAAGCAGGTCCTTTTCTTTGAAGAGATCCAGAGGGTGGCCAGAAGAATAAAGCAGGTCCTTTTCTTTGAAGAGATCCAGAGGTTGGCCAGAAGAATAAAGCAGGTCCTTTTCTTTGATGACATCCAGAGGGTGGCCAGAAGAATAAAGCAAGTCCTTTTCTTTAAGGAGATTCAGAGGGTGGCCAGAAGAATAAAGCAAGACCTTTTCTTTGAAGAGATCCAGAGGGTGGCCAGAAGAATAAAGCAAGACCTTTTCTTTGAAGAGATCCAGAGGGTGGCCAGAAGAATAAAGCAGGTCCTTTTCTTTGAAGAGATCCAGAGGGTGGCCAGAAGAATAAAGCAACTCCTTTTCTTTGAAGAGATCCAGAGGGTGGCCAGAAGAATAAAGCAACTCCTTTTCTTTGAAGAGATCCAGAGGGTGGCCAGAAGAATAAAGCAGGTCCTTTTCTTTGAAGAGATCCAGAGGGTGGCCAGAAGAATAAAGCAGGTCCTTTTCTTTGAAGAGATCCAGAGGGTGGCCTGAAGAATAAAGCAGGTCCTTTTCTTTGAAGAGATCCAGAGGGTGGCCTGAAGAATAAAGCAGGTCCTTTTCTTTGAAGAGATCCAGAGGGTGGCCAGAAGAATAAAGCAGGTCCTTTTATCTGAAGAGATCCAGAGGGTGGCCAGAAGAATAAAACAACTCCTTTTCTTTAAGGAGATCCAGAGGGAGGCCAGAAGAATAAAGCAAGTCCTTTTCTTTAAGGAGATCCAGAGGGTGGCCAGAAGAATAAAGCAAGTCCTTTTCTTTAAGGAGATCCAGAGGGTGGCCAGAAGAATAAAGCAAGTCCTTTTCTTTGAAGAGATCCAGAGGGTGGCCAGAAGAATAAAGCAGGTCCTTTTCTTTGAAGAGATCCAGAGGGTGGCCAGAAGAATAAAGCAGGTCCTTTTCTTTGAAGAGATCTAGAGGGTGGCCAGAAGAATAAAGCAGGACCTTTTCTTTGAAGAGATCCAGAGGCTGGCCAGAAGAATAAAGCAGGTCCTTTTCTTTGAAGAGATCCAGAGGGTGGCCAGAAGAATAAAGCAGGTCCTTTTCTTTGAAGAGATCCAGAGGGTGGCCAGAAGAATAAAGCAAGTCCTTTTCTTTGAAGATATCCAGAGGGTGGCCTGAAGAATAAAGCAACTCCTTTTATTTGAAGAGATCCAGAGGGTGGCCAGAAGAATAAAGCAACTCCTTTTCTTTAAGGAGATCCAGAGGGTGGCCAGAAGAATGAAGCAAATCCTTTTCTATAAGGAGATCCAGAAGGTGGCCAGAAGAATAAAGCAGGTCCTTTTCTTTGAAGAGATCCAGAGGCTGGCCAGAAGAATAAAGCAGGTCCTTTTCTTTGAAGAGATCCAGAGGGTGGCCAGAAGAATAAAGCAGGTCCTTTTCTTTGAAGAGATCCAGAGGTTGGCCAGAAGAATAAAGCAGGTCCTTTTCTTTGATGACATCCAGAGGGTGGCCAGAAGAATAAAGCAAGTCCTTTTCTTTAAGGAGATCCAGAGGGTGGCCAGAAGAATAAAGCAAGACCTTTTCTTTGAAGAGATCCAGAGGGTGGCCTGAAGAATAAAGCAAGATCTTTTTCTTTGAAGAGATCCAGAGGGTGGCCAGAAGTATAAAGCAAGTCCTTTTCTTTGAGGAGATCCAGAGGGTGGCCAGAAGAATAAAGCAGGTCCTTTTATTTGAAGAGATCCAGAGGGTGGCCAGAAGAATAAAACAACTCCTTTTCTTTAAGGAGATCCAGAGGGAGGCCAGAAGAATAAAGCAAGTCCTTTTCTTTAAGGAGATCCAGAGGGTGGCCAGAAGAATAAAGCAAGTCCTTTTCTTTAAGGAGATCCAGAGGGTGGCCAGAAGAATAAAGCAAGTCCTTTTCTTTGAAGAGATCCAGAGGGTGGCCAGAAGAATAAAGCAGGTCCTTTTCTTTGAAGAGATCCAGAGGGTGGCCAGAAGAATAAAGCAGGTCCTTTTCTTTGAAGAGATCAAGAGGGTGGCCAGAAGAATAAAGCAGGACCTTTTCTTTGAAGAGATCCAGAGGCTGGCCAGAAGAATAAAGCAGGTCCTTTTCTTTGAAGAGATCCAGAGGGTGGCCAGAAGAATAAAGCAGGTCCTTTTCTTTGAAGAGATCCAGAGGGTGGCCAGAAGAATAAAGCAAGTCCTTTTCTTTGAAGATATCCAGAGGGTGGCCTGAAGAATAAAGCAACTCCTTTTATTTGACGAGATCCAGAGGGTGGCCAGAAGAATAAAGCACCTCCTTTTCTTTAAGGAGATCCAGAGGGTGGCCAGAAGATTGAAGCAAATCCTTTTCTATAAGGAGATCCAGAAGGTGGCCAGAAGAATAAAGCAGGTCCTTTTCTTTGAAGAGATCCAGAGGCTGGCCAGAAGAATAAAGCAGGTCCTTTTCTTTGAAGAGATCCAGAGGGTGGCCAGAAGAATAAAGCAGGTCCTTTTCTTTGAAGAGATCCAGAGGTTGGCCAGAAGAATAAAGCAGGTCCTTTTCTTTGATGACATCCAGAGGGTGGCCAGAAGAATAAAGCAAGTCCTTTTCTTTAAGGAGATCCAGAGGGTGGCCAGAAGAATAAAGCAAGACCTTTTCTTTGAAGAGATCCAGAGGGTGGCCTGAAGAATAAAGCAAGACCTTTTCTTTGAAGAGATCCAGAGGGTGGCCAGAAGAATAAAGCAGGTCCTTTTCTTTGAAGAGATCCAGAGGGAGGCCAGAAGAATAAAGCAACTCCTTTTCTTTGAAGAGATCCAGAGGGTGGCCAGAAGAATAAAGCAACTCCTTTTCTTTGAAGAGATCCAGAGAGTGGCCAGAAGAATAAAGCAGGTCCTTTTCTTTGAAGAGATCCAGAAGGTGGCCAGAAGAATAAAGCAGGTCGTTTTCTTTGAAGAGATCCAGAGGGTGGCCAGAAGAATAAAGCAACTCCTTTTCTTTAAGGAGATCCAGAGGGTGGCCAGAAGAATAAAGCAAGACCTTTTCTTTGAAGAGATCCAGAGGGTGGCCAGAAGAATAAAGCAGGTCCTTTTCTTTGAAGAGATCCAGAGGGTGGCCAGAAGAATAAAGCAGGTCCTTTTATTTGAAGAGATCCAGAGGGTGGCCTGAAGAATAAAGCAACTCTTTTTATTTCACGAGATCCAGAGGGTAGCCTGAAGAATAAAGCAGGTCCTTTTCTTTGAAGAGATCCAGAGGGTGGCCAGAAGAATAAAGCAACTCCTTTTCTTTGAAGAGATCCAGAGGCTGGCCAGAAGAATAAAGCAGGTCCTTTTCTTTGATGACATCCAGAGGGTGGGCAGAGGAATTAAACAAGTCCTTTTCTTTAAGGAGATTCAGAGGGTGGCCAGAAGAATAAAGCAGGACCTTTTCTTTGAAGACATCCAGAGGGTGGCCAGAAGAATAAAGCAAGACCTTTTCTTTGAAGAGATCCAGAGGGTGGCCAGAAGAATAAAGCAGGTCCTTTTCTTTGAAGAGATCCAGAGGGTGGCCTGAAGAATAAAGCAGGTCCTTTTCTTTGACGAGATCCAGAGGGTGGCCTGAAGAATAAAGCAGGTCCTTTTCTTTGAAGAGATCCAGAGGGTGGCCAGAAGAATAAAGCAGGTCCTTTTATATGAAGAGATCCAGAGGGTGGCCAGAAGAATAAAGCACCTCCTTTTCTTTAAGGAGATCCAGAGGGTGGCCAGAAGAATAAAGCAAGTCCTTTTCTTTAAGGAGATCCAGAGGGTGGCCAGAAGAATAAAGCAAGTCCTTTTCTTTGAAGAGATCCAGAGGGTGGCCAGAAGAATAAAGCAGGTCCTTTTCTTTGAAGAGATCCAGAGGGTGGCCAGAAGAATAAAGCAGGTCCTTTTCTTTGAAGAGATCTAGAGGGTGGCCAGAAGAATAAAGCAGGTCCTTTTCTTTGAAGAGATCCAGAGGCTGGCCAGAAGAATAAAGCAGGTCCTTTTCTTTGAAGAGATCCAGAGGGTGGCCAGAAGAATAAAGCAGGTCCTTTTCTTTGAAGATATCCAGAGGGTGGCCTGAAGAATAAAGCAACTCCTTTTATTTGACGAGATCCAGAGGGTGGCCAGAAGAATAAAGCAACTCCTTTTCTTTAAGGAGATCCAGAGGGTGGCCAGAAGAATGAAGCAAATCCTTTTCTATAAGGAGATCCAGAAGGTGGCCAGAAGAATAAAGCAAGACCTTTTCTTTGAAGAGATCCAGAGGGTGGCCAGAAGAATAAAGCAGGTCCTTTTCTTTGAAGAGATCCAGAGGGTGGCCAGAAGAATAAAGCAGGTCCTTTTATTTGAAGAGATCCAGAGGGTGGCCTGAAGAATAAAGCAAGACCTTTTCTTTGAAGAGATCAAGAGGGTGGCCAGAAGAATAAAGCAGGACCTTTTCTTTGAAGAGATCCAGAGGGTGGCCAGAAGAATAAAGCAGGTCCTTTTCTTTGAAGAGATCCAGAGGGTGGCCTGAAGAATAAAGCAAGATCTTTTCTTTGATGACATCCAGAGGGTGGCCAGAAGAATAAAGCAAGTCCTTTTCTTTAAGGAGATTCAGAGGGTGGCCAGAAGAATAAAGCAAGACCTTTTCTTTGAAGAGATCCAGAGGGTGGCCAGAAGAATAAAGCAAGACCTTTTCTTTGAAGAGATCCAGAGGGTGGCCAGAAGAATAAAGCAGGTCCTTTTCTTTGAAGAGATCCAGAGGGTGGCCTGAAGAATAAAGCAGGTCCTTTTCTTTGACGAGATCCAGAGGGTGGCCTGAAGAATAAAGCAGGTCCTTTTCTTTGAAGAGATCCAGAGGGTGGCCAGAAGAATAAAGCAGGTCCTTTTATCTGAAGAGATCCAGAGGGTGGCCAGAAGAATAAAACAACTCCTTTTCTTTAAGGAGATCCAGAGGGTGGCCAGAAGAATAAAGCAAGTCCTTTTCTTTAAGGAGATCCAGAGGGTGGCCAGAAGAATAAAGCAAGTCCTTTTCTTTAAGGAGATCCAGAGGGTGGCCAGAAGAATAAAGCAAGTCCTTTTCTTTGAAGAGATCCAGAGGGTGGCCAGAAGAATAAAGCAGGTCCTTTTCTTTGAAGAGATCCAGAGGGTGGCCAGAAGAATAAAGCAGGTCCTTTTCTTTGAAGATATCCAGAGGGTGGCCTGAAGAATAAAGCAACTCCTTTTATTTGACGAGATCCAGAGGGTGGCCAGAAGAATAAAGCAACTCCTTTTCTTTAAGGAGATCCAGAGGGTGGCCAGAAGAATAAAGCAAGTCCTTTTCTTTAAGGAGATCCAGAGGGTGGCCAGAAGAATAAAGCAAGTCCTTTTCTTTGAAGAGATCCAGAGGGTGGCCAGAAGAATAAAGCAGGTCCTTTTCTTTGAAGAGATCCAGAGGGTGGCCAGAAGAATAAAGCAGGTCCTTTTCTTTGAAGAGATCCAGAGGGTGGCCAGAAGAATAAAGCAGGTCCTTTTCTTTAAGGAGATCCAGAGGGTGGCCAGAAGAATAAAGCAAGTCCTTTTCTTTAAGGAGATCCAGAGGGTGGCCAGAAGAATAAAGCAAGTCCTTTTCTTTGAAGAGATCCAGAGGGTGGCCAGAAGAATAAAGCAGGTCCTTTTCTTTGAAGAGATCCAGAGGGTGGCCAGAAGAATAAAGCAGGTCCTTTTCTTTGAAGAGATCTAGAGGGTGGCCAGAAGAATAAAGCAGGACCTTTTATTTGAAGAGATCCAGAGGGTGGCCTGAAGAATAAAGCAACTCCTTTTATTTCACGAGATCCAGAGGGTGGCCTGAAGAATAAAGCAGGTCCTTTTCTTTGAAGAGATCCAGAGGGTGGCCAGAAGAATAAAGCAGGTCCTTTTCTTTGAAGAGATCTAGAGGGTGGCCAGAAGAATAAAGCAGGACCTTTTATTTGAAGAGATCCAGAGGGTGGCCTGAAGAATAAAGCAACTCCTTTTATTTCACGAGATCCAGAGGGTAGCCTGAAGAATAAAGCAGGTCCTTTTCTTTGAAGAGATCCAGAGGGTGGCCAGAAGAATAAAGCAGGTCCTTTTCTTTGAAGAGATCCAGAGGGTGGCCAGAAGAATAAAGCAGGTCCTTTTCTTTGAAGAGATCCAGAGGTTGGCCAGAAGAATAAAGCAGGTCCTTTTCTTTGATGACATCCAGAGGGTGGCCAGAAGAATAAAGCAGGTCCTTTTCTTTGAAGAGATCTAGAGGGTGGCCAGAAGAATAAAGCAGGTCCTTTTATTTGAAGAGATCCAGAGGGTGGCCTGAAGAATAAAGCAGGTCCTTTTCTTTGAAGAGATCCAGAGGGTGGCCAGAAGAATAAAGCAGGTCCTTTTCTTTGAAGAGATCCAGAGGTTGGCCAGAAGAATAAAGCAGGTCCTTTTCTTTGATGACATCCAGAGGGTGGCCAGAAGAATAAAGCAAGTCCTTTTCTTTAAGGAGATTCAGAGGGTGGCCAGAAGAATAAAGCAAGACCTTTTCTTTGAAGAGATCCAGAGGGTGGCCAGAAGAATAAAGCAAGACCTTTTCTTTGAAGAGATCCAGAGGGTGGCCAGAAGAATAAAGCAGGTCCTTTTCTTTGAAGAGATCCAGAGGGTGGCCAGAAGAATAAAACAACTCCTTTTCTTTAAGGAGATCCAGAGGGTGGCCAGAAGAATAAAGCAAGTCCTTTTCTTTAAAGAGATCCAGAGGGTGGCCAGAAGAATAAAGCAAGTCCTTTTCTTTAAGGAGATCCAGAGGGTGGCCAGAAGAATAAAGCAAGTCCTTTTCTTTGAAGAGATCCAGAGGGTGGCCAGAAGAATAAAGCAGGTCCTTTTCTTTGAAGAGATCCAGAGGGTGGCCAGAAGAATAAAGCAGGTCGTTTTCTTTGAAGAGATCTAGAGGGTGGCCAGAAGAATAAAGCAGGACCTTTTCTTTGAAGAGATCCAGAGGCTGGCCAGAAGAATAAAGCAGGTCCTTTTCTTTGAAGAGATCCAGAGGGTGGCCAGAAGAATAAAGCAGGTCCTTTTCTTTGAAGATATCCAGAGGGTGGCCTGAAGAATAAAGCAACTCCTTTTATTTGACGAGATCCAGAGGGTGGCCAGAAGAATAAAGCAACTCCTTTTCTTTAAGGAGATCCAGAGGGTGGCCAGAAGAATGAAGCAAATCCTTTTCTATAAGGAGATCCAGAAGGTGGCCAGAAGAATAAAGCAAGACCTTTTCTTTGAAGAGATCCAGAGGGTGGCCAGAAGAATAAAGCAGGTCCTTTTCTTTGAAGAGATCCAGAGGGTGGCCAGAAGAATAAAGCAGGTCCTTTTCTTTGAAGAGATCCAGAGGGTGGCCTGAAGAATAAAGCAAGACCTTTTCTTTGAAGAGATCAAGAGGGTGGCCAGAAGAATAAAGCAGGACCTTTTCTTTGAAGAGATCCAGAGGGTGGCCAGAAGAATAAAGCAGGTCCTTTTCTTTGAAGAGATCCAGAGGGTGGCCAGAAAAATAAAGCAGGTCCTTTTATTTGAAGAGATCCAGAGGGTGGCCTGAAGAATAAAGCAACTCCTTTTATTTCACGAGATCCAGAGGGTAGCCTGAAGAATAAAGCAGGTCCTTTTCTTTGAAGAGATCCAGAGGGTGGCCAGAAGAATAAAGCAGGTCCTTTTCTTTGAAGAGATCCAGAGGTTGGCCAGAAGAATAAAGCAGGTCCTTTTCTTTGATGACATCCAGAGGGTGGCCAGAAGAATAAAGCAAGTCCTTTTCTTTAAGGAGATTCAGAGGGTGGCCAGAAGAATAAAGCAAGACCTTTTCTTTGAAGAGATCCAGAGGGTGGCCAGAAGAATAAAGCAAGACCTTTTCTTTGAAGAGATCCAGAGGGTGGCCAGAAGAATAAAGCAGGTCCTTTTCTTTGAAGAGATCCAGAGGGTGGCCAGAAGAATAAAGCAACTCCTTTTCTTTGAAGTGATCCAGAGGGTGGCCAGAAGAATAAAGCAACTCCTTTTCTTTGAAGAGATCCAGAGGGTGGCCAGAAGAATAAAGCAGGTCCTTTTCTTTGAAGAGATCCAGAGGGTGGCCAGAAGAATAAAGCAGGTCCTTTTCTTTGAAGAGATCCAGAGGGTGGCCTGAAGAATAAAGCAGGTCCTTTTCTTTGACGAGATCCAGAGGGTGGCCTGAAGAATAAAGCAGGTCCTTTTCTTTGAAGAGATCCAGAGGGTGGCCAGAAGAATAAAGCAGGTCCTTTTATCTGAAGAGATCCAGAGGGTGGCCAGAAGAATAAAACAACTCCTTTTCTTTAAGGAGATCCAGAGGGTGGCCAGAAGAATAAAGCAAGTCCTTTTCTTTAAGGAGATCCAGAGGGTGGCCAGAAGAATAAAGCATGTCCTTTTCTTTAAGGAGATCCAGAGGGTGGCCAGAAGAATAAAGCAAGTCCTTTTCTTTGAAGAGATCCAGAGGGTGGCCAGAAGAATAAAGCAAGTCCTTTTCTTTGAAGAGATCCAGAGGGTGGCCAGAAGAATAAAGCAGGTCCTTTTATTTGAAGAGATCCAGAGGGTGGCCAGAAGAATAAAGCAAGTCCTTTTCTTTGATGAGATCCAGAGGGTGGCCAGAAGAATAAAGCAAGACCTTTTCTTTGAAGAGATCCAGAGGGTGGCCAGAAGAATAAAGCAGGTCCTTTTCTTTGAAGAGATCCAGAGGGTGGCCAGAAGAATAAAGCAGGTCCTTTTCTTTGAAGAGATCCAGAGGGTGGCCAGAAGAATAAAGCAGGTCCTTTTCTTTAGGGAGATCCAGAGGGTGGCCAGAAGAATAAAGCAACTCCTTTTCTTTAAGGAGATCCAGAGGGTGGCCTGAAGAATAAAGCAACTCCTTTTCTTTGAAGAGATCCAGAGGGTGGCCAGAAGAATAAAGCAGGTCCTTTTCTTTGAAGAGATCCAGAGGGTGGCCAGAAGAATAAAGCAGGTCCTTTTCTTTGAAGAGATCCAGAGGGTGGCCAGAAGAATAAAGCAAGTCCTTTTCTTTGAAGAGATCCAGAGGGTGGCCAGAAGAATAAAGCAAGTCCTTTTCTTTGAGGAGATCCAGAGGGTGGCCAGAAGAATAAAGCAAGTCCTTTTCTTTGAAGAGATCCAGAGAGTGGCCAGAAGAATAACGCAGGTCCTTTTCTTTGAAGAGATCCAGAGGGTGGCCAGAAGAATAAAGCAGATCCTTTTCTTTGAAGAGATCCAGAGGGTGGCCTGAAGAATAAAGCAAGTCCTTTTCTTTGAAGAGATCCAGAGGGTGGCCAGAAGAATAAAGCAAGTCCTTTTCTTTGAAGAGATCCAGAGGGTGGCCAGAAGAATAAAGCAACTCCTTTTCTTTGAAGAGATCCAGAGGGTGGCCAGAAGAATAAAGCAGGTCCTTTTCTTTGAAGAGATCCAGAGGGTGGCCAGTAGAATAAAGCAACTCCTGTTCTTTAAGGAGATCCAGAGGTTGGCCAGAAGAATAAAACAAGACCTTTTCTTTGAAGAGATCCAGAGGGTGGCCAGAAGAATAAAGCAGGTCCTTTTCTTTGAAGAGATCCAGAGGGTGGCCTGAAGAATAAAGCAGGTCCTTTTCTTTGAAGAGATCCAGAGGGTGGCCAGAAGAATAAAGCAAGTCCTTTTCTTTGAAGAGATCCAGAGGGTGGCCAGAAGAATAAAGCAAGTCCTTTTCTTTAAGGAGATCCAGAGGGTGGCCAGAAGAATAAAGCAAGTCCTTTTCTTTGAAGAGATCCAGAGGGTGGCCTGAAGAATAAAGCAGGTCCTTTTCTTTGAAGAGATCCAGAGGGTGGCCAGTAGAATAAAGCAACTCCTGTTCTTTAAGGAGATCCAGAGGTTGGCCAGAAGAATAAAGCAAGACCTTTTCTTTGAAGAGATCCAGAGGGTGGCCAGAAGAATAAAGCAGGTCCTTTTCTTTGAAGAGATCCAGAGGGTGGCCAGAAGAATAAAGCAAGGTCCTTTTCTTTGAAGAGATCCAGAGGGTGGCCAGAAGAATAAAGCAAGTCCTATTCTTTGAAGAGATCCAGAGGGTGGCCAGAAGAATAAAGCAAGACCTTTTCTTTAAGGAGATCCAGAGGGTGGCCAGAAGAATAAAGCAAGTCCTTTTCTTTGAAGAGATCCAGAGGGTGGCTAGAAGAATAAAGCAAGTCCTTTTCTTTGAAGAGATCCAGAGGGTGGCCAGAAGAATAAAGCAAGTCCTTTTCTTTGAAGAGATCCAGAGGGTGGCCAGAAGAATAAAGCAGGTCCTTTTATTTGAAGAGATCCAGAGGGTGGCCAGAAGAATAAAGCAAGTCCTTTTCTTTGATGAGATCCAGAGGGTGGCCAGAAGAATAAAGCAAGTCCTTTTCTTTGAAGAGATCCAGACGGTGGCCAGAAGAATAAAGCAGGTCCTTTTCTTTGAAGAGATCCAGAGGGTGGCCAGAAGAATAAAGCAAGTCCTTTTCTTTGAAGAGATCCAGAGGGTGGCCAGAAGAATAAAGCAAGACCTTTTCTTTGAAGAGATCCAGAGGGTGGCCAGAAGAATAAAGCAGGTCCTTTTCTTTGAAGAGATCCAGAGGGTGGCCTGAAGAATAAAGCAAGACCTTTTCTTTGAAGAGATCCAGAGGGTGGCCAGAAGAATAAAGCAGGTCCTTTTCTTTGAAGAGATCCAGAGGGTGGCCAGAAGAATAAAGCAGGTCCTTTTCTTTGAAGAGATCCAGAGGGTGGCCAGAAGAATAAAGCAGGTCCTTTTATTTGAAGAGATCCAGAGGGTGGCCTGAAGAATAAAGCAACTCCTTTTATTTCACGAGATCCAGAGGGTAGCCTGAAGAATAAAGCAGGTCCTTTTCTTTGAAGAGATCCAGAGGGTGGCCAGAAGAATAAAGCAGGTCCTTTTCTTTGAAGAGATCCAGAGGTTGGCCAGAAGAATAAAGCAGGTCCTTTTCTTTGATGACATCCAGAGGGTGGCCAGAAGAATAAAGCAAGTCCTTTTCTTTAAGGAGATACAGAGGGTGGCCAGAAGAATAAAGCAAGACCTTTTCTTTGAAGAGATCCAGAGGGTGGCCAGAAGAATAAAGCAAGACCTTTTCTTTGAAGAGATCCAGAGGGTGGCCAGAAGAATAAAGCAGGTCCTTTTCTTTGAAGAGATCCAGAGGGTGGCCAGAAGAATAAAGCAACTCCTTTTCTTTGAAGTGATCCAGAGGGCGGCCAGAAGAATAAAGGAACTCCTTTTCTTTGAAGAGATCCAGAGGGTGGCCAGAAGAATAAAGCAGGTCCTTTTCTTTGAAGAGATCCAGAGGGTGGCCAGAAGAATAAAGCAGGTCCTTTTCTTTGAAGAGATCCAGAGGGTGGCCTGAAGAATAAAGCAGGTCCTTTTCTTTGACGAGATCCAGAGGGTGGCCTGAAGAATAAAGCAGGTCCTTTTCTTTGAAGAGATCCAGAGGGTGGCCAGAAGAATAAAGCAGGTCCTTTTATCTGAAGAGATCCAGAGGGTGGCCAGAAGAATAAAACAACTCCTTTTCTTTAAGGAGATCCAGAGGGTGGCCAGAAGAATAAAGCAAGTCCTTTTCTTTAAGGAGATCCAGAGGGTGGCCAGAAGAATAAAGCAAGTCCTTTTCTTTAAGGAGATCCAGAGGGTGGCCAGAAGAATAAAGCAAGTCCTTTTCTTTGAAGAGATCCAGAGGGTGGCCAGAAGAATAAAGCAAGTCCTTTTCTTTGAAGAGATCCAGAGGGTGGCCAGAAGAATAAAGCAGGTCCTTTTCTTTGAAGAGATCCAGAGGGTGGCCAGAAGAATAAAGCAAGTCCTTTTCTTTGATGAGATCCAGAGGGTGGCCAGAAGAATAAAGCAAGACCTTTTATTTGAAGAGATCCAGAGGGTGGCCAGAAGAATAAAGCAGGTCCTTTTCTTTGAAGAGATCCAGAGGGTGGCCAGAAGAATAAAGCAGGTCCTTTTCTTTGAAGAGATCCAGAGGGTGGCCAGAAGAATAAAGCAGGTCCTTTTCTTTGAGGAGATCCAGAGGGTGGCCAGAAGAATAAAGCAAGTCCTTTTCTTTAAGGAGATCCAGAGGGTGGCCAGAAGAATAAAGCAACTCCTTTTCTTTGAAGAGATCCAGAGGGTGGCCAGAAGAATAAAGCAGGTCCTTTTCTTTGAAGAGATCCAGAGGGTGGCCAGAAGAATAAAGCAGGTCCTTTTCTTTGAAGAGATCCAGAGGGTGGCCAGAAGAATAAAGCAAGTCCTTTTCTTTGAAGAGATCCAGAGGGTGGCCAGAAGAATAAAGCAGGTCCTTTTCTTTGAGGAGATCCAGAGGGTGGCCAGAAGAATAAAGCAAGTCCTTTTCTTTGAAGAGATCCAGAGGGTGGCCAGAAGAATAAAGCAGGTCCTTTTCTTTGAAGAGATCCAGAGGGTGGCCAGAAGAATAAAGCAGGTCCTTTTCTTTGAAGAGATCCAGAGGGTGGCCTGAAGAATAAAGCAAGTCCTTTTCTTTGAAGAGATCCAGAGGGTGGCCAGAAGAATAAAGCAAGTCCTTTTCTTTGAAGAGATCCAGAGGGTGGCCAGAAGAATAAAGCAAGTCCTTTTCTTTGAAGAGATCCAGAGGGTGGCCAGAAGAATAAAGCAGGTCCTTTTCTTTGAAGAGATCCAGAGGGTGGCCAGAAGAATAAAGCAACTCCTTTTCTTTAAGGAGATCCAGAGGGTGGCCAGAAGAATAAAGCAAGACCTTTTCTTTGAAGAGATCCAGAGGGTGGCCAGAAGAATAAAGCAGGTCCTTTTCTTTGAAGAGATCCAGAGGGTGGCCAGAAGAATAAAGCAAGTCCTTTTCTTTGAAGAGATCCAGAGGGTGGCCAGAAGAATAAAGCAAGTCCTTTTCTTTGAAGAGATCCAGAGGGTGGCCAGAAGAATAAAGCAAGTCCTTTTCTTTAAGGAGATCCAGAGGGTGGCCAGAAGAATAAAGCAAGTCCTTTTCTTTGATGACATCCAGAGGGTGGCTGAAGAATAAAGCAGGTCCTTTTCTTTGAAGAGATCCAGAGGGTGGCCAGAAGAATAAAGCAAGTCCTTTTCTTTAAGGAGATCCAGAGGTGGCCAGAAGAATAAAGCAAGACCTTTTCTTTGAAGAGATCCAGAGGCTGGCCAGAAGAATAAAGCAGGTCCTTTTCTTTGAAGAGATCCAGAGGGTGGCCAGAAGAATAAAGCAGGTCCTTTTCTTTGAAGAGATCCAGAGGGTGGCCAGAAGAATAAAGCAAGTCCTTTTCTTTGAAGAGATCCAGAGGGTGGCCAGAAGAATAAAGCAAGTCCTTTTCTTTAAGGAGATCCAGAGGGTGGCCAGAAGAATAAAGCAAGTCCTTTTCTTTGAAGAGATCCAGAGGGTGGCCAGAAGAATAAAGCAAGTCCTTTTCTTTGAAGAGATCCAGAGGGTGGCCAGAAGAATAAAGCAACTCCTTTTCTTTGAAGAGATCCAGAGGGTGGCCAGAAGAATAAAGCAGGTCCTTTTCTTTGAAGAGATCCAGAGGGTGGCCAGAAGAATAAAGCAAGTCCTTTTCTTTGATGAGATCCAGAGGGTGGCCAGAAGAATAAAGCAAGACCTTTTCTTTGAAGAGATCCAGAGGGTGGCCAGAAGAATAAAGCAGGTCCTTTTCTTTGAAGAGATCCAGAGGGTGGCCAGAAGAATAAAGCAGGTCCTTTTCTTTGAAGAGATCCAGAGGGTGGCCAGAAGAATAAAGCAGGTCCTTTTCTTTAAGGAGATCCAGAGGGTGGCCAGAAGAATAAAGCAACTCCTTTTCTTTAAGGAGATCCAGAGGGTGGCCTGAAGAATAAAGCAAGACCTTTTCTTTGAAGAGATCCAGAGGGTGGCCAGAAGAATAAAGCAGGTCCTTTTCTTTGAAGAGATCCAGAGGGTGGCCTGAAGAATAAAGCAAGACCTTTTCTTTGAAGAGATCCAGAGGGTGGCCAGAAGAATAAAGCAGGTCCTTTTCTTTGAAGAGATCCAGAGGGTGGCCAGAAGAATAAAGCAAGTCCTTTTCTTTGAAGAGATCCAGAGGGTGGCCAGAAGAATAAAGCAGGTCCTTTTCTTTGAAGAGATCCAGAGGGTGGCCAGAAGAATAAAGCAAGTCCTTTTCTTTGAAGAGATCCAGAGGGTGGCCAGAAGAATAAAGCAAGTCCTTTTCTTTGAAGAGATCCAGAGGGTGGCCAGAAGAATAAAGCAGGTCCTTTTCTTTGAAGAGATCCAGAGGGTGGCCAGAAGAATAAAGCAGGTCCTTTTCTTTAAGGAGATCCAGAGGGTGGCCAGAAGAATAAAGCAAGTCCTTTTCTTTAAGGAGATCCAGAGGGTGGCCAGAAGAATAAAGCAAGTCCTTTTCTTTGAAGAGATCCAGAGGGTGGCCAGAAGAATAAAGCAGGTCCTTTTCTTTGAAGAGATCCAGAGGGTGGCCAGAAGAATAAAGCAGGTCCTTTTCTTTGAAGAGATCCAGAGGGTGGCCAGAAGAATAAAGCAGGTCCTATTCTTTGAAGAGATCCAGAGGGTGGCCAGAAGAATAAAGCAGGTCCTTTTATTTGAAGAGATCCAGAGGGTGGCCAGAAGAATAAAGCAAGTCCTTTTCTTTGAGGAGATCCAGAGGGTGGCCAGAAGAATAAAGCAAGACCTTTTATTTGAAGAGATCCAGAGGGTGGCCAGAAGAATAAAGCAGGTCCTTTTCTTTGAAGAGATCCAGAGGGTGGCCAGAAGAATAAAGCAGGTCCTTTTCTTTGAAGAGATCCAGAGGGTGGCCAGAAGAATAAAGCAACTCCTTTTCTTTAAGGAGATCCAGAGGGTGGCCAGAAGAATAAAGCAACTCCTTTTCTTTGAAGAGATCCAGAGGGTGGCCAGAAGAATAAAGCAGGTCCTTTTCTTTGAAGAGATCCAGAGGGTGGCCAGAAGAATAAAGCAGGTCCTTTTCTTTGAAGAGATCCAGAGGGTGGCCAGAAGAATAAAGCAAGTCCTTTTCTTTGAAGAGATCCAGAGGGTGGCCAGAAGAATAAAGCAGGTCCTTTTCTTTGAAGAGATCCAGAGGGTGGCCAGAAGAATAAAGCAAGTCCTTTTCTTTGATGAGATCCAGAGGGTGGCCAGAAGAATAAAGCAAGACCTTTTATTTGAAGAGATCCAGAGGGTGGCCAGAAGAATAAAGCAGGTCCTTTTCTTTGAAGAGATCCAGAGGGTGGCCAGAAGAATAAAGCAGGTCCTTTTCTTTGAAGAGATCCAGAGGGTGGCCAGAAGAATAAAGCAGGTCCTTTTCTTTAAGGAGATCCAGAGGGTGGCCAGAAGAATAAAGCAACTCCTTTTCTTTAAGGAGATCCAGAGGGTGGCCTGAAGAATAAAGCAAGTCCTTTTCTTTGAAGAGATCCAGAGGGTGGCCAGAAGAATAAAGCAGGTCCTTTTCTTTGAAGAGATCCAGAGGGTGGCCTGAAGAATAAAGCAACTCCTTTTATTTGACGAGATCCAGAGGGTGGCCTGAAGAATAAAGCAGGTCCTTTTCTTTGAAGAGATCCAGAGGGTGGCCAGAAGAATAAAGCAGGTCCTTTTCTTTGAAGAGATCCAGAGGGTGGCCAGAAGAATAAAGCAGGTCCTTTTCTTTGATGACATCCAGAGGGTGGCCAGAAGAATAAAGCAAGTCCTTTTCTTTAAGGAGATCCAGAGGGTGGCCAGAAGAATAAAGCAAGACCTTTTCTTTGAAGAGATCCAGAGGGTGGCCAGAAGAATAAAGCAAGACCTTTTCTTTGAAGAGATCCAGAGGGTGGCCAGAAGAATAAAGCAGGTCCTTTTCTTTGAAGAGATCCAGAGGGTGGCCAGAAGAATAAAGCAAGTCCTTTTCTTTGAAGAGATCCAGAGGGTGGCCAGAAGAATAAAGCAAGTCCTTTTCTTTGAAGAGATCCAGAGGGTGGCCAGAAGAATAAAGCAGGTCCTTTTCTTTGAAGAGATCCAGAGGGTGGCCAGAAGAATAAAGCAGGTCCTTTTCTTTGAAGAGATCCAGAGGGTGGCCAGAAGAATAAAGCAGGTCCTTTTCTTTGAAGAGATCCAGAGGGTGGCCAGAAGAATAAAGCAGGTCCTTTTCTTTGAAGAGATCCAGAGGGTGGCCAGAAGAATAAAGCAGGTCCTTTTCTTTGAAGAGATCCAGAGGGTGGCCAGAAGAATAAAACAACTCCTTTTCTTTAAGGAGATCCAGAGGGTGGCCAGAAGAATAAAGCAAGTCCTTTTCTTTAAGGAGATCCAGAGGGTGGCCAGAAGAATAAAGCAAGTCCTTTTCTTTAAGGAGATCCAGAGGGTGGCCAGAAGAATAAAGCAAGTCCTTTTCTTTGAAGAGATCCAGAGGGTGGCCAGAAGAATAAAGCAGGTCCTTTTCTTTGAAGAGATCCAGAGGGTGGCCAGAAGAATAAAGCAGGTCCTTTTCTTTGAAGAGATCCAGAGGGTGGCCAGAAGAATAAAGCAGGACCTTTTCTTTGAAGAGATCCAGAGGGTGGCCAGAAGAATAAAGCAGGTCCTTTTCTTTGAAGAGATCCAGAGGGTGGCCAGAAGAATAAAGCAGGTCCTTTTCTTTGAAGAGATCCAGAGGGTGGCCTGAAGAATAAAGCAACTCCTTTTCTTTGACGAGATCCAGAGGGTGGCCAGAAGAATAAAGCAAGTCCTTTTCTTTGAAGAGATCCAGAGGGTGGCCAGAAGAATAAAGCAGGTCCTTTTCTTTTAGGAGATCCAGAGGGTGGCCAGAAGAATAAAGCAAGACCTTTTCTTTGAAGAGATCCAGAGGGTGGCCAGAAGAATAAAGCAGGTCCTTTTCTTTGAAGAGATCCAGAGGGTGGCCAGAAGAATAAAGCAGGTCCTTTTCTTTGAAGAGATCCAGAGGGTGGCCTGAAGAATAAAGCAAGACCTTTTATTTGAAGAGATCCAGAGGGTGGCCAGAAGAATAAAGCAGGTCCTTTTCTTTGAAGAGATCCAGAGGGTGGCCAGAAGAATAAAGCAAGTCCTTTTCTTTGAGGAGATCCAGAGGGTGGCCAGAAGAATAAAGCAGGTCCTTTTCTTTGAAGAGATCCAGAGGGTGGCCAGAAGAATAAAGCAGGTCCTTTTCTTTGAAGAGATCCAGAGGGTGGCCAGAAGAATAAAGCAACTCCTTTTCTTTGAAGAGATCCAGAGGGTGGCCTGAAGAATAAAGCAGGTCCTTTTCTTTGAAGAGATCCAGAGGGTGGCCAGAAGAATAAAGCAGGTCCTTTTCTTTGAAGAGATCCAGAGGGTGGCCAGAAGAATAAAGCAGGTCCTTTTCTTTGATGAGATCCAGAGGGTGGCCAGAAGAATAAAGCAAGTCCTTTTCTTTGAAGGAGATCCAGAGGGTGGCCAGAAGAATAAAGCAAGTCCTTTTCTTTGAAGAGATCCAGAGGGTGGCCAGAAGAATAAAGCAGGTCCTTTTCTTTGAAGAGATCCAGAGGGTGGCCAGAAGAATAAAGCAGGTCCTTTTCTTTGAAGAGATCCAGAGGGTGGCCAGAAGAATAAAGCAAGTCCTTTTCTTTGAAGAGATCCAGAGGGTGGCCTGAAGAATAAAGCAGGTCCTTTTCTTTGAAGAGATCCAGAGGGTGGCCAGAAGAATAAAGCAGGTCCTTTTCTTTGAAGAGATCCAGAGGGTGGCCAGAAGAATAAAGCAACTCCTTTTCTTTAAGGAGATCCAGAGGGTGGCCAGAAGAATAAAGCAAGTCCTTTTCTTTAAGGAGATCCAGAGGGTGGCCAGAAGAATAAAGCAAGTCCTTTTCTTTGAAGAGATCCAGAGGGTGGCCAGAAGAATAAAGCAAGTCCTTTTCTTTGAAGAGATCCAGAGGGTGGCCAGAAGAATAAAGCAGGTCCTTTTCTTTGAAGAGATCCAGAGGGTGGCCAGAAGAATAAAGCAGGTCCTTTTCTTTGAAGAGATCCAGAGGGTGGCCAGAAGAATAAAGCAGGACCTTTTCTTTGAAGAGATCCAGAGGGTGGCCAGAAGAATAAAGCAGGTCCTTTTCTTTGAAGAGATCCAGAGGGTGGCCAGAAGAATAAAGCAGGTCCTTTTCTTTGAAGAGATCCAGAGGGTGGCCTGAAGAATAAAGCAACTCCTTTTATTTGAAGAGATCCAGAGGGTGGCCAGAAGAATAAAGCAACTCCTTTTCTTTAAGGAGATCCAGAGGGTGGCCAGAAGAATAAAGCAAGTCCTTTTCTATGAAGGAGATCCAGAAGGTGGCCAGAAGAATAAAGCAAGACCTTTTCTTTGAAGAGATCCAGAGGGTGGCCAGAAGAATAAAGCAGGTCCTTTTCTTTGAAGAGATCCAGAGGGTGGCCAGAAGAATAAAGCAGGTCCTTTTATTTGAAGAGATCCAGAGGGTGGCCTGAAGAATAAAGCAAGTCCTTTTCTTTGAAGAGATCCAGAGGGTGGCCAGAAGAATAAAGCAGGTCCTTTTCTTTGAAGAGATCCAGAGGGTGGCCAGAAGAATAAAGCAACTCCTTTTCTTTGAAGAGATCCAGAGGGTGGCCAG